>CM073142.1:9603188-9863188 GCA_037039145.1 Fundulus diaphanus | reverse complement strand
GGGTTGGCCATTTTTAATAATCCTGGACTAATGAGGAATCCCTGAATAATGCCTCTGGTCAAACTAATGTGAGTTGTGGTGCCAGAGGGTAAAGCCACTACTCTTGTTCTATCACTGTAAAAAGTGTATATGGTGATAATACACTTTGGCCCATAACTAAAAAGCTGTAGTTCTTGTATTAAGAAGAGGTGCTCTACCATGTCAAAAATCCTTTTGGAAGTAAAAAATGTGTAAAGCTATCATTTTCAATAAATGATAAATAACCACTACAAGAGATCTTTCCTGCCAACAGCCATCACTATCTACAATAAATCTTTCTGAGTTACAACAACATTTAATTTCCCTTTGGGATCAATAAGGTAGTTATGAATTTGATTGGAATTTGAAAACCTGTTTGAGTCATGGTTATAACTTCGGAAAGAGTAGATTTTAGCCTTAAAGCATGCATGTGGGCTAGTAGTTTATAATTGTTATGTAGGAGAGTAATTGGTCCAAGGTTATCTACTTGTCTTTTAAAGGTTTTGGAATAATAACAACTACCCATTGCTTCATTGTTGGCAGAAGGTTTGCATTATTCATTGCTTCCAAAAAGACTTAGAGCAAAAGGTCTCTTAAATCTTCCCAAAAGTATTTGTAAAAATTTGAAGCCCATCTGAGACTGGGGATTTATTCTATCTAATTCATATAGTGAAATGTCGGTCACATGACCATACAGATTCTGATTTTAGTTCAGGGATATTGTATTGCATAATTATTTTAAAGAAATACCCATGTTTAGTGAAAAAAACAGAAATTATATAGAAATGCATACAATGTTGAGATTTCTTTTGCATTTATGTCAGACTCTGAAAAGTCATAACTTATTTATGGGAAGTAAGCTAATTTAATTTTTTCCTGTCTTCTTTTACAATTTTGTAGAAGTGTACAGAATTTGTTTTCACCTTCTTCTATCCATTTACCTGTGGATCTAATACTGTGTATGCACCTTTTGCTTCGGCTTGATAAAGCTGAAATAATTTGAGTTGTAGTTCTAAAAGTTTTTGTTTATGTTCATTTGATAGATATGTGAAATTACAATGGTTATTTCCAAAAGCAACTCCTTTTCAAATTTGTTATTGCTCTCTGCTGTTTTTTTACTGAAGCTATGAGTATTGTCTTATAATATATATATGAAAACTTCTATTCCTTCAGAAGACTGAAGGTAGATTTTTTACGGTTTGGCAAAAAATGTAAGAACTGCGATGAATGAAATGTCAAAAAACATATAATTCTCTTTCCAGAGGTTGGTGATAATTTATAGTGTTATAAGGGCATGGTCAGTTAAGAGAGCTATTGAGACTTTAGATATAATGTTATATAAACTGTCATTGATCAGCCATCTAATAGGTTTGAATCATAAAAATTGCGGTTTATCCTTAATATTTGCCCTTCAAATATCAGTTCTGTTGAGGTCGTTACAAAAAGCTTGAATAGAAGTATTGTAGTGATAGTCGTTATATTTACTTGGCCAACAATCTTGCCTTTCATCACCCAGAGAATTAAAATCACCTCCTGTTATTATAAAGTCTGTGGATTTCTGTAAGATTTCTTTTAACTCTAAAATGACTTCTGTTAATGTAGTGAGCAATATCTTGTTTTGACAACATCATTGTACCAATAAATATCGGCTACGATAACAAAACAGCTGTCAATGTTTAATACTAACACTGGTCAGTGTCCATTCTCATCTTTTTTAATTGATATGACTTCACCTGGGCAGTTATTAAGTAGAGTAGCAACTCCAATGGACTTCGGGGTACCATTTTGTCGCCCCATTGATTATTCCAGAATCTTTCGATTGTCGTAGAATATGTTTCTTGTATAAAATTTATGTGAGCTTTTCGATACTTCCAAAACACAAAAAGTGCTTTATGTTTGACCCTGCCTTGAAGACCTTTTGAGTTTAAATAAATAAATAAAAGGTTACGTTAAGAAATGACATGAAAATATAAAATAGGGAAAGATACCTTGTCTTTGCCAATAAAGAACATAGCTAACACTTTATAAAATAACTTTTAACAGAACAGTAAACCTTCACAAACATTTTTAGGAAACCCTCCAGTAGGACCAAAACATTGTTCATTTTTGTCCTGTAGTAGCTGCCTGTTAGCATGACACATTTTCCTGTCACAAAGGCAAAGGAACCCCTAAAGCTGGCCTTCTTCCCCGCCTTCGGCCCCAGGGCATCACCAGCAAGTTTGTCCTCCTTCGTCATGTTGTTTACAAATCACACCTGTAGGTCCTTGCATGTCCTGTGCTTGTATGATGGGTGCGCAGCATGGCACGGTTACTTGCCATAGTTTGTTCTCCCTCTTTCTCCCCAGTCTATGAACCGTGTCCACTGCCTCCTCCATTTTTGGTGCCATTTGGGGTGAAATGATGAATGGCATCTTATGTTTTCATCCTCTCTCTTTCTTTGAACCCATTAATGCGAAGGTTCAACCTTCTTTTATATCTTCCAATTCCTGGGTTCTTTCATGCAGCTCAATTTTTTCCCAGGTTAGGTTTGCCAAAGCATTCTTCATTCACCAACCTTTTACAATCACCAATCTCCAACCTGTTGTGTGCAATGCGATCACTGTTTCCACTGATTTTGGTCGTTATTTCTTCAACTTTCTGATCTTGTTTAGTCAAACAGATCAATTGGGGACTCCTATCTTTCGTGGTCCACAGAGCGTCCACTCAGTTTGCCATATTGGCCCCCCTCCACTGTTTTACAACCTGGGGCTCTTAAGTCGCGTGTGACATCATTCCTGATTACTATGCCTTATTTGTGTCACCACTCAATGGCATTGGCTGTTCAGTGCTTTAAGTACACCACATATGCCTGATGATGTCTGAGTTGGCAACTGATGATTTGATGCTAAATCGAAGGACACAGTCTGGGTGGATTCTAAAGAAGCCAGGACTGTGTTTCTCCATCTCTAAAATTTGACTTATTAAGACTGGTCGCACTTAAACTATACAAGTCTTCACTGAATAGAGATTTTTCTAAACATAGCTAAAGAGTCTTGAGTTTGATTTAGTTTGGTTATTCTCCTGGGGCCCCATTTGTTAATGATCCACCACAATACAGTTCTGTTTAGAAAAACATACCTCATGAACCTCGGTATACAGTAGAGGGCATCGTTTCTTTATTTACTCCAAAATACTTGCAGTGTATAAAATAAAATAAGGCCCTTAAAACTATTGTTACATTGTACAAAGCGCTTGAGCTGAACTGTCCCTCTGATATACTCACTTCACACTGTTTTCCCACCACCATGCATTAATCATGCGTCATAGACGGTCTCACTACCATCTCCATCCCATCCGCCAGGTCTGCACTTTCTTCTTCACTTCTTTGCACTACTTGCTGCCCTGGATAGTTGATCCGAAGTTGATCCACCTTCAGCACACCAATTCCTCACAGCATCACTGCTCCATCTGTGTCATTCTCATTATTATGCATGTTTTTGTACAGCAATTTCTTGAGAAGAACCAGGCTTCTGATATTTTAGAAAATAAACTGAGAAAAGACAAGCTTTTAATTGGATGTAATATTTTTTTAATCACCTTATATAAACAGTGCAAAAAAAGTTTTTAGCTTGATATTGTGTATAAAAATGTGCCAAAGCAGACATATTGAGGACACAGAAGCTTACAATGAAATAATGTCTGTGTTTTCTGCACTGGTGAGTTTGAATAAAGGACGTCTACATTCTAAAAACATTCCACAGGGTATTTCCTTTTCCTGAAATGTTTGCAATCTCATTGGATTTTAAAATGTTACTTTGATTTGGAGGTTTTGGTCATTCTCTCGGTGGAGAACAAAAACAGTGACTTAGACAAAGAAACAAACATTAGACCAAATGAGCACACTCTTAGTGGGTAATATTTAATAATAATAATAATTAAAAAAAATATTCTAAAATGGGTTTGGTCAGTGCTGTAATGGGACTACTGATAACAGATAGAATTATGCTACAGGACAGCTTCCAACGCTGACAGCTCCACTGACCAGAACCGCCTTGCTGAGGCTTACATGGTTCTTGTTGATGGTCAGGTTCTTCATGCAGCCCACAAAGGGGTTCCTGGTGGCAATGCTGTCTGGGAGGAAGAGATCTGAGAGGAAAAGGAAATCATTTAGGAACTGTGTGACCTCGTTAGAACAGGAGAATGAAGAGGAGCTGCTGGCATTGCTTTTTCACCTGGAGCTCCACCGATAAAAACTGGCTTCCTAGTGTCGGTCAAATGGGGGTTCACAGGTCCCACAACATGTTTGATCTCAGAGTCCACGTCCAGCTGAACAACATTGGCATCCCGGATTACTATGGGCAGAATCAACAGCGTTGGAATACTTTTATTTAAAGAAGGTATTTTATACTGAAAACATTGGAGAAATAACTCAATACAGAAAAATTGCCATATTTCGAGAAAAAGTCAGTTTGCAAGAGGAAACTAAGTCATCTTACTACAGCCAAAATTCCAACATCTAAAATACATAATAGGTCAAACACTTTGCACGAAATGGTAATTTCTTAAAAAAATCTAGATAATATAAATAGCAGTTAATTCTGGATTCTATGTCAAATATCAAAATACCCCTGGCTCCTGAAACAGTGCTCTCTATAGGGGCCCTAGGTGGTAAAATCTGCTGGAACTGTCCTTTATGTTTTAATTCTACCTTCTAAAGTAAGGCTCCTCCCCATCCTTGAGCAGTCACTTTATCCCAAAATGATCCGTACCCCTGGCCAATTTAGGTTGAAAATAATCTTTTCATTTTAGACACATGTTTCTTCTGACTGGAGGTACTATTAATGTTTTGGAGCAGCCCAGCCAGTTAGAACTTCAGTCTAACAGAGAATCAATAGAAGGACCAAAAGGTTAAAGGTTAGAGTTATGGCAGGGAGTGTAGCTCATTACTAAAGGTTACTGGAGAAACTACAAGGGAAAGCATGCAAAATGCATATAAGACGGATTTTACTTCTGTATTTTTTACACATTTTCCACTAATTATTGGGAAGGGCTGCGACAGACTGGCGACCTGTCCAGGGTGTACCCCGCCTCTCGCCCATTGACAGCTGGAGATAGGCACCAGCACCCCTTGCGATACCAACAGGGATGAAGGAAAATGGATGGATGGATATTGATATTGGGAAGGTTCCATCCATCCATTTTCTGACCCGCTTAATACCTCATGGGGTCGTGGGGGTTGCTGGTGCCTATCTCCAGCATTCACTGGGCGAGAGGCAGGGTACACCCTGGACAGGTCGCCAGTCTGTCGCAGGGCAACACAGAGACAAACAGGACAAACAACCATTCACGCACACACTCACACCTAAGGACAATTTAGAGAGACCAATTAACCTAACAGTCATGTTTTTGGACTGTGGGAGGAAGCCGGAGTACCAGGAGAGAACCCACGCATGCACAGGGAGAACATGCAAACTCCATGCAGAAATACCCAGGGTTGGATTTGAACCCGGAACATTTAAGATGGCCATCTTATTTTCTATCAGAAGCAACGTTTTTGGTTGAATTGAAGCAATTTTAGATGTAAACAAGCCAGGGGATATAAATAATTTTGTAAAAAAAAAAAAAAAAATTAAGAATAAAAATCAGAAATGTGTGTACATCTAAAGATTTGCGCATTCTTCTTTGCAAAATGGGCCATGTTCCTTCACATTGGATGGAAAGCATCGGTAAACATCATTTTATCTCTTGGCTCATTTGGATTTAGGTCTGGATGTTGACCAGACCATTCTAACGCATAAATAGGATTTGATCTAAACTATTCTATTGTAGCTCTGGCTGCATGGTTAGAGCTGTAATTTTGCTGGAAGGTGAACTTCTTCAGAGTAAGTAAATTCTTTTTGAATAGCACCTTTCACGCCTAGTTAGTAGATGCACAAATGTTTTTTTTTTGCTCGCGCAATTTAGCGCTCCTTCTTTGAAATCTTTAAAGATCAGGTCCATAGTGTTTTGCATGTAGCTCAAAAAGTCAAGTTGTGGTTTTAACTGACTAGAGAACCTTCATGTTTACTGTGTTCCCTACATGGCTTCCAGTAAACATTAAACAGGACTTCTTTCAACAATGGTTTAACTTTTGCCATTTTTCCATAAAGATCAGATTTTGTGAGATAACTGCTAATAGTTGTCCCAGAGCAGATTACTTCACCTGAGCTGTGGCTCTCTACATCTCCTCCAGAGTAACCACGGACTTCTGGTTGCCTCTCTGAATAATGCTCTCCTTGGCCTGTTGTTTTTCCACTTATTTTCTTTGATAAACCTCTGAGGCCTTCCGAGAACAGCTGGATTTATACCAAGATATCACAGACTCGATTTACTAATGAGACGATTTATGAAGGCAATTGGTTGCGCCACATTTTATTCTGGGAAATTTGAGTACACTAGGTTGAATATCAAATCAAGTCAATGTTCTTTGCATTAAAAAATGGAATATGAAAACCATGCATAATTTTTATATTTCGATTTTCCAAATATGACCCACTATGTGTTTGTCTGTTATTTAAAATCCCACTAAAATACTTTGAAGTATAGATTTGTAACGTAATAAATGGCAAAAATCTAAAGGGATGTGAATACAAGGCACAGTACTTTTCCTTTTAACAGTTTCCTTGTCATGTGAGAGGCTCACCTGTGATTCTGTGCCAGGTGCCGTCACATACCCCCTGTCTTGGTGATACCTTCGTAGAGAACTCATACCTGCCATCGTTTACAAGAACAACCACCTGAAGGAAAAAAAAAAAAGAAACATTTTGATCGACTGACCTGAAAGAGTTTGTCCTGTTCGCAAAATGCTTGTGTCGGGACTCACCGCTCCTTGGTGAATGTACATTACAAAATAACCCTCTGCTGCACGGACATGTAGTAGCACGGCTGATGCCACACGAGGGCGCACTTCCATTACTAACTCGAACCTCAGCCCCAGCTCGAAGGATTCATCTGGAGGGGGGCACACACAACAGATGTGTGCAACAGATGTTTTGGATATCTGTACCTAAGCATGTCTTTTCACCACACAAGCCCATAACTTCGGCTTTAGAGCATGTGTTAAATCAGTCAACTCGTTTGGCTCTCTTTCAACCACAGATGGAGATGGGATTAGGACATTCGTTTTCCTGTCATCACCCTCTATCTCCCCCTTCTACTGACACAATTTCTTTACAGCTGTGCTAAAGATATCATGTTATTTCACCTAGCTACACATTTTCCATGCAGACAGGTTTCTGGGAGACAGGGGAACTTGTGACCTGGTGAACTAACATACCAGATGGACAGTTGAACAAGTATTCTGCTAATAAAAAAATACAGAACGTGGGTAGTCAAGGAGGGGGATTATATATAATCAGCATCCTCAATATGAAATTGAGAACATCATATTAGGTTGTGTTTAGGTACAGTGTTGTGAAAGGTATTTAGGCCCTTACAGATGTTTTATGCTTTTATGTGAAATTGAAATGTTTTAAAAAAAAATTCAAAGACTTTTTACTTTAAGACATCGATAACCCTTGTAAATTCAAGCTGCAGTTTTCAATTGCTTGGATTTATTAGAGGAAAAAAGCTATCCACACCAACCCTGTGTTACAATATAATTGCCATCTTCTTTACATCACGAAACAGCTGTGATCAGACCTATTTGGAAAGCTGGTTTTTATGTCTCTATCCACATTCAAGTCTAATTACTGCCAAATGTGTAGAATAGAGAACTCGCTTAAATAGAACATGTCTGCAGAAAGAACCCGGACTAGGGTCTTTCTGCGTGGAGTTTGAATGTTCTCCCTGTGCATGCGTGGGTTCTCTCCAGGTACGTCAGCTTCCTCCCACAGTCTAACAATATGACTTTTAGGTTAATTAGCCTCTCAATCACCCTTAGATGTCCTTAGATGTGAGTCTATGTCCATGTTTGTCCTGTGTGTCTCTGTGTTGCCCTGTGATGGACTGATGACCTGTCCAGGTTGTACCTAGTCTCTTGCCCAATGATCGCTGGAGATAGACACCAGCTTCCCCCCCGAGCTGGTATAGATGATGGATGTAAATATAGATAGCACTGCAGATGTTATTCATTATTATTATTTATAGACATTAATGTGGAAAAAACAAGGCACATACCCAGAACCACATAGCCCCCCTGCTCTGAGAAATATGTTCCATCCTCAGAGGGTCCTTCAAAGCATGGACTGACACCAAAAGTCTCAGCCACAGTTGACAGCCTTCGTCCATCAAGCTGAAGGTTCTTCAAACAGCCAGTAAAGCTGAATGCAGAGTTTCTCTAAAGGAAAAACAAATTAACAGGAGTTTCACTTCCACAACAGTGGTATGAAAAAAAAAATACCTTATTACAGTTATTTATAACCAACAAATATTATAAATCAGATTTTCTGACATTTTAAGTTCCCATTTTGATTTATTTTTCAAGGCATTTTGTGTGAAAGACAGACAGAGTACACAACGTAGCTCTGAAGCGGAAGAAAAACTGATACATGATTCACAAATAAAAATCTAAAAGGTATAGTGTCCCCGCATTTGTATTCAGTCCCCCTTACTACATATTTTTAGAACCACCTTTTGATACAATTCAGCTGCTAGTCTTTTGAGAAAGGTCTTTATCAGTTTTCTATATCTAGAAACTGCTATTCTTTTTTTTTAGCCAATTCTTTTCAAAACAGCTTGAACACGGTCAGACTGGATAGAGAGGGTTTGAACAGCAACCTTTAAGTCTTGCTACAGATTCCCAATTGGATCTGGGCTTGGACTGGACCATTTTATACTTTGATTTGCAGCATTCCGTTGTAGCTCTGGCTGCATTCTTAGGGTCAGTGTCTCACTGGAAGGTGAACCTCCACTCAAGCTCAAGTTTCTTACAGCCTCTAATAGGTTTAATTCCAGTTTTACGTTGTCTTTGCTGTAGTTTGCCCTGTAATCGGGTTGGTTACTGGTCCGAGCCCCTTTTCCGACCATCTCCGTCGTGTCCTTGGGTAAGAAGATACTTTACCTGCTTTGCCCGTTGACAATCGTCAGAGGGTCCAGTGCCGCAAATGTATGGCAGTGTCACTTCTGTCCGTCAGCGTGTGAATGTGGGAGTGAATGGGTAATGACTGAATGTAGTATAAAGCGCTTTACAGTACAGGTAATTTATTTGTGGGAGTGGTGGCCTACTGGTTAGAGAGTCGGACGTTTGCATCTTGGAGAGGCTGCAAAGATCGGCGGTTTGAAAGTCAGTCTGTCACTGTGGGTCCCTCAACAAGACCCTTGACCACAGTGTTGGCAGCACGCTGCATCCTAAGGGATGGGTTAAATGCAGAGACAAAGCTCCCCTCTGTGGGACTATAAAGACAAGTATTTATTGATTATATTTATTTTCTCATTTAGGTTAAGCCATAATGCTAAAGAAAAGCATCTGAACATCACGATGTCACCATCTCCATGGTTCAGGATTATGTACAGTCTTAGTTTTCCACTACACACACACACACACACACACACACACACACACATAATTTTTCATGTAGGCCAAGAAACTGAAGTTTGATCTTATCTGAGCAGAGTAACTTCTTCTAATATATTGCTGTGTTCCCTGTATGATGCATGACAAACTGTACACAGGACTGTTTATGACTCTTTTCCCACAGTCCCACAGTTCTGTCTTGTCAGAAATGTCTCAGACCTGAGATGTGGATCTCTGCATCGCTTCCAGAGTCATCAGGAAGCTCTTGACTGCTGATTCATGCTCTCCTTGTCCAATTTGCTAGGTTAGATGGATGGCCATGCCTTGGTAGATTTGTGGTTGTACTATACTCTACTGTATTTAGGATATTGTTCTCTGAACTAGATTTCTCCACAACAGTATGCCCCAACAGGCTGCTTTTCACTCCGTCTTTATGATGCTGTTTGTTCACTATAATATATATATATATATATATATATATATATATATATATATATATATATATATATATATATATATATATATATATCTTTATAAAAGAGCTGGATTTATATTGAGATGAAATCCTACACTGGTGGACTGTATCGAATAATTAGGGGACACTGAATTTTATTTAGGGGTATTAGAGTAAAGGGGCCTGAATAGCAGAGCAACACTTTACACATTTATATTTGTTAATAGTTTGTAGATGATTAATCATTTTTCTTGCGCTTCACAGTTGTCTTCTTCAGGTGGCAAATTTCCTTGTAAATGTTTAACTCACATTTTAAATACTGTAACTGTCATAGTAATTATATCTGTAATCAAAAAGAAATATCTAAATACTGCTTTGAAGCCCTTTCAAAGTAGTTTATTTTAAAGTCTAACTCTTGGACTGAAAAAAAATCTTGAAAACCGTTGAATAACTTCCAGAACAAGGTAAACTTTGAATATTCATGTGTCAAAAGTGTTCAAATTAAGTTTAAATATGAAATATTGCACATTTTATACACCGATTTTGGTATTCCGAATTTGGTGCTGTCTTCGTTTACGATCGGCCATTTCCGACGTGTGACGTCAGTTCAAGAACACCGAGAATGCGCGCAGCGAACTTGCATAGAAACACACAGGCGTTTACGTTGTACAACCGGTACGTACATTAATGCATGTTTTCCAGTATCTTCTTTCACACACCAAATCTGCTGATCCACGTCTACTTTGAGCAAGCGCTTTTAAAAAAAAATCGCCGAACTAAGTCCACAATAAAATGCCTTCTAGTGTCGCTTATAGACCAGTTCACGGCTATTGTTTTCATCCGGGTTTTTCGCGCATGCGCGCCGGACTGGAAGGAAACTGACGAGTTCTCGGCGTATTTTTCTTCTTTAGATTACGTATCACAAGATCGTTTTAAGAGTAAGTTGATGGTTGATGGTATCATATTGCCAGATTTATACAGCAAAAGCCTGAAGGGACGGAGCGAGTCTGTGAAATGCTGGCCAAGGGTTCCTTACCGCAACATATACAGCTGCCTTATAAACACGGCAGGCAGCACACACGAGAGAGCATGAAAGCATGAAACCACTGGACGGCTAAGAATTATTTTACATCGGGACAGACACCAGCAACCCCCGCAACCCCATGAGGGATTAAGCAGGTCAGAAAATGGATGGATGGACGTTCAGACATGTTTGTTTAACATCAGAAAGCGGAGACACAGCGGACACAGCGCTTCAGCAGAGAGGACGACCCGCCCGGTAGGTTAAAACAAACATTGTTCACTAAGGATTATTTAGGTGTTTTTGTCCTATTAATCCTTTTCACAGACTCATGCCAGAGGGTTTGCATACATTGTACATGTATGTATATTAAAAAAACATCGCCGTAGTTAGTGGCTGTAGTGCAGACCGCGGTGAAGTTGGCTTGACATTGGACATTCAAGCTCCGCAAAGTCAGCGGGATCTAGCTCACGGTTGATCCGGTTGAAGGACTCCGATTTCGGGGAGCGTCTCTCAGCTGCTCCCTTCTCCCATACGCGGTGGGACCGTCAACAAATCTGATTTGATTTTTGTTTCTCAAGAGTGCTCCGCTGAGTCCGCGAAGCTTGAACGTCCATGTCAAACCAACTTCACCGCGGTATAGTGCAGGCCAGAAAGTAGCGCTACATACTTGGCCGGTGGATCAAAAGGTCCGAAAGAAATGGGATAAATTCGTAAAAGAAACGCGAAAGGACTGGATTGCCGGCAGTGACAAAAGGGTTTTATGCAATTCACACTTCACGAGCGAGGATTTTGTGAGGGGTACCTACAATGGAGCATGGGCTATATGTTTTGGGCAGGTAAGATATAGTCTCCTCAGGTTCACCTTGTTCAAACTCCGTTTCTTCGTATATATATTCGGTATCGGAATTGCCCATGCTTGAGGGGGAGTTTGAAGATGTATCAGACATTTTTTTTTATAATGTTTTTGTACGTAGAGTACGAGTTATTAATAAAATTTAACAAATCGGTAGCGAAAGACGTAGTATTAGCAGCCTGATGCACGGTACTAGTTCTGTTTGTGACGTCACATTCCGGAACTGCCCAAATGCAGAATGTTCGGGCACTTTCGCTTATACAGCAAGTTTTATCGAAATTACTTCCAAACGGCGCACATTATTCACATATAATATACATTTCTTTACTCTGGTGACTATTTGAATGCATCTGGCAAAAAATACATTCAGTCCAAGAGTTAGACTTGAAGTTTGATCAAATTTACCTGTAAACTTGTACCGCATACCTGAATGTTCCTTTGCGCTTTCCCAGGAGGAACTCCTCCGACGAAGAGGAAGTCGCTGACATTCCAGGGAACATTGCCTGTCTGAACTCTGTCTTCCAACACTGTGAATTTGTCGATTATTAGTCGACCCATACTCCCACCACGGACACAAACAATCTGAAGTGAGAAGAACAGGTCATTAGTTTAAAACACGAGCAATTGAATGTCTGCCGTCAGCATGAAAGGACATGAACTTGAACATGAACAAAGGACTATGAACTTACACTGTGCCATGCACCGTCATCATATTTCTCTTCAGTTCTAATTTGAACTTTTTTGTCTCCCACACTGAAACTAAATACAAGTTTTCCATTGGCCAGAAACAGAGCCATAAAGTTGTCCTCTTGGTCATCGGATGCATAAAAGATTAGGCCGAAGGCTGATTGAATCTTTAGGGACAGAGAGACGTGGAACCTGGAAGATGAAACACGTATCCAGTCATGCATGCCAAAACAAAAGTATACATGTATACAACAAACTGAGCAGACAGCTTACTATGAGCAGGTTCTGGACCTGACCCACCTCTTAGAAAGAGAATCAGGAACAACTGCGTAGTGCTGCCTGCTGTTGGCAACACCGCCATATTGAAAGGCTTGCCGTGTTGATCTTGGACTTGGGGAGAAGTAGCAAGACTGGATGTTTGGCTCTGATGGCACCTGATCAGAGCTGGCCAGTTCCAGAACATGACTGGACTTATCTCTGGCAACCTGTGAAAAGCATTACTAGAACTTACGACATTGCCAGCAGAAGAGCTTAAATGAACTGATCCTTCTAAGGTTCACTGTGGGGGCAAGGCTTGATTCTTAGAAATCTTGGTAGCTGATTGAGTAAAACAGAAGAGCAGGAGCAGACATGACCCAACTGACCCATGGTGTTTGCTATACCTTCTGGGACGGGTTCTGTTTGGCTTTCGAAGTTTCTCTGTGCAGTGACATCAGGGCAGCAGGAGGCTGCTGAACTGGACAGTCCTGCAGGGAAACATTCACCTTCTCTGTGTGCTTCTGGAAGTCTTCAGCTTCAATATCTCTGTCTTGTCTATAGAGTTACAGGGCAAGAACATCAATTACATTTTGGCACATACACACAGAAAAAAGTCAGTATCTATAAAAACTTCACTCTCAGCTTTTTGCTGACAGCAAACAGAACAAGGGCTCTGGAGTCAAATAGAAGGTGTGTTTCTCAGTGTGGTGGGCATTTACCTGTTGATGTACGTGTAGCTGATGCAACCAGTGAAGTTTTTTAAGCTGCTGCTTGGAGACCCTCCATAGTAAAAGGTCTTTACAGGAGAATCGGAGGAGGACTTTGTGGCTGATGACTGCAACGTTTTCACCTGTCTGTCTTTGTCATCCACTAACAGTAAATACCTGAGGTGAGCCAGAATTAAGTAGTCAGAAACCTTTGCTTTTAAGTTCAGTTACATACGCACATCCAAAATATCAGAACATTGTACCATGCTAAGAAGAGGTTGCTGCCCACTGTGTACTTCTGGAAGTACGACAGTGCCTTGCAGAAGCATTTATCCTCATTGAGACTGACTAGATTTTATTAGGATTTAATTTTATAAACCAACAAAAAATCTCTCAGAGAGCAGATTCATGGAGTGCACAACTAAATGGCTTATACTTGTACAGCGCTTTATCAAGTCCCGAGGACTCCAAAACCCTTTACACTACATTTAGTCATTCACACACTAACAGTGGTGAGCTAAAATGTGGCCACAGCATCCCTGGGGGGGACAGAAATGAGGTTCCCTACAATTGGTGCCACCAGGCCCTCTGACCACCAACATCAGGCTAAGCAGTTGAAGTGTCTTACCCAAGGACACAACGAGAAGGTCAGAGCAGGGGTTTGAACTGACAACCTACCAGGTAAAGAACAAACTCCCAGGTCCTTGTTCCACCATCACCCTGACTAATGCTTGTCCTGTCAAATTCTTCACCAGGGTCTAACAGAGATGCCATAGGCCTGTCAGTTTAAGGGGGCAGCCATGTCTTGGCAGGTTTGCATTTCTGCCATTCTCTATGTTTTAAAATGATGGGTTGAATAGAGCTGGGATGTTCAAACCTTGGGTTGTTGTTTTAGAACCTAACCCTAAGATAAGATAAGATAAGATAAGATAAGCTTTATTGATCTCACAGTGGAGAAATTCACTTGTCCCATCGGCTCAATAGTCAAAAGTCAGAAGAAGGTGTCAAAGTAGGTAACCCTGCTTTAAACTTCTCTCCAACCTCATCTGTCTGCTTTGTTGGGTTTTCTTTTTCTTTCTGTTTTCCGATAATCTCTTCCACCGCTTACTGAAAACCCCAGAGACCATTTTTAAACGCGATCATAAGATAAAAACACACAAAGTCTTAAAGGTGTGTTTGATTTATGTTTTTCATGTATTTTTCTTTCCCCCTTGTGCTTTCTTGAACACTTTTCTCTGCAAATGCATTTAACAGTCATGTAAGGCTCTTCTGTTTGGGTTTGACAATGTACACCTGTCTTTTCCTGGACCCAACCATTCAACCCAACTGTCTGTACAGCTCTGTGAAAAGGTTTTTACCCCTTACAGGTTTCTTTAGTTTTTCTTTTTTTGGTCACATTTTTAATATCAGACGAAGAATACCTGCGTAAATACAAAAAGCAAGTTTGAAACAATGCAGGCAACAAAGCAGAAAGGCTGGGCGTCAATGGAAGAAGGATAAACTGCACATATGTTTGGAAAATTTAAGGAGACTGTCTTGCTCTGTACCAGAAATCTGTTAAAGAATCTATTTCTATTTCATATTATTTATAACAGCTCTCATTGTTCCAGGGTGGTATTTAACAGTTAATGCTGTTCTAAATCCCCCTACCCCTGTTCCGCTCACTGCCTCAGACAGTAACCGTGAGACGTTTCTCTCCTTTGAAACATCTGTTACAAGTTACTGGTACTTCTACCAATGCAGACCACTCAGTTGCCCCCACTGTTCCAGTTGGGTTCTTTTCTGGATGAAATTGTGCAACACATGAAATCTGCTTACTGTTCTTTCTACTTTCTTCCTACTAAGCTGTTGAAAGATGTTTTAATAGCCTTCGTCCTGTTCTCATGTCTTTTATCAGCTTCTGTCTCATGCCTGATTCACAAGACAAGATTTTATAAAAACCTAAGAGACACGTGATGTTAAAAAAATCGTAGAGATAACAGGTTTGATCCTACAGTGTGTGGTGTACAGCCACACGGCAAGCACAACACACCACACATTGAGAATGGGTTGAACACATACCAAATGTTGTTCTAAATTAGTTAAGCTAATTTAACCTCATTTCATATTCTTTAAGATGAACTTTGGTTCTTTAACTTATATCTGCAGTGAACCCAAGATTCACTGAATCATTCTTATGATAGTTTTCAACTATTTTAATTTGTCTTTTTGTTCTTTGTGTGTACATAGTTCCTTAGTTTCTTTAATCTTAATTTTGCTTAGTAATTTCAGTTAAGTTTCACTAGCCTAGTAAAGAAATATATTGTTAATACAGATAAATAACATTATATGATGATGTTTCCTGGATGTGCAATTTATTTCTGTTAATACATTATTTCACTTGAAGAGAAATTGTCACTCATTTATTCCATATGTGTGCAGAGTTTGCTGTTAGAAGAATGCCAGTGATTGAATTACTATATCAACTGCTTAGGCTGATATTCACTGGACAATGCCTAACAGGCCGAGAGTTATTTCATAAACATTAAATAACTCTCGGCCTGTTAGGCAGCATAAAACCCAACATAAATGTAGAGTAAACAAAGCTGCCCTCAGCCAAGAGGAGGTGCCTACCTTTGCTTGTTGACTGTAGCCAATAAGAAGTGTGTTCTTCCATCATTGTATTGCTTCTTCTGTAATTTGACCTTCGTCCCTCTGTTGTTCAACACTATTGCTCCCTTCTCCAGGGCAATGCTGAACTCATCAGACTAAGGAGGAACATCTTCTAATTAGTCAGGCAGCACAAGTTATTTGTTTAATAGTATACAGTGGGGCTGTATTAAAAACCATTAAACAATGTTACTTTAGATTTTTTGCTGTTTTAACACATTGATTGAACAAATTGTCAGCAACAGAGAAACCATGTAGAAAAATTAAGGATTTGTAATGGACAACTCATCTCCCAGGATGACATGGGTATTCAGACGTCTCCATGATATTCATCATATTTGTTCATTACTTTAGAAAAAAACTTTATCGGTATCAGAAAACAAGACAAAAACTGAGGGTGGAAGTGAAGAGATTTGTAAATGGAATATGATCAAGTCTGTGTGTACTTGCATGTCTATCTTTGTGTAGACCAAAACTTGACAGGAGACCAATGTTGCGTACACCAGGGGTTTTCAAATTCATTGAATGTGAGCCTCCCCTTGGAATAGGTAAAGATAACCAGCCCCCCCGCCCCCAACCACAAACCTACCGCACATAGGTCCCTGCAGTAAATGCATCTTTCTTTTGTTTTCCTGGAAGGCTGTTTCTAAAACAACTGATAGCCCAGCACATGTTTTTTTATTGTATTTCTTTTAACAAAGTACATTCATAAAAAAGGCCTATTCATAAAATATCCATCCAAATATTTCCTGAAATATTTGGATGTTATTTACTGAAACATCACGGACAGATGGCTTAGTTTTAAAATTGAGCAGTCATTAGAGCAAATTCATAAACGACTGTTTTCAACAGCAGACAAACTGAACTAAACAGACACCAATGTCAAACTGAACTCACGTCAACAGGAGACGTCAACTGAAATAATAATAAAAAAGATAACCTGAATTTAAGACACGTCAACACGTTCCATATTCCGATTTACTTTTTAGGCTAATTATACACAATTTAAACCTATTGCTATTTTAACAAACAAGCATTTTATTAGATGTTATCTCTTATCTGATGTATTTCTAATGTTTGGCACTTTGTTTTACCTTTTGTTAAAGTGCTCTTTAAATAATGATGACATTGATTATGATTATGATCAGAATAAACTTTTGCATCACCTCCCAGAAGCTGGAAAGAAAAGAGACAAAAACATTTTTCACACCTCACTTAGTAACTCTAATATTTTAGTCTAAATATTTTAGCCTAAATATTTTAGGCTAAAATATTAAACTTTTTATTTGTTTTTCTTCAATCCCACGGTGATGTTTAGTAATTTCTGCCAAAGGCTGCAGCATTTTGATTTAATTCATCTGAATGCAGTATTTGCAAGCCATACTCTGTTTGGATGAAAAAAAACACCTGTCTGTGATTGGCTAGTGGAGTGGACAGTTTTTGAAGAAACAGCCGAGCGAACGCACAGCTGGTGGTGTTGAGCGTGGATTGAGCAGGTCCAGCTCGCGCGCAACTTTGCTGGTGCGCAGAGATGGAACTGAGCGCGAGGAGAGTTTTTCAGAGTTGAGCCGCGCCAGACCGGTTTTGAGCGTTGAGTTGTCTCACTGCGCGCTTGGATTGGTTCCTGCGCGCTCAAACAGAAGGCACGAATATCACTACATAGTTTCACAGAGTTGAGCGGCAGCGCTGTCTTTTTCTGTCTTCTTCTGTCTTCTTCTCTGTCTTCTCGCGCCTCCCCTGTGACTCTTTGGCGCCCCCCAGGGGAGGCGCGCCTCACCTATTGAAAACCACTGGTGTAGACGATTGCCATTGTGAAGACATTTTCTAAGGTCCATGCAATGCAAATTGAGCTAATGCTTAGGTTTAGGGCTAAGGTGTGAATTGAGTTTATGTTAAGGTTAGGGCTAGTTATGTACCTGTGACCTTAGGTTTAGGGTGGGTTTAGGGTTAGGGCATAGAAAGCAATAGAAAATGAATTGAACTCAATGGAAGGTGTGGGTGTGTGTGGTGGCTTAGCCCTTACCCCTTCAGTGTGGTAGAACAGAAGTCCATCAGGCAGCAGTGTTCTGAAGTTAAGTCCTCCTTCAAAGTTGTCAAACGGTGAGATTTTTGCAGTGGATCCAAGGTAGCTCTTTCCACTGAAATAAGCTTCACGGGAAATCTGTCACAGCACCAACACGCTTTAGTTTCAGTACCCTTCATCCCTCAAACAGATCATTTAAATGCTGTGTATATAAATAACTGGCTGAACTGCCAGTTATTTGACTACCGTCAGTGTGTGTTTCTCTGACAGTCTCATAGTTACAGTGTTCTACACAGCCACGGTTAAACACCTTAAAATAAATTCCTCTGGTATTGCAGTAGCACAATTTCACATGGTAAAACTGACAAAATCTACAACCTTTGATCCAAGTTCATTTATGTAGCGGGGAGAAAAACAACATGTTAAAATAAAATTGTTTCTCACAAAATCACTAGTAGCACAACAAATGGGACAACTCCCAACAAACCTAAGAATATAAAAGTTACAGAAGCATATTTAATCTTTTATATCATGTTTTGTGTTGATGAGTGTATTTAGAAATGTTTAATCAGTAAACCATAACCTCTTTCCTTGGGGTATACTTAGCTACTCTTCCAAGTGGGAAAGACAAGAAAACATACCCTTCATCTGAGGAATATCTGTTTGGATCTTCAGAACAGACAGACATCTACAGTAAACGCTAGAATTTAAATATTTTTTACAAATCAAACAAACATCTGTTTGAGGACTCAAGTATGTATTTCTGGCACTCATGCAGATCATGATGATAGGAGAAAAATGGGACTTTAACTGGAATTGCATACTATGGTCACATGAAATGTGCACGTTGGGTGAATTTATACTGGAAGACTTATTTCTGTCTTACTGGCTAAAAAGTGTTCTACAGCATTATTAACATCATGAACAGGGAATGTAGAACCTTTGAACCTGTGAAAAATTATCTTGTATTAATGTCAGCTTTTCCCCCTGTCTGAATAAACGGAGCTTTTTTGAATTAAAGGTTGGGTTTTCTTTTGACTTTCCAGTGTCAATATACAGGTGCTGGTCATATAATTAGAATATGAAAAACGAGATTTTTCATGTTCTATTCAAAAAGTGAAACTTGTATATTATATTCACTCATTACACACAGACTGATATAGTTCAAGTTTTTATATACTTTAATTATGATGATTATAACTGACAACTAATGAAAACCCCAAATTCAGTGTCTCAGAAAATTTGAATATTGTGAAAAGGTCCAATATTGAAGACACCTGGTACCACAATCTAATCAGCTAATTAACTCAGCACACCTGCAAAAGCCTTTAAATGTTCTATCAGGCTGGTTCTGTGGCGACACAATAATGGGGAAGACTGCTGACTTGGCTGTTGTCCAAAAGATGACCACTGACACCTTGCACAAGCAGGGTAAGACACAAAAGGTCATTGCTAAAGAGGCTGGCTGTTCACAGAGCTCTGTGTCCAAGCACGTTAATAGAGAGGTGAAGGGAAGAAAAGGATGTGGCAGAAAAAAGTGTACAGGCAATAGGGATGACCGCACTCTGGAGAGGATTGTGAAATAAAACCCATTCAAAAATGTGGGGGAGATTCCCTAAGAGTGGACTGCAGCTGGAGTCAGTGCTTCAGAACCACCATGAACAGACGTATAGTAGACATGATTTCAGCTGCCTCATTTCTTGTGTCAAGCCACTCTCGAACAGGAAACAGCATCAGAAGCATCTCGCCTTGGCTAAAGACAAAAAGGACTGGACTGCTGCTGAGTGGTCCAAAGTTATGTTCTCTGATGAAAGTCAATTTTGCATTTCTTTTGGAAATCAAGGTCCCAGAGTCTGTTGGAAGAGAGGAGAGGCACAGACTATATGTTGCTTAAGGTCCAGTGTAAAGTTTCCACAGTCACTGATGGCTTGGGGTACCATGTCATCTGCTGGTGTTGGGCTGAGGTCCAAGGTCAACGCAGCCGTCTACCAGGAGGTTTTAGAGCACTTCATGCTCCCTGCTGCTGACCAACTTTATGGAGATGCAGATTTCATTTTCCAACAGGACTTGGCACCTGAACACAGTGCCAAAGCTACCAGTACCTGGTTTAAGGACCATGGTATCTCTGTTCCTAATTGGCCATCAAAACTGGCCTGACCTTAACCCCATAGAAAATCTGCGGTATTGTGAAGAGGAAGATGTGATACACCAGACCTAACAATGCAGAAGAGCTGAAGGCCACTATCAGAGCAACCTGGGCTCTCATAACACCTGAGCAGTGACACACACTGATCGACTCCATGCCATGCCGCATTGCTGTAGTAATCCAGGGAAAAGGAGCCCCAACTAAGTATCGAGTGCTGTACATGCTCATACTTTCAATGTTCATACTTTTCAGTTGGCCAACATTTCTGGGTTTGGGCATTGTATTGGTGTTAAGCATTTTCAAATTTTCTGAGATACTGAATTTTTTTTTTTTTATTAGTTGTATTGATCATCAAAAGCAAAAGAAATAAACAAAATTATATCGGTCTATATGTAATGAATGCAAATAATAGATAGGTTTATCTTTTTAAATGGAATTACTGACAAAAATCAACTTTTTCACAATATTCTAATTATATGACCATCACATGTATGGTAGTGTGATATGAAATGTATTTATTTAAAGCCTAATTGCACATGTTTACTAAAAAAAAATGAGCAGTTCTGTATATTGACTGACTAACTGACAATTGGGGGCTGTAGTCCCATAAGGGCCTTATTTCCTGCCTTAAAAATGTTATGAATTGTTCCCAGAGACGAGCAGGTTGTATTATCAGTGTAGGTGTTAAAGTTGGTCAATTGTTCACTCACAACAGACTCCTCAGGGCAACCGCTGCTGATACCAATGGTGCCAGGCTCCCCCAACAAGTTGAAGTCTCTTTTTTGGAACATGAATCCTTTCACACAACCCTTCAGGCCAACCACAGAAGACAACTCCACCCTGCAGGGATACATTTCATCAAAACGTTTGCTTTGTTAATGGAGACGATGAACTTCCTACTAGATGTATTTTTTGGCTACAGGTATATTTACCAGCTCACCTGGATTTGAGGATGCTGGATGGTGCTCCACCAATGTAAATATCTGAGAAAGGCAGTGGGGTTTTGGAATTCTCCATAGTTTTAACAAGAGTCTTGTCCACTAGTAGGATAACTTTCTTTGACTGATGGTAGATCACTGACACCTGTTAGAATGTTGAAACCAGGTTAGTTGTAACAATTTGTTTGGATCACAGGAACAGGTGAAAAAAAAGAGAGGATGAGCTACCTCATGGTATTTAGCGTCATTTATTTGAAACTTTGGTTGGTTATTCTCCAGCAGTTTTGGTCCATCATCAAAACCAAAGTCGTATGTTAGTCGCAGGAAGCCATTCTTTATTTCTAAAAGGAAAAAGTTATCCTGAAAGGAGAGAAAAATATCTTCAGGCTTTATTAGAAAAAGAAATTCTAACACAAAAATGTTATTATTGCTGGATGAATCAAAGAAGCACCCCATTTGGATTTATCAAGCCTGGTCCTCCTGGTTAATCTTGCATCTTTGTTTACCTCCTAATCCTAAAAGCTCCAGTAAGATTTGTTGCGTTTTGCCTTCATGCACGTTCAGTATACACCAGATTACCTTGCAAGCCAGGCATTTAGAATTCCAAATTAAGCGAGACAACCTTTGTGTTTGAATTTCAGAGACAGAGATGTTGATAGAACCTGAGACGAAGCTGGATCATGAATCAGCTGCTGATACTGCGAATATTCATTCTCAATGCCCCTTGGGAATTTTCTATTAAGTAATTCCTATTCTTCTCAATTCAATGTATGAATCATTACAGAATATCAGACTGATTACTGACAGATCAATTCTCCATTCTGTTAATGATAAATTGCAATATAATCATTCAGTTTATAATTGAAGGGGGGGGGTCACTCTGTGAAGACTAATTGGCCAGGTTTATAATCTCCCTTTTTGCCCACTGCTTGGAGCAGCATTGGGGAGAACACTCATCTCTTTGCCTGTGAGCCATCGGGATGAGTGGGTCACACCGGGGAGACAAGCCATGGGCCCGTATGGGGTTGGAATACCCACAAATGTGCTCAACTAGGAATGGAGGTAAGTCTCCAATCTGTGTAATCAGATGCCGGAGTAAGGAACCAACCTGTAAAGAAACCTGCTGTTGTAATTTTCCTTAGTTTTTGCAGGAAGCTGAGTCAAGACCACATGAGACAGTTTCCCTGCGGTGTGACTGTGCCTAACCTTTGGGACACCGCCCTCCACACCTGTGCACAGCCCAATGGGAAGCTTAAGGAAACACGTCTGCTGCACAGAGGTTCACACACCGTCGCTTTCACAACCTGAGCGCACACCCTCCTCGGAGTGTACAGCTCGCCCCAGCCCTGATTTACCAAACAACGGCTGTTTTCCCCTTTGAGGTAGCCGCCTGCTCACTGCTCGGAAAACCAGCTTGACCTCGGAGTAATTCACTGCAACTGGATGCCCCGTCGCCACAACCACAGACAGTGGCAAAGGTTTGGCGGAGAGATATTATAGAGAGTCGTAGGGGATTAATCATTTAAAATGGTTTAATGTGTTTTCAATGGGTTCTATAGCTTGATCGAGCTTACAGGCATAGCTTCCACTAGTGCTCTTGAAACAAAGTTTTGCTGATGTGTTTGGGTGTGTTTTACGGTTATGACAAACTTTATTTCCATAAGCGTTTTATACACTGACGGAATATTGATGTTTGTGTAGTCTGGTCCGCAAACCAAATAGAACTTAAAAGTCTTTTTAAATTAGCGGTGAATGTCAGTTAGCATAGCGCTATTAGACTCCCGAATAATAGTGCTACCACTGAGTCAACGCAACTACGATTTGTTTTAAACATAATGCTTGTATTTGTTTCACTCCGCCATCGTTTGATAGTACTATGGGCGTTATTACCGCATTTAATAGGGAAGATTAATGTCAATTTAATGGTGTTTTGTATAACTTTAGGATTAACCCATCAAGTGACCGATGGCTACAGCGCCCTCGAGCTTCCTGGAAAAATAAATGCATTAATAAAATCAAGTGTCCTAAAGACATTGAATTTTACTGAGTAAATCATTCTTTAAGATGTTATTTCCTCAAATAATTTTTTACATAACTCAAATTTGCATTTTGAATGGGTTGAAACGCATACCATATGTCTAAATTAGTTAAACTAATTTGATCTCTTTCCACATTCTTTAAGATTAACTTTAGTTCTCTAACTTAGATCTGCAGTGAACCTGTTTTCATTTAATCATTCTGATGATGGTTTTCAACTATTTAATTTGTCCTTTTGTTTCTTTTGTATGTACATAGTTCCTTAGCTTATTTTCTATCTTAATTTTGTTTAGTGGTTTGGTTAAATTTCACGTACCTAGTAGAGAAGATTTGTTGATTTATTTATATTGTTAATTCAGATAAACGGCATTCTATAGTGATGTTCATTTTATTTCTGTTAATAGATTCTTAAACTTGAAGAGAAATTGTCACTCATTTATTCCATATTTGTGCAGAGTTTGGTGTTAAATGAACGCAATGCTTGAATCACCCTTTCGACTATTGTCCTGGTATCAGCTGTTTGGGCTGATATTCATCGGACAATACCTAACAGACCGGGAGTTATTTATTAAACATTGAATAACTTAAAAACACGTGTAATGGCACAACAGTTGAGAAAACAAATTTACTCCTACAGGTTGATTATTGATAGATTTGAGACCAATAAAATAAATACATGCTGGTGCTCATGATCATTCCAAAAAAGTTAAAAAAACAAAACAGACATTTTCAATTGAGAAAGCTTTCTGGATGGGAAACAAAATGTCTTCAAACTTCGGATAAAAGTCCAGTTGTTTTTATTTTTTTACTTTTTTGGAAAAATTAATACACTACATAGACCAATTCACGCGTGACGTCACGAGCAACATCCGGGTCACGCTGGTAGGCAAAAACAGTATTGTTTTCGCCTACCAGCGTGACAAAACGGGTGATTTAGAGCGTACTTTTAGTTAGTTTATTTTTGGGATCTAAACAATGGCTATGACTTGTTGTGCTCCCAGTTGCACACAGAGGCAATCCAAATTGTCGGATGTACATTTCTTTCGTTTACCGAAGGATGAAGAAAGACATGGATAATTTCAATGAAAAGGATGCAGGCATACAATCCCAATCGACTGTGGGAGCCATCATACCACGACAGAATTTGCAGTCTACACTTCATCTCCGGTAAATACAACTTAATTTTGCACTAGTCATTGTTTTACTTAAATAATTATCTAAATAAAAATTAGGATATATACTTAAGTCAAGACGTAAACATTTGTTTCGTAATAATACACGTACATATACAATGTATGCAAACCCTCTGGCATGAGTCTGTGAAAAGGATTATTAAGACAATATATCCAGTAACGGAATATATATTCAATTGTTGATTTAGAGCTACTTTACAGTGACTACTCTAAAAATATATAGATCTGAGATTTATACTGTCGTTGGCCCGTTGGGATGGGGATACCTTGGCTTTCACAAAGCACACAGTCGTGTCCTTCTCCAGTATGTTACACAAACATGTCTGAACATGTCCCGATATGAAATAGTTGTAGCCGTCAAGTGATTTCATGACTTTCATGCTCTCTCGTGTGTACTGGCCTGGCGTGTTGATAAGGTAGCTGTATATGTCGCCGTACGGAACACTTGGCCAGCATTTCAGACTCGCTCCATCCCTTCAGGTTTTTGCTGTATGGATCTGGCAATCTGATACCATCAACCATCAACTTACTCTTATAACGATCTTGTGATACGTTATCTAAAGAACAAAAATACGTCGAGAACTCGTCAGTTTCTTTGTTTGCGTCCGCCATTGTGTTTGCCTTTTGCCTACCAGTCAGGTGCGCATGAGCGAAAAACCCGAATCAAAACAATAATTAATTGGTCTATATGAAACTAGCAATATTTTTTATAGTATAAACATAAGTTAAAGTAGTTATCAGATGCACTGGTGAACTGTCGGTGGGGGTGGAGATGGGGGTACCTGTTATAGGAATATTATTCTGAAGTCACTATGGCCTGACGCCAACTCGGACTGGAGACATAAGGACAGACACAAGGCGCTGCACTTCAAGGCCAAATGCTCTGGTGTCACTATGCAGAAAATGAATGTCTGGGATATGACTGTCTCTGTTGTTATCTCATGGTACAGCTGGGGGGTATTTAGGGGAAGCCGGGGAGGAAACAGGGCAGAAACAGGCAGACGCAGACTGCAGCGGGACCGTGGGGTGCGATTACTTTCCATCTATGTGATCTCTGCTCTGTTTCTCCATAAAAGTGCTGGAACTTCATCACTCCACCATTTCCTTATTCAATAACTCTAGGAAGTCAGTTATTGTTTAGAATTCCTTCCACAGTACCCCATCTTTTGCCCATTGACTGCAGGAGATTTGTACCAGTCCCACCACAACCCTGGGCGGATAATGGATGGATGTATCAGCTGGTACAATAATATAAAATATGAGCACAATTGAAGTATGAAACTTCATTTAGGGTCAATAATTAATAGCTAACATAGTATTAACAAGGACTAGGTGGAAATACAAGTGGCTAGCTAGGCTGAATTAGAAGCCTTTAAGGACCCTAATTAGACCCTAGATGGTCCCAGGTCCGAAGTTAGCACTTCAATGTAGGGCGATGCCTCTTATTTGGGAGTCTTTGTTAATCCTGGCAACAGTAACAAACAGACAGACAGATAACCTGTTTGCTGGAGCAGAAACAAACGAAACCATTTCACCATCTCAGTTTCAGACGTACCCCCTTGACCATGAGGAAAATGGCACAGTTGTTTGTGATTGTTCGCACAGAAATATCAAATCTTATGACAGGACTAAAGTTCACTGTCATAATGTCACTGATGAGTGCGTAGCCCGTTCCATCAAACAGATAGCTTGCAACACGACTCTGGGAGAACGCCAGCTTGTACCTGACAACAGAGGAGAAAGTGTGATTTGGGTCAGTACGCAGTTTTACACCATCTACGTAAGTGTTTTAAGATTCTGTTGAGCCTGAAGGCCAATTGAAGTACCTTGCAGAACTATTCATATCCTTTAAACTTTTTTTCAGATTTTGTCTTGGAAACTTTACCAACTTGAACTGGGAATTCATATGACAGACCAACACAGAGTAGTACATAATTGTGAAGTTCACAATTATAATGATGCTTTTTAATTATTTAATGTTTTTTACAGATAAAAGTTAAAAATGTGTGGCATGTAAATGTCCTGAGACATCTTTACCTCCATAAACCTAAATAAAATCAGTGCATCTTATTACCTTCAGAAATCACTTAACTAGAAAAAAGAGCAAGTCTGTGAGATTTGCTAATTTGTGAACAGACTTCATCATAAAGACCAAGGAAGGCACTGCATAGAGACATATGGAGGTGGTGGCACCGTTATGCTATGGGATCCTTCTTCAATATAAACAGAGGGAAGCTGTTTATATTGGCTCAAAGAAACAATACCATATCTTTGTAAGGGATTTTAAACTGTTTTGTACTAATATGCAGTCTGCAACACAGGAAAACAATCCCAAATGCAAAACCCCCAACCTTAAACACATCAACTGAAAAAAAGAAGAAAAACATCCAGCTTTAAGTGAACACTCAACATCTAAATCTTTGCTTTTGATGCATTTCACAACGACAGTTGATAATCTTTGGGACTTTGGTGTATGTTTTGCTTTATCTTTGTTAAGTAAAGGATAGTCTCTGTTGATCTTAGTCCCTGTTTAGTTTTTATGGTGGGGGGGGGGGTCTTATGTTTCTGGTTTGTAAACTTTTCAGGTTTCTGCGTTTTTGCTTCCTTGTTTCCCTGTGTTTTATGTCAGCCACTATTCTTTCATTTTCTCAGTTTAACCTCAGTTACAGTCTTTCCTCACAGCTGCACCCTGGCTGTTTCTGATCAGCTACCTTCTCCTCGTTTAGTGTCATCCTCTCCAGCTTAAATCCCTCACAGTCATTCCCTGGTCTACTTCTTCTGGTCATTGTGTTGTTTCCTTGTGCTCTGTAAGTTGTTCTTTTGCATTTACATTAAATCTCCATTTAATCATGTGCCTCCATCTGTCCCGCTGTCATTTGGGTCCTGAACAACCCACAAACAAGACAGGCCTGGCATAGTTACTTAAAGACTTTGGAAGGTTTCTTTTAGTTGGGAAAGGTTAAATGCAACAAGTGTTTTGGAAAATCTCCATATTTGTACTGGCTAGGCTATAAAAATGCATAAAGCTCAATCTAGCTCTGTTGCATCTATAAAATAAATCTTTGTAGCTCTAGCTCATGGGCCCACATTCTCATAAATCCTTCCTTGCAGGTAGAAAAAAAGCCTGAAAAATTTGCAGCTGTAATGGCAGAGAAACCTGGTTCTAAAGAGAATTGAGTGGAGCTGAATACAAATGCACAACATATTTCAGATGCTTATTTATCAAACATTTTGGAATTCATGCATCCTATTCCTTTCCTTTTGTAGCTACGCCCGGCTTTGTGTTGGACCATCACATAAAATCCAGATAAAACACGTTGGAATTCATGGTGGTTACATATAATGTGAAAAAGGTCAAGGATGTGAATAGTTTTCTGATGAACAGTAAGTATGTAAATGGTTACCTGGGGCAGGGAGGGGAAACAGCTATATTTAAAAGGTGAGTCTCTTTGAAATTATAAAGACTGATGACGTCATTGTTGAGGGAAGCCAGTTCGATGCAGCCCACAAAAGGGGCAAGACTCAGAGGAGGTGGCAGCTAGTTTGGAAAAAAATAACATTTATCACCATGCAGCAAAGACTGGGTGGACAGAAGAATTGGGATTAAGGAACTTTATCAAACTCATTACCTCTACGTCTGGTGGGACACCTCCAATGAAGAATACGATGTTCTTGGGGTCGATATCGAACAGAGAGTCTGTGGTGGGAGCTTCTCCCTTCTGGATGAATTTCTGCTCATCTGTGAGGCCCTGACTGGGAATAGTCAGGTAGACTTTTCCATGTCTCCCCAACCTGCAAAAAGAAAATCATAAATTCAATTCAATTTTATTTATATAGCGCCAATTCATGAAACATGTCATCTCGAGGCACTTTACAAAGTCAAATTCAATCATATTATACAGATTGATCAAATATTTCCTATATAAGGGAACCCGTTGATTGCTTCAAAGTCCCGACAAGTAGCATTCACTCCTGGAGAAGCGTAGAGCTACAGGGAGAGTTGTCTGCATTGTCCATGGCTTTGCAGCAATCCCTCATACTGAGCAAGCATGAAGCGACAGCGGAAAGAAAATCTCCCCTTTAACGGGAAGGAAAAACCTCCAGCAGAACCGGGCTCAGTATGAACGGTCATCTGCCTCGACCGACTGGGGGTTAGAGAAGACAGAGCAGAGACACAACAAGAGAGACAAAAAAGCACAGAAGCACACATTGATCCAGTAATCTGTTCTACATTATAAACTGATTTTCCACTGTTTTAAAAGCACAGAAGTAATCCAAAACAGATTTTCTGACACAGAGAGAACATCTTGAGTGAGGCCTTCATGAAATAGAAAGTGCTGTTCTATATATGGAGCGATCAGGGATGGCTGGTATAAGGGGGCTGACAGGTCTAAGCCTTCTGTGGTGTTTATAATAAAAATGTTAAAATACCTTAATATTGTATCATATTTTCCTACATATAAAACAAAAATGCTGCAAAATGATCACAAGAAAACCCCACAATTGCCCTTTTCCCCCTGTTTTCCTCAATGTCAGAGGAAAAATTGGAACTGAAGAGGTCGAGGGTATTTTGACCAAAGGACATTCAAATCCAGCAAAAGGTAAGGCGGCAAAACCAGTTACCTGGTTTCAGGAAAGGTCCATCGCATTACATTTTGTGGGGCACATGACCGACACTACGTCCATCTGATGATTCTTACTCACCAGGGTATCAAGGTGTTGTTCGAGATCTGGCCAACCAGTTAATCAGTTGGCAGATCACCTGTCAATTAAACAGGTAGTCAAATACACCTCTAAATCCAGGCAAAATTAGCTGCCTGATTGCATTTTAGAGGTTTATGTACAAAAAAATGGGGATGAAATGTTAGAAGCCCCATTTGTTACGGTGGAAACCCAGGAATCTGCCTGTCACTTGTGTGAGCCAGTGTGATTGGGCTCTTGTATCTCATGAATACATTGCATAGGAGAGATTCCTGGGGTTTCTTCCCACTAGAAGAAAGGTATGCAGAGGGAATTGAAACAGTCCTGGTAGGAAAGCTGCAGCTGTTTAAACTGGAAAGTAAAGTAATTGTCCAGACTTATGATGGAGCTGCTGTAATAAGTGGTCACATCCTGTAGTTTGCAGCTAGGCTGAGGGATGCCTTTTCTTCATGTGCACTTTGTGCACTGGGATGCCCATCAGTTAAACATCATTTAACAGACATGCTCATTGCAATCACCTGTCAGAGTTTTTTTTTAAACCTGTTAGTTTTTGAACATTTTCCCCCACAGTCCCCCAAAAGCTAAATACGAAATGTGGATGAAATGTGTGACAGAAGGATCCCAGCATCGGGAGGAACTTAAAGAGTCGTACTCTCTATAAAGATCTGACTTTGAACAGTGTGTCAATCCAAAAAGCTTGACACGTCATGGATTTGTCCTCGAGGAAATCCACACTGCTCGAGGACAATTTATTGTTTCTTTACCCTGCCTTTATATATTGGGACATTATCTACAACATTTTCCTAAAAGGAGCCACGGATCATCTGAAAAGGAAAAACCATTTTAAGTGAATTTCACACAGTCCATAAATAATCTGAACTAATCGCTGACAACAGAAGAATCAAACTGAGCTGCAGATGCTGCTACACTGCACCGGCTGTCGGGCTTTATTCATCTGAACTTAGTCACCCAGATCTGTTCTTGGACTTCGACAAGAATTTCCCACAGAAGCAATTGAACAGCACATGTGGACTTTTCCCAGCGATCTGCAAAGGACAACTGAAAGATAAACTGATAGTAATGTACAACAGTATGGGGTCTGCAGGGATAACTTCTGCCCTGTCACTGTTGAGGATGCTGACACAGCAATCTGCAGAGCACAGTTTTTACGATCGTTCGATTAATGCAAATAGCTATCACAACCCCAATGACATCCGAAGAGACAGAAAGGTGTTTCAGTAGAAAATGATAAAATTGTTTCTCCACAGTAACATGGGGCAGAAAGGGCAAAATGTGCTGGCTGTACTGTCTATTGAAGAGGAATCCATCCAGAAATCCCATGACTCCAATGAACTGGTTAACCTTTTTGCTATCCAATAATGCATTTCTTGTTTGATTTCCTTATCAGTGTGACTAGTGATTTTGTCAAGGAGTGTGGTGGAGTTTTATGGAAAGCTGTTTGACAGGGAAAACATTAGCTGAAATACTCATGGTTCAAAGCCTTAATGCAGGCCAGTTAAGTATTAGACAGACGTGAGCGTTTTATTATAGTACATTTTAATATAGTTTTTCAAGGAGCTGCATAGATGTGTTTATACCCAGTTTGGGTCATGTTTTTCAAGCTGTTAATTTTTCTCTAACGTCTGATTGGTTAACCTGCCCAGCATTTCAGCTGCGGACCAATTACCTTTTCTCTAGTAGTTGTAACTCTGCTGAATGATTTTGATTTGTACGACAGAGAAATCTGAAAAATTCACAACGCACTAAACTCCCTGACCATGAAAAATAATTAGACAATTAGTAATATTGTTTTTAAATAAAAGGATAATATTTGTGAATTAAATCATTTTTCCCCTATAGTTGCAATTTACATATTTATAGATTCATATGTCTGAGACTGTGACAAATGTAAATCCTTGTTGGCAGAGAGTATTAATGATAGCTACAATAATCCTGTCTACATCCCTGTACACAGACTTTGCACCAAATCACCTTTTTCTCCTGAAGCTCATTTACCTTTCTATCTTGATGTAGTTAAAGACTGCCGGCCACTGACTGACGGGCTTGGAGGACAATGGGATTTCAACATCGTCACGCCCGAGGTTGTACACAAACACCAATTTGTCATTCTTGATAGCCAAGCCCATGTAGTCCTTCTTGCCCTGAAACAAGAAAAAGCAAGGGTTTATTTTAACATTGTGACTTTTTAAAACATTTAACCATCTCATAATACCTGTACGAGCTGTAACGTGGAAAGATCATTTTATTTCAGTGTTTTACTAGATTTTAAAATTATATCCCTCATGTGTGTCTACCATTTAGGTTTATTCTTGGGTTATTTTCCAAATAATAAGATCATGGACAAACCTCACTGCAAAGAAGACAACAAAGTCCTGCAAACTCAACAAATGTTGTAGTCTGACTGGCTGAACATCAGGTTCATTTTGGGAGGATGAATAGAAGAACTCTAACTTTGAACGAACACAAATGCACTTTTGTTTCAGTCGTCTCCTGGAAACCATCAGCCCGGGCCAGCTGGCAGGCTTCAAAACATTTCACCCTAACTGCCAAGATTACAACAAACTTTCCATGTCTGCTAGCTGTTGTCTCCCTTTTTTTTATCTTTGGCATAGCCACTAGCTCTAAATCAGGGTAAACAGTTGTTTCCCCCCAACAACGTTTAATCTGCCTGGATTCCTCACATTTCTGTCTCCCAAATACAGGACGAACCGGTCCTCTATGGGGTCTTTGTCCGGGTCCACCTTCATGAAGAGGCTGATAGATGTCACTGTCTTCAGCACCTCCAGGTTGCTTGGTGGATGGACTTCCACCGAAGAATTTCCAGTAAACTTCATGGACACCTGAACCTGAAGCCGTGTGAAACCAAAATGTGTTAGAGCTTCTTGTAATGTGAGCATTTTATTTCCTAAAGTATAAAAAAAGAAGAATAAGTATAGGTGGATAAATCTAGTCACAGAAACCCTAAAACTAAAAGGAAAGCTGAATTTTGTCCTTTTACCCATTTTTTTTTTATCATAATGAAGTATATCCTTTACCAATATACATAAAATATATGTAAACGTTACATCATAAAAGCTTCAGGTGGTCAAGATAGTGAGGAGTTCTACTGCCATAGGAAATCAGAATAACACAAGAAGTTATGTACACACAAACAGGGAATGATGATTTAAAACATTAATACTGCAGTCAGGACACATAGGAGTGTGCAGTGCTATATCTATGGGCCACAACAGCAGAATGACCTGCCTACTGAGCAGCAGTTGTGGGTGGCCAAGGCAACCAAAATTGGTATATTTCCTGTCATGAGTTTCAATTTGTAATTTCGGGTAACATATATGTCGAGCCCTGCCAAAGGAGGAGCAAAGACTGATTTACACACAGAAAACAAAAGAGACTGGTAAAAACTCCCACAATGCAAAATATTAACCCATTAACCCAACCCTAGAGACATCATGCAGTTACAAAACTCAACATATATATATAAACTTACTTTCTTGGCCACACTTCTGGCTTGTGCAATAAGCTCTCTGATCCTCATGATGTTTGTGGTCACATTGTTGACAGGCTTCTTCTCTTCAACCACCTTTAGCTTGTCCAGCAACTCAGGAACTAGCATTGTCAGGTTTTTCACTGCAGGACAGAACCAGGAACCAGAACAATTCAATGTATGTGCAGAAAAAATGGAATGATAATATCCGATAATATTCAGCTTTGAAACCAGTCTGAGCATTTTTTAACTCAAATATAGAAACCACAAATAACATATTTTATGAATGTCAATTTTCACTACAATGCTGGAGTCAACTGCAGGAATGGTCCAGTATTCGTTTTATCTAATGCAGACGCTTTATATGGCATTGTACTTGATAATAAAATGAACAGCCTGCTGGTTAATTCAGTTTTTATAATAGCAAAACATTACATGCATAAGTCTAAGTTTGTAAAGTCATCTCCCATCTTTAATGGTTTCTATTAAGAATTTAAATAATACTTTAAATCCTTAAATTATTTGACAAAGATAATGTGCAGTTGGGCTTTGTAACAAGATAGAGCACTACAATCTAATTGTCCCTTAAATCAAGAAGGTTTTCTTGTTTTCTTTCCTCCTTTCTTGCTTTTTCTCACGGAAACATCGCTGAATAAAGATTTTTCACCTGCTTCCCCAGCAGACACAACAGCATGTTCGTAGGCAGCTGTGGAGTACTCGTTGTTTCTCATGTTATGAGCCCACTGCTGCACTTTGTTGTTGATTGGAGTGATGGTTTGAAGGACTTCTGCTGAGCGGTTGAGAGTCTCTTCTGCCACTTCCAAGGAAAAGTTCAGACGTTGTGGGGTTCTGTCTGTAAACGGTTGCAGATTTGTGAGAAACAGAACAATAGAAAATTTGCAGTCATGTACATCTGCAATCACTATTAATGGTTATAGACTGATCTGGAACATTATGAACCGGAATATCCCTAATAAAAGTATGATGATTTTAAATACAGTAAAGACATAGTTCAGGTTTGTAATTAGGATTCTGTTGAGAGGTTATGAACAGTCAATATCTATTATGCTGTGGGTAGCTCAGTTTGTATGAGTTCAGGTTTTCCAACTGGGTGAAGTAAGTCAAAGCAGTTCTAGTGTCAGTTAATTTTTACCATCTTAAACTAATAATTTTAAAAATGTCATAGTTCATTACAATGTTATTTTATCCAGCTTTAATCATGGCATCATGTTTGAACTAGGCTGTAATTTATAAAGAGCTTCATGGTTATCTACATTCAAGACAGTGTCTGTAAACATTACTTTTCCATTTAAAATGCATGCAACACAGTGGAACATGCTAAACATATCTGGTTAGAACGACTATTAAAAAAGTGATGTGGTGTAAAAATCCATTATGGTGGCCCAACTTAAAACATCTTCCCATTGGTTCATTTGTCCAATGTATTTTCTTCTCTTGCCTTGAAAGACTCAAATGTAAATATGTAAACATCATATTTATCACAATCCTCTTAACTTTTCACTCACAAATAAGAAATACACAATATTTTGGGCATCATTTATATTATTTTTTTCTCAACCTTATGAATTAAGAGTTCTAAATCCAAACTTAGATTATTTTTAAACCAGACAGTATAGTGGACCAGATCACTTTTGACACACGACACACACAGGAATATCTCTTAAGATAGTCAGAGCCTCTCAGAAGGGGAAGATCGGGGTAGAATTGGGGCTAATTATCCTGCCATGAACGAACCTTAAGAGACCGACTTTACTTTTTTGTTTTATTTGCCATCAGTCTGGCAGTGGGCAGTGTGGGCCCCTTCACCACAGAGGGCCCAGGACAGCCAGCACCCTCTGAGTTGGGTGAAGTTAAGGTGGAGGATGTCTTGGTTGAAGGTGTTGAAGGCTCAGCTGAAGTCAGCACATGGGATCCTAGCCTATGCCCCTGAGTGGTTAAGGTGGAGCAGAATAAAGTGTAGTCCCTGGTTGACGGCATCATCTGCCAACCTGTTTGCCAGGAAAGCAAACTGCAGCGGGTCCAGCAGGGGGCTTGTGATATCCCTCAGATGCTTCAACACCATTTGCTCGAAGGATTTCATGACCACAGATGTCAGGGCTTCAGGCCTTACCTCATTTAACCCTGGGATGGTGTGTTTCTTGTTGCCAGAAATGATGGTGGAATGCTTAAAGCAGTAAGAGATACAGATCCAGAGACTTGTTGAAGATCTCAGTGAAGATGGGGGCCAGTTGGTCAGCATAGCCTCTTAGGCAGGAGGAGGAGATGTTGTCAGGTCTGGAGCTGTCCTGGTCCTCTGAAGAGGAAATAGCTTATTTGCATCTTCCTTAGAGATCTACAATCAAGGCAGGATTTCTGAGTAGTGACGGTGGTTGATGCAGGTGGAGTTTTTGTGTCAGAGTAGGATGTGGCCTGAGTTGGTGGTAGGCGAGAGCGGCTGCTTTTCAAATCTGCAGTAGAAACTGTTAAGGTTGATGGGGATTCTGCTCAGGATGTAGGGATGGGCTCCCGTAGACAGTGATGTTTTTCAGACCTTTCCAAACTGAGGTAGGATCATTTGCTGAGAAGCTGTTTTTTAAGCTTCTCACTGTAGCTTTCCTTAGTTTGTTTCTTGCCTGCTTATACAGGGCCTAGTCCCCACTGCTGTAAGCCTCTTCCTTGTTCCTACACAGCTTTCTCAGATATTAAATGAAACATGGTGTATTTTTGTTCTATGTCCAAAAGGTCTTGGTCTGCACACACATGTCCTCACAAAAACTGATGTAAGAAGTCAAGGTTTCAGTAAGCTCAGTCAGGTCAATGACTGAAGCTTCAAACATCAAGCGGCCCTGTTGTTCTTGCTTTGACTGCTCAGTCCACTTCCTTACAGTCTGACCCACAGGCTTAGAAGTCTATACTTGCTGGCTATAAGTTGAGCTATTTTTTAAAAAATTGTCAGACAATATCCTTTAGTTGGGAATACTTATTATGAGTTTCTGTTTTACCCACAATATAGACACAACAGAGACGAACTAAGACAACCAGACAAGTTCTTACCTGACTGAATCACCCTGATGTCCTTTGCTATCTCTTCAAGTTTTTCCTGATTTTTTTCCATGGACCTCTGAGTCTCCTCGATGTATGTTAATTTGTCAGCCACCTGAGTCTTGGCGTCTGTGACAGCATGATGTATTAAGTAACAAGAGCACACAGGACAGTACTGACATCAAAGGTGATTATGAAGGACACTTGGACTTTTCATACCATGCTGTTCTGATCGCAGTGAAACAGATTCCCGGAATGTATGTTCACTCTGTGTCACTAGGTATCCAAGCTGGGTTTTAATCCCATTGATGGCCTAAAACAGAAACAATAGAAAAGTCACGTTGGCTCACAGAGGTAAATTAACCTGGAAGGCGAATGCTGATTTGTGTAACATGGCATACATCTTCTGCTCGCTGAGATAAGTTGAACGTTGTGAGCGAAGTGATGTTGGCATCGTCGATGTATTTCACTATGTTGTTATAAACATTGGCAGCGCTTATTGCCCTCTGAACGAAGCCATTGGCATCACTTTCTTTCAGATCCCTGGAGGACATATAGATTGACAAATGATTTAAATTGCATAGAATAATGTCAACCATTCATATTTTTTTCATTTAATGCATTCATTAATCGGGATGAAAGAAAATTATTATTTTTTTGGCAAACCAAGAGAACTGGACTTAATTTGCCATGATGTAACATAAAAACATCTATATTAAACATACTATCAACAGTTGCAATACAGCTGCACTGTTTTTTTGGGTTTAAAAAAAACAAAACAAACTATTGCCACAAAAACTCAAAACAAGTTAGTTTATTTGGCTCATTAACATATATAATCTAATGGTACCTTATAAGGTCTTATTGGTGAGGTGAAATAAAGTGTTTATTGCACAGTAAAACTGACTCCACTTTCAGTAACATTTGACATGCGCCACCATATGGATTTATATTTGAAGGAAATAATTGAACCTCTTATATTTTAATTTGAGAGAGCTTTCTTACTCTTCCAGCTCGTTGGCCTGTCTCTCCAGCTCCGCAGCATGATCATCAGCCCTCTGAACAAGATCCCGGTCTACCTCCGAGAGACGCTTCGTTTTCTCTGTCAGCTTCTGACCAGCCCCATCAATCTCGGCGTGGTACTCTCTCACATTCTGCCCAAAGACAATGCAGACATGAAACACACAAACCTACAGCTGAAACCAGATGTTTACATATGCAGTTTAAAAAGAACGACTTTTTTCATACTGTCTGACATCGAATCAGACTACGTAAACCTTTCCCGTTTCCGGTCATTTAGGATTAAGAATATTCCAGAATAATGACAAATATTTTTTTAACCCTTACATATTGCATATTGCCTATGAATTGGCTAAAATCTTTACCAGTTTCCTTGGATTTTGGCTAATCCCTTAGGCCAGAACTGGGTCAAGTTTGTAGTTTTCTTCACTTAAACACAGCTCTGCCGACAAATTTCCTCTTGGACGGAGATCAGAGATGTGTGATGGCTACTCCAAAATATTGACTTTGTTATCCTTAAGCCCCTTTGATACTCATTTTGGCAGGATGCTTAGGGTAATTGTACATTTAGACGACCCATTTGGGTACAAGGTTGAACTTGGCTGTGCTTTTAATTAATTTAGGTCTTGTAAATTAAACTATCAAAAGCTTACAAAGCTACGACAAAATTATTTAAGGGTATAATAATCTTAGTGCAAGTACATTTCTGAATTTAAAGAAAGTTGTAAAAAGATTATTTTAAATTCTCAATATTCTAACAAATAAAATTATTTTGCATAAGCAGAAACATTTAGTCTGACTTAATGCCAGACCGTGAGCAAGGAAAACTGTTTTCTAAGGCATATGGTTTCAACTGTAAATGTTTGAGGCTCGAAAAATATTATTGGTCATGGCCAGTTTGGAGTGCATCAGATGATGCATGTGGGATGCAGAGCAGCATTTACGGAAATCCCATGATATCGGAATCTGTTCCATTGCCACGGTCCCACTTCCTAGCAAAAAGTTCCCTTTAACATTGTTGTGAATCAATCTTTAAGAAGGTCACAAGGCCATGACATCTTTATCTGTAAATCCCTAGGCTGTTTAAAGGCAGTCCTTAGGTGTAAGTACATGGTTGTTTTAATGCAGTGTATTGAAATATCTGGTTTCAGATATACACATTTCTGAAACCAGATATTTAGTTTCAGATTTAGTTTCTACTTAGATGTCAATCACTGTCCAACTCTAATAGTCATTTCTAACTTCATAAATAGGCATTTTATCAGCATCGCTTGAAAAAAACTGCAATGGTGTCTGAGATTAACTTATTCTGTCTTCGCTCTGTTCTGTGTCAATGCGTTAACAGACAAATTAACAAGTCAGTCTTTGGTGGTTGTGATATATCACACAATGATATTGACGACATAATTGTGATTTACTATACTATATTGTGCCACTTTAAGTATTACCAAAGTGGAAGTTTAAAGGATGACACCATTCAGCCTCTTAGCCAAACGCAAAATGCAAACATGTTATTTAATCACTACTAAAAGGAAGAAGCTGTTTGAGATCGCTGTTTATTTTAGAATCTAAAACAAAATTCAAAAGAGAAACCTCCTTAATCTGCCCACCATCTCACCTGTGCTATCGCATCCACTTCTGCCACAGTCCTCTCGGTTTCGGAAATTAAAACTCGGCTCATCTCCAGTGTGCTGTTGACAGCCAGTTGGTCCTCTGTCAGCCTCTGCTTATTTGCCTGGAAACAGAAAATATCCTTGGTTCTCAGCCTTATAATGGACAGAGTTTTAACTGTTGTGAACAGTCTGAGGCCGGAAATCAGAAAGCATAATATCTCCTTATGGGTGACGTTAAACAATTTGATCTCCTCCTCTAATTTTGCAGATATCTGGTGCTACCAACATCCCACAAACATGGAGTATTCTCTTTTTCCCAAATCCCACACTTGTATTTACAAATTGATTTGTTTCTGTTAGGTTCTAAAATCTTACCTAACATGCTGGAAATCTAATACCATACCATTATAATTTCAGATCAGGCAACCACAAATGTATGATGATCTTAGTCTAGTAAATTTGAAGAATTGTAGACACTAATGACAGATCAGACACTTTAGACCTGAATTTTAAATATGATAATACAATTCTAACCAAACAAGTTAGTGACCAACTGCCCCAGCTCTGACTTTGAACCCCATAGCCTGCTAGCTCATCAGCTCCGGGTGCAACAGTCTAGCAGGACAATACACAGAATCAACTCGCCAGGAATACCCTCATACCCCAAAGCAATAAAAAAGATGATCTGTAGAGTTTTACCAGGCGTCATGTTCAGCTAAAGCTGAGTGTAATTTAGATGTGTTGCTCAACAATCTCCCCATTCCAGGGCTAGACAATCACTCACATGAAGCTTCGAAGACCATGGTGACATTGACTGAGCTAACAGAGACTATCAAATCACAATAACAGAAGGGCACAAGGACCAGATGGTTTTCGGGCATATGTTTTTTAAAACGTTTGCCAGACGGATATCCCCACTCCTGCTTAGAATGCTATCTCACTCTGCTGCCACAAAGAGACTCCCCTCAATGTTAAATAATGCAGATATTGCTCTTTTGCCAAAGTTAGGTAGGGTTGACACTATTCCATCTACACCCCTTTCACTTTGGGCTTTCACCCGTCAGGGATATCCCCTTTCCCTATTACTATATAATAATTAGCTTTAGTAACGTTTGAGCGTACATTATAAATTGGCTGAAGAGTGATTTGGTACCTCTTTATAGACTAAGACAGAATAAGTATGCATAAATCACAACAGTGGTGGGTCTCATCTGGGACAAAAATGAACTGGCCTACAGTGAGGAGGTGACACACCTGGTGGAGTGGTGTGACAAAAAACAATGTGAGCATAAATGTTAACAAAACAAAATAGATCATAGTTGACTCCAGGAAAAACTTCTGCCAATTCACACACCCCTCATCAACGACGTTGCAGTGGAGCGAGTCAGCAGCATTAGATTCTTGGGGGTGCAGATCACACACATTTTGACCTGATCTCTCTACACCTCTGCTCTTGTGAAGAGAGCACTGCAGCATCTGCAATTTCTGCATCAGATGAGAATAGCAAACCCTCCACCCTGCTGTCCTCACCACTTTCTACAGTGGGACAATAGCGAGTGTACTGACCAGCTGCAAAGTTGACTGGTCTGGGGCCTGCAATGCCTCAGACTGGAAATGTGTAGAGAGAGTGGTGAGGACAGTGGAGAGTATCATTGGGACAGCGCCTCCATCCATGCATGACACTGCTCACAGAAGCTGCCTGACCAGGGCTCAGACAACCATAAAAGACCCCGGCCACCCCCTCATGGACTGTTAACCCTGCTGTCCTCTGGCAAGAGGTTCAGCAGCTTCAAATACAGTACAACCAGATTTCATAACATCTTCATTCCACACATCATAAAGTCTGCTAAACCCCCAACAACCCCCCAACATGTGACTACATGGACACTGTGAACTCTAATGCACTATCTGCACTATCTGCACCATCATATGGTCCATTCATTGTTGCAATACATCCTCTGCTACATATACTTGCACTATTCATATTGTCTTATACATAACTTTTCTGTACAGAGCTTTTTTTTGTTTTGCTGCTACATTACCGACAAATGACAAATACTTTGTAATTTCTCTTTTGTCTTCTGTTTTTACTCAAAGCCTTGCAACGAAAAATTTTGCTCCGATGTACATTGAGAATGTGCAGCTGAATGACAATAAAATCTGTCTAAGTCTAATAATTATTCTCTGGTGATGTGAAGTTTTTTGGGTCCTCCCTATAATGCAAGTCACCAGAAACTGCAAAGAGCTGCTGCTGAATACATTTGCATGTACATTAGTAGTAGCATTTATCTGTATCATCAACAAATCATCAGGCAAATGGAAGCACACAGTGGCACAATAAAGATAAGCAATTGTAATAAAATCAAATGATTGCATGGCTCAAAGGTACAGACACAGGGAAGTGAGATTTAGAAACTATATATAGCCTTAAACAAGGGCTGAATTGTCCCCTACTTATTAGTTATGTCCTAATTAAGGAAGTTAAAATATGTCATGTAATTAATTATAATATTTTCTCTTGACTAAGAGAATGTGCATTGATACGTTTAAGTTTGAGAGACGCTCCGTGGCTTCCTTGATGAGATGGAGAAATTTTTTACTGAGGTATCGAAAATGGAATCAGCTTTACTTTGTGTTTGCCAGAAGCGTTTACAGAGAGTTTTCAGGAAACTGATCCTAATGTGTCATCATGGAGTTCTTTTTGTCTTGATTTAACAGAGATGTTGCTCTTTTGGTTTAAAATGAAGATACTCCTTTTTGTAACTTGGAGGGTCCCAAAACATTGACTGGTAAAGTTTGAATTGGCATTTTCCCTTCATGAAGAAACATGTCTGTGAATCAGCTGGCTACACTGTGAGAATCTAAAGTTATCCCCATGTGGAATGTTGTGAGAGCAAGCTTTTGCATTGCAGCTTTGCAACTCCCCCTCTTTGAGCCTCCAAATGTAATGCTTCCAAACTCCCTCAGAGGGTTTTGTGTTTCTTTTCTCACCACTTTCAAACATGTGCAACAAAATTGAAAATCAAGACAGGAATGAACAGAGAACAGAGTGTTGGACTACTCAACGGCAGGGATGAACAGGAGGTTGATTCTTCACAGAATTACAACCACTAGTGCTTTCTGATCAAAAACTGCAACACGTGTGGTACAAGATCAAGGTAAGGTTAATCACCTCCTTCCTTTGGAATTTCAGGAGGCTGGCTCTGTTCTTGTCCTCTGCCTTTTGCACAGTGCCGGCTGCATTAAGGAGAAAGTCCCGGGCCTCTGAGAGCCTGGTGGAGAAACGGGACAGGATCTCTCTGACAGACGGGAGTCGGCCCTCTGTGATCATCAGTTTCTTTTCCAACTGACGGATGCGTGTCAGCACTGCAAACACAAGAATCAACTGTTTATTGATCACAACTTGAGGAGCTTCAATCAGGTTTTCACTGGCCAGTACTATTTAGTAGCTTTTGAATTCTGGTCTGATTCTGAATCTGTCTGATTCCACTTTTCAATCAAAAGACTAATGTAAATACTGTAAAATAGTCTTTCAGATCATGGCTCCGAAATAAAAAAACAGCCATTACGAATCACTTAGTCCTTTATCTTCATACAAGTCAATACCTTGAGATCACAGTCACTGTGTGCTTTCACAGCATGCTTTTGAGATTAAGGAACCAAAGGGACATGGCATAAACCTTGCAACATTCACCTGAGCAATGTGTAAGATGTGGGGGATGTCCCGAGGGGAAATTTCAATTAGAGCCATACTTGTTACAACAACCTCTTTTTGGTCTATGGACAAGTACATAAAACTAACCTTTACCAGAGCAATGTTCATGAAGTGCAATTTACCAATAAAAAAAGCAGTTTAACGTGTAAATCAGATGTTAACCATTCTGTATGTTAGTTGCTACAGCACCATTAGAATAGTTTCATTGTGAGAGGCAGAAATGTTAACATTCAGATTTAGGTGCTGCTACATACAACTTTGCCAACTTACAAATATGGTAAAGGGGCAAAAGCTACTGTAGGGTATTCACAATTATTTTTCCTGACTATATGCTTTGGGTTCCTTGCTCTCCTATAAGCTGTTTGTACTGTGGTAGGGATGACTGACCTGCCTTAAAATCTAAACCTTCCAAAATTTAAAGTTTGGTACAAACTGAAGTCGGTTTTGACAGACCAGGGTAATGAGGGGGAGATGTAAAAGGATTAGTCCATATATTTAGGCTGAGATCAAACTGAGAGTTCTATTAAAAAGTAAAACAAAAGTAAAACACATACTGGTTGAGATAAAAAAAACACCCAGGATTCAAATTATTATCTAATTTTTAAACCAAGCTTGGTGTAAGATTGGGGATTTGTGGGTTCAATAAAAAGTGGGATCTTAATGATAAAATTTTAGTTCCAAAAATTAATAGAAAAAGAGTTTGGCCCATAACAGTTGTTATGATTCATGTCTTGATTTGCTTTCACACTGTAAGAAGGCGATGTGGAGGTGGTGCAGGATTAAAGCACAAGCCATGTATGGAGGCTTCAGTCTTATGTCGCATGTCTTTCCCCTCTCGCTCAACTCCATCTCCTGTCAGTCTACTGTCAAATAAAGGCCACAAGTGCCACAAAATAAAAAATAAAAAGGTGTAACAGAAGGGACTCACTGATGACTGATGGAGGCAGGCAGAAGTTGGAGACATGGTGTGAAAGCAATCAGCTCTCTACCTTTATCACTGATACAATCAGATGAATTTGGACCAGAGGACATGTAGGACAAAACACTGCATCGTAACGCTTTGAGGACCGGAGATTGATGGACCAACAGTTTTAAGAATAAAGTGAGGAAGTTTGACCTGATTGAAGACATTTTAACTGAATTATACACATGCTTCACCCAGATCATCTGAAATAACGTATGGTTCTGAGACGCCACCATCTGCAGACTAAGCATGAGCTCAGAGAAGTCCAAGTGCCACTGAGTCTACAAAGTCACAAACAGCATCGTGGGAAAAGAGTGCAGACACTTTCCTTATTTGGAGTGAGATTAGATTCAAGTGGTTTGCTTACTATTGGATATAATAATGACAGAAATATCCTGTTTAGGAATTTCATATTTAAATTGAGAGGCCGAAATGTGAGTTTGTTGGCCTTATGCATGACTGACAAGTTTTTGAGTGTCTAACTGGAAGTGGCTTCTTAAATTAGACTGAACCAACCACAACTAACTCCAGTAAAGACCTGAGTAAGTGATCACTGTATTTGTGCAAAATCCAGATTTTTTCTTTCATTGAATAAGTTATTTTCCTCACAGTCGTGGGCCTCGGTTGTTTCATCTGTAGCGATTGGCCCTTGTGGGGACAAGTCGAGCTGTCTCATCCATGACATCATGTTGTAGGCCATCGCTGTACTACGTCTGACTAGCTCTGGATCTGTCTCCTGCTGGACGTTGTACAGTTCCCAGTCATGGATCATATCTGTGGACATACACAGACAATTACAACTTATTAATAACATATAGTACCAGCTATTATTTAGGTTGGCTTAGTAAAATGTTCCTTATACAAACATTCACTCTATACCTGCCACAGATAGCCTATAGAAACCTGCAGTTGTTTACTTTCACTCTTCAAGGGCATGAAACTCATATTCTCTTTGGTTTTTTCATAATTTATCCAAAATGATGTTTTTCATAGAGTGTGGTAAAGCATTTCTGTAATTTTTGCACATTTTCTCTAAATAAAAACAGTGATAGGCTCAAATATATACATACATCCCCACCAATGTTTCTTAGTAGCCTAATTGACTGTTCTTCTTGGTTGAAATTGATATCATTTCAGAAACCTAATATTAGTGAGTTTTCTTTTGTCCAAAACCAGTTCTGATGTATGTTTTGCATCATTATATTGTTAGAACACCCATTACTGTACAAGATTAACCATCTAGCTACTGATCTAAGGTGAAGCTGGACAGTTTGGATCTGGACCAACTTCTATCTTATTCTATTCAACTGGAAAAGTTGGACTAGTACCCCTAGCAGTAACAGTCCCACAGCATGATACTACCTTCACCAAACTTAACATTTCCAACAGTATTCTCAAGTTTGAAAGCCTCGTCGCAGCTTCCCCAAACAGGGGCAGTGTGGCAAATAGCTCAATTCATGTCACTTAGTGAATTAGGGTCACTGAGAAAAACGGTATAAACTTACTAGACTAATATTAATACAAGGTCTCAGAAGAATAAGTGCCAACATTTGAGTTTCACTCTTTTTATTTTAACGAGAAGCTTGTTAAAGGTTTTACACTTGCTAATGTTTCTCATTGTCAAAACAGCTGACAAAACAGACAACTCGCCTTCTGGTTGCATGCTTGGTTTCTCGCAGCTAAAACTTTCCCCTGGGCTTAAAGATGTTGATTTCTAGGTTCATGTTGATGTAAAATTGATGTCACTGTAGACGGTGATACTAATGGTCTGGCAGTGGTTCCCCCATCATTGCTGAACATCCAAACCAATTTAATTTATTCTGAAGTTGACTATATCGGTCTTTTTCAGTGGTGAAAAAACCCAATAACCTTAGAGCAAATGCTTGAACTGATGATCTTGACCTCTGCAGTTGTTTAGGACTGGACTTGAAAGACTTGAGTAAATCTGCAGTTCTCAGATGTTTACTGAGCTTTTTGTAGTTTTCATTCTTAGTTTCAGTCTGTTTAGTGAATGCTGTCAAACAAATCATTTTATACCTGCAAATAGAAGCTACTGATTCACTGAAACATGGCCTCCAATGAGAACTCAACTGGCCTTGGTCTTGTAAAGGTAATGCAGTCTAGCACCTTCAAAGCATCTATTGTTTGTCTATCTTTGACCCTTTGAATAAGTTTAACGTTTATGATTTATAGAAAATCTGCCAGAAATTCAAACTTGAGGAAACAGCTGTAGTTCTTAAAAATCACTGAAGTTATTTGTTCTATAACCATTCTATGTTTTAAAAAGAATGCCCTATGCAAAATACTAATAGCCTAAAATTTATGTAACATTCATAACAAAAATGGATGTAAAACTTTCACTAGAACAGTGTCAAATTTATGGAATTTCTTATATTTAAAAAAACAACTTATAGGATTTATTTCTTCTCAGTTAGTTGCCAAAACTAGCATTTAGACTGCTTTTAAATATTCTTTTTGTGAGATCTTCAAACAGGATTTTATGTTAAATTACTGTGTATTAACTGTGAAATCAGTTTTTCTAAAAGTCTCTCAAAGGGGATCTCACCAGCTAATCATGTTTTTCTCATTCTCAACAAAATAACCAGAAATAGGGAGAAAACAGACAGCGACATGTGAAGGTGGCTGTATTTACCTTCAATGCGCGCGTTGAGGTCTGTGAGATTAGTGCCGAGCTGCTCAGCCAAGGTGAAAATCTTCAGGGTCTCAGTTTCCAACTGATTCCCCAAACTGTTCATCAGGCTCTCCTGAACACAAAGAGAAATCCACAGCAGGTTCTGTAAGTGCCCGTTAGGCCCAACCATGTCTGAAACACCTTTGTCTTGTCAGTGCTCACAAAACTAGATTTGAGATTCTTTCATATCCACCATATATTGACTGCAAAACCTTCTACATCAAGCTACAGCTACACTCAAATTCCTTTTTAAATTTAACCTTTTTTATTCTTTGACCATTCTAGAAAAGTCAATATTTTCTTAAACAGCTTATTTGGTTATGGAATATAAAGTAAAATGTTCAACTTTTATTGATAAACTATTTTTAATAAAAACATTTTTAATATCTATGGAATTTAAATACTATGTAGAGTAAAATAGCTGGAACTACTTTGTCAAAATATAATCCCTTTTGTCTGAACAATAACACACTTAGTAAGAAATTTGAGCTGCAATAGAAATAATCTGTTTTTAAAAGAAACAAACAAACAGAAATCAACATAAACAGTTCATTTTTTTGCCATTTGGGTTTTCTCTAACAAAACTCAACAGAAGATGAAGTCTTTACTAACCAATGCTCCAAGCTCTTTGATGTCCAACTGCACGTTGTCTGTAGCCTCTTCCAGCTCATCAGTCCGTCCTTTCATTACAGATGACTTATTTCTCCAGACTTGAAACTGCCTCTGGAAGTAAAGCAGTTAAGCTCCTTTATTGCAACACATTCCAGAGAGTTACGAAAGGGGAACAGTCATTGTAGTGCAAGGATGGTTTGAGAGAATCTTAAAACATAATCCTTTTGACCGCCACAATGTTTGCTGAACTCCAAGGGATTATTCCCCCAAAGCAGCAGTAAAAATCTCCTTCTTCGGCAAACTGTCAACACTAATCCTCATTATCTTTCTCTACATATTCACAGATTTTTTTTAAACTGGGTAATTTTGGTGGCCCTTTAATGAAAATGCTCAAACTGCCATCTTTTTAAAGAAACCATTGGCTGATTATAGAAAAAGCAAACATGCTGTATGTCCTGAAAGGAATTTCACCACAGTAACACGCGGTGACAATCTTGAATCTTGGAGCCATGTAAACATTCCATGGTGGTGAAAATGGAATCATCTCCAATTCTATGGGAATTTTAAGCCACAGACCAACACAAAGTAATACATCACCGTGAACTCAAATGAAACGGATATGTGGTTTTAAAATATTGTAAACAAAAATCTGACATGTGAGACATGCATTTGTATTCAGCTCTCTATGCTGATGCATCTAAATACAAATCAGTGTAATCAAATACATTTGGATGTCTAATAATTATTAAATACAGTTCAACTGTGATCATTTTACTTCCAGCTGTTCTATAAAAACCTCCGAAATTTATTAGAGAATTTCAGTTAAACACCAGCATCATGAAGACCGAGGAACACAGCAGATAGGTCAGGGCGAAAGCTGGGTTAGGTTCCAGAACAATGGGGTGGACATTTTTATAGGACTGTAATCTCACACAGCCTGTATATGGTGTGGGTCTTAGTCATTTCATTTACAACATGTGTTATGTGTTCACCATAAAACTGTCCGGGCGCTACATTTACCTGCTTCTGTGATTTGGTTTTTATTAGCTCAAAACTGAACAGTGAAATGTTCAAGTTTTAACATTAGTAAAACATGGACATTAAATCACAAACTTTGAACTTTTCTGGGAGCACTGTTGAGTAACCCGGCAAGTCAGATTGACAATGTTCTATGTTCTGCGTATTATCTATCTGGGTCTTCTCCTATCGAATACATTTGGGGAAAGGAGGGACATTCAACATAAATTTCCAAGCTGATTGGATGAAGCGACAGTTAGTGCTCGCCTACCAAATGTTGGTTTTAGCAAATCACGGTAACAAATTAAAAAAATTTAAGCAGAAGCCGCCATGAGAAACCACAACAAGTTATGCTGGTCAAGGCACTTCTTGCTGTTCTTCTTTCAGAGAAAAAAAAATCATGAATTCTGACTAAACAGATGTGATAGCAGCAGTTGCGCCTGCGTCCTCCTGTGCTGCCATGTTTATTTTGGTTTGGCTGTGGGATTGGCAGCTATTGCTTTCATCATAGATGGTTTGTCCCACATAAACCATAATACTGCAATGTGATTGGCCTGAACCAAAAATGGACATGTGAAGCTGGCTTATCCTCATCTATTCTGCTAGAATGACTGGAAAACTGATGTTGGCCTTTCTGGGACAGCACTTGACTAGTTTGTGTCTTACTTCGAGGACAGGGACTTTTTTGTATCAATAGGTAACTTTACATCAGAGACCACAGACATATGCAGGGTTCCCCAAGTTTCCATTTTGGGGTCCCACTTATTCGAAATCTACAAGCTCATACTTCCTTAGATTATAACAAACAAGATAACATAACTATGCAGATGACACACATCTATACATTACAATGTCACCAAGTGACTGTGAACCCATTCAAGCACTGGATAGAAGAAATTAATGTGTGGATGTGCCATACGTTTGCTGAATAAAAACTAAACTGAAGTAATCATTTTTGGACCAAAGGACGAGTGAAGACTTCGCACAACTTCAGATACTAAACCTAGAAATCACTAATCAGGCTTGAAATCTGGGTGTATTTATGGACTCAGACCTAAACCTTGAGAGGCACAAAGACAATTACAAAGTTGGCCTTCTATCACCTAAAGAACATTTCCAGGATTAAAGGACTAATGTCTCAGCAGCAGGATCTTCAAAAACTAATCCATGCGTTTATCTTTAGTCGAATCGATTATTGGAACAGCGTTTTCACAGGTCTGCTGACATCCTCACTAAGACTAAAAAAGTAGAGCACATCACCCCAGTTCTAAAGTCTTTACATTGGCTCCCTGTATCTCAGAGAATAGACTTTAAAATACTTCTATACTTCTAATACGTCTATAAATCACTGAATGGCTTAGTACCAAGATATTTACAGACTTGTTGTCAGTGTATCAACCCTCCAGACCACTGAGGTCTTCTGACTTAAATCTACTCTACGTACCCAGAACCAGAACCAAACATGGAGAAGCAGCATTTAGTTCTTGCGCTCCACTTATCTGGAACAAACTCTCTGAAGAATTCAAGGTTAAAAACCCATTTATTCTGAATTTCCTTTGAATGTTTTATTTAAGCTATTTACAGAAGAATCACTGATTTAAGTTTTTATTCCAAGATTTCCTTACCTGCTTTTTATGCCACAGCAATGTACTTTTCTCTGTGTGTTTTTCTTATGATCTAATAATAGACAGCACTTTGAAATGTCCTGTTATTGAAACATGCTACACAGATAAACCTGCCTTGCCTCACACAAGTTAGTCGTTGTGGGCCTGCAACAGATGGGGGCTGACTCCAACCTCTCACTGCTTTCATAAAACATATGGAGACAGCAAGAAGATGCCTTAATTGTGCCTTAAAGTGTTAAGTGAAAGAGGCTACTATGTGCTAATCAAATACACTAATGCATAGGGTTATAATGAGACAAAAATAAAAAGGTTATAGAGTCATGAGAACTTTGGTACAGCACTGAAGTCAGCTATTTGCTCAAATATTCTTTTCTACCATTTTCTGCTTTGCAGGTATTGTGAAATAATTAGCACAGCATCATAAATCAAACTTCTATACAAACAAATCTTAGTTGTAAAGCAACACAAACAAAAAACATAACAAATAGTTAAAAAAGGCTGATGAACTAAAACATTCTTGAACATATATTTCAGATGCTGTAGAATTGTGTTCAAAAGTATTTTTCAATACAAGCAACCCTTTCCCATCTCCCCATTATGACTTCATATGGTTGATGTACCTGGAGTTGATGAGCAGTGTAGTTGTAGTATTTGAGCCTGTCGTTAGCAGCAGCACCAGTTGAGATGTTCAGCACTCCAACTTTTAGCTGGTCCAGAGTCTTATTGGACAACCTTAAATCCCTGATCAGCTGCCATATACAATCATCACAGCCTGAAAGTAGATAACATAGTCATACAGATGTTCAAGCATTTCTACTTGTATCTGCTGCTGAGTAGTTTGTTCTGTTGCTTTCAGCTCCGCTCACTGTTGTTGCAGAGATTGATTGTAGCCTCTGCCAGGCATTCCCCTGTATGCATATTACAGTGGCCGCTCTCACAGTCACACTCTGCAGAAAGAGAAGATTCACCTAATCAGGACCTGCTGAAGCTGGTCAGAGCTGTTATCAATGCCTAGAGGGGTTGTTAATCAGCACAGCATGTTCTGTTGTTAAAAAAGTAATGTATATAGAAATAGAATCAAGAATCTTTTATTGCCACACATTAGAGCATGCAAGCTTGTATCAGAGTCTGAGGGCTCTGATATCAGACCCTTCATGAGTTGTGCAGTGATCTTGAGGCTTCATTTACAGTAATGTGCACTTTGATATTCTTGAGAATAAGAGTGTGCAAATAGGCAATAACAGTAGTGTGATTGTGTAACATGATGTACCACAAACTTATCAGCAGGGGGAACATCCCTCACAGCTCTTGGAAAGAAGCTGTTTCTGAGTTTATTAGTTCTGGATTTGAGGCTTCTGAAGCATTTACCTGATGGGAGAGGGATAAACACAGCATTGCCCTGGTGGGTGGGATTAATGGAGATGTGTCTGGCCCTTCTCTGGACTCATGCTGCATAGACTGAGTCCAAATCCTGTAGATGGCCTCCCACAATCCCCTGCGCTGTTCTCACCACCAGCACTAAATCCTTCCTCTCCTGCACTGTGCAGTTCCCATACCACATAGTTATGCTGAGACATAACACTCTTTCTATGGTAGCAGTTTAGTGGAAAGTCCAGTGCTTTATAAAACGATATATATATATATATATATATATATATATATATATATATATATATATATATATATTTTTTTTTTTTTTTTTTACTTTTTAAAACCACCTTGTGGAGATGGAACACAACCATCATCCCTCTTGTCTTCTCAAAACATTAGCCTTCCTAGCGTTGTAAGGTTGCGATGGGAATCAGTAACTGGTTCTCTACAGGAACCTTTTCCCAACCCTCCTCGTAGTTCAGCTCCTTGGAATCATGTACTGTGTATTGGCATGGCTCATTTGAAAAAAGTAACTGTCCGAATGTAGTTATATTAACCTTTACAGTTTGGTTTGTTATTTCCATTACATATTCTCTGCAGGAAGTTGACTCTGACTCTCAAATCAAAACACCATCCCTCAAGTACAGACAGTTTAAGAAATCATTTGATCCCTGCTTGGTGTGAGGTAAGTTTTACTCAAGACCGTTACCTCACTGTAACATTACACAGTGGCAGCAAACCCATAGGCAGGAACACAAGAGGTATTTCAATGAGAAAATAGCTTTGATTGTCACAGATTTCTGTTGTGAGACCTTTTCTTGTTGCTCACTCTTCTTTAGCTAATTATATTTTATTCTACCAGAACAGGGAGAAACAAAAATGGATGAATAAGAAGATGACTATGCAAGTCTTGTCTTTTTTGATAAAGGATGATAGGTGGCATGAATTACCACACTCTTTCATTTCAAATTAAACCTTGTTCATAAGAAGTTGTGGTTATGTGTATTATTTTACAAGCCACCCTTTAAGCAGCAAAAAAAAAGAAAAAGAAAAAAAAGACAAGATGAAGAGGCCTGTGAACTTTTTTTTCCCAGCAGCAGCAACAGCTCCCTGTCACTGTCGCACAGAAAATGGAAAGAGAACTGTATAGAAGTTATCCTGCCATTCCAACTAAGGAGAGTGCCACCTTATGTTGCATGATGAAGGACACATTGGCAAGCCAATGTTGTCAACTTTAGCTGAAAAGCATCTCTCTGTTCAAGCATCCTCCACCCCATCTGAGAGGATGCCTTCCACAGCTGCTTTCTGCTCCTGAAGAGGCAAACATGCCATGTTGTCTTTTAAGTTATACTATTCATTTGACAGAAGATTTCCTATTTTTTTAAGCCAGCTTTAGTTTTGTTTGAATGAAATACGAAATGTTGGTGTATTCTTTGAAATAAAGTTACTGCAACAAAATTTGTTCCATATTTTACTCTCTAACACAATGAGAATCAATAAGGAACTGAATCAATAAGTGAGCTTGATGATGGAATCGGTATAACTAGATTTTTATTAATTCCCATCCATCCATATAAATGCATGGCCTCTCTGCTGAGGGACTGACGGCTTTAGCAACTGCACAATGTATACACACTTGAGCTACATGGTGATATCATCCTATTCTCTGCAGAGAGTTTTCAGGCAAAGGTTCAAAGCTTTTAACACATGTTCCTCTGACATCATCAGCACTGCCGCCGTTGTGGGTGTGGGAATGGAAGGTCCAGTGCAGCCTTTTCCTCTCGGAACGTGTACTTTATTTCGCAATAAGCAATGCTAAGTTCAAGACAGAGAAGGAACATTTGCCTTGGAGAAGACAGGAACCGGACTTACTCTGGCAGCCGGAAGGACTGTAATCCCAGTATCCTGGGAGGCAGCGCTCACAGTAACGACCTCCTGCCCCGGGACGGCACGGACAGCTGTGGGTAAGCGGATGGCATGTTGTCCGAAGGGAAGCTGGCCCACATTCACACCTCCTGCAGCCCTGGCAGCTGGAGAAGCCAAAGTAACCCTCCTGGAATAATAATAATAATAATAATAATAATAATAATAATAATAATAATAATAATAATAATAATAATAGTAATAATTACAAAAAGGACAACGAAAGAATTAAATTAAGTTATTCAAATTAATTTTGAAGCAGCTATAGAAATATCAATTATATTACTTCACATGCTCATTTTTTCTTTCAAATACTGGTTGTGCAATGACTGAATGAATGTTCCAGCTCATTGCGTTTGACAGTAAACGCAACCACAAAGGTTTCTGGTATTTATACCACAACTCAAACTGCTTTCATCTGGAAGTTTAACTTCCATTTCTTTCATCCCTATGTTTTCCCTTGCTTTTTGCTGACAGCTGTTGTTTTCTATTCTTGTCACTTCAGATGAAATAATGGCAGCCTATGGCTGTTAGCACATTTCATCTTGCAGTTGAATTGGCTTGGAGACTTGACTCAGGGTGGCTGAATACAAATGCAGGCCACACTTTTTTGTTTTGGCCCATTCACTAAAATCCTAATGAAAAACATACAACATGTGAATACATTCCAGGGCGTGAATGTCTGTACAAAATGGTGTATGATGCAATCAGCAGTACTTGTACTGACTGTAATACTGTGTAAGTCATTAGAAGCCAATAGTTTCATACGGGTAAGGATCAGTAAAGCAGAAATGGGCTCTAAGATTTATCTCTGCATGCACGCTACATAAATCAGAGTTCAAGTAAAAGATATTTGATTCAAGGTAGTCTTTCTTTTACAACATGTTGTTGTGCCATGTCAGGACGTGACAGACTGCATTTCCCATGATGCATGGTGGTCAAAATGGCCACCAACTCCCATCATGCAACGCGGCCCAAAATGGCCGGTGCCCTACCAACCGATAACGTTGCTAGGGTAAAGTTGATAAAACTCGGTTGCACCTAGCAATCGATCTTCTTCCCTGGCGCCCTGCCAACCGAGAAGACACACAGCTGTTTAACTCCGTTGGGAAAATCCCACGCCACGTGCTCGAGTTTCTCGCTGGACCGAGATTTTTCGACGCAACGTTGTTCCCTGCTTTCACACAGGAGGTCGACTCAAAAAGGTACCTTTAATTCCCTCTGATCAAATACTGGAAGCCGCCTTATCTCCCAGTGATCGAGAGAGGACGACGCGTTGTTTGGCCCAACAAGCGTCTAGGAGCCCAGAGAGAGAGAGAAAGACGAAGGAACTCTCTCAGTCTGGTCCCCGCTGCAGCCTGCGGACCCTGCGGTCGTCAAGACGCGTTCAGGACGTCGCGTGATCCGGAGCACTCCGGACCGAGGCCGGGACTTTCACTCCGGACCAGCCCCGAGGCACCTCAAAGTAACGGGTTCTCCCCTTTTATTTCTGTCTCACCAACAGGGTGTTTAGAAGTGCCTGGGCAGACGTAGAAATTTGTAGGCTTAGGTTAATGCTTTTATTCCACGACGAAGTTGGAATTATTTTGCTGAATATTTTCTTTGTATGTGCATGCATTTTACATTTTGATTTTGCTGTGTTGATTTGTGATTCATCAATAACCCCGCCGTGGGTCACTGTTTCAGTTCTGTTCCATCTTCTTCCCTGCCTTCCCCCCTCTCTCTCTTTCGCTTCTCCTTATCAGAGAATTTGATCGCTTTGTTTGAATCTTAGTTCGCGGTTTCTCTTTGAACCAGAGCGTAAACCACTCCCTCGCGAAGCGAGGCATTACCCCATCAGCGTAAGCGTGGTTACGTCATCAGGACCTCCCCTCACGCTTCACGTAAATTGATAGACCATACGTCATCGTAGCAGCCATCTTGGGAGGGTGTCGGATGACTGGGCTGTAGCTTAGCTGATAGCTTTGTAAGGCATCAAAGCGTCCGGTAGGACTCCCACAGCTGCTCTGTCTGTCAATGCTATGTCAAATGCCGATGTTCTGAATGTGGTTTAAACAACCGTGAGCTGAACTAAGAGTTGCAACCGCTCATTTTAATCCATTTGTTTTTCTTTCCTTTCGTTTTGTTTGTTTTGTTTATTCTTTTATCTCCATATATATTTTGCGTGTTAGTTAGTAGTGAGTAAGATTTCCAAAGTCGTTGAATCAGAGAATTACTGTAACAGGGAATTGCTTTTGGTTCAATAAAACACCACTGCGGAATAGACATTGTTTTGTGTTCAATCCAATTCACAGTTGCCTGATTATTCAGAAATCAGAGCTAACCTCCTTTGGAGTTAACATCTGACATTAATACAGAGACAATATCATTGGATGGTGATAGACGAATAAGGATTTAAACTCTAATTGCAGTTACATTGGGGTTCTCATAGCCTGCCGGATAAACCTCGTCGGTCATAAGTCCGACCAGATCATTTATCCCAGCATAAATGAGTTCATAACAGCAAATTAACTAATGCATTAATGGTATAAATACTTACAAGTTTATAGCTAACATCACCACCATTTGAACTATATTTTGTTGTAGCGGAATTTTGAGTTGAATGATTTATTATTTAAATTATAATGCCAAATTATAATTAATAATAATAATAAGCATATTCAACCATCTTCTGGCATAACATTTACTGGCGTCCCCTGGGTGGGCTAGTCTACTTATTTGGCGTTCCTTTAGACTAAACTGAATAACCAGCAACTTATGAATTTAATGAACACAATCTACATTCCAGCATTTTGACTGCTCACCTTGCCAAAAGGGCTATTCAGTCATAATTGATTAAGGAAGTACTCCTACTAAATATGTACGTGTTTGTGGTGGTTTGAGGTTGTTAACCTGAGGTTTGAATATTGATTTCTAAACCTGGAGTTAGTTAGACTGAACTGACTAGAACGTACAGCGCCTCCAGCGTCTGCTACTGATCATTTATCTCCTGTGTCGTGTTCTGCTCTGAAAAGAGAGACCTTGCCTCCATCTGGTGGACGTTGTGTGTAATTGCATCATAATTGTTTTGATGAAGGAAACGATTCCCCATCGGCTGGACATTGTGTGTAATTACAGCTCAGTCTTCCCAAAAGTGAAGGGCACCCTGCCTCCATCTGGTGGCCAGGATAGGTAGTTGCAGTCACGGTTAAAAATTCAGGTGAAAGCACTCGGCTTCCCTGAATGGATATTTGAATGTCAGTTTCTTAAAACTTTCTTTACGGTTACTCCTTTTAATAATTTTTGTCAACTTATTATAATTTTTTTATTCCTTTTGAAATATTTTTTTTTAAACTTTTAATTTTGTTAAATTATTTTTCTTTCTTTTCCCCCTTCTGCTCATCATAAGTGGTCAAAATTGAGCTGTGATTTTGAAACTAAGGTTGCAATTTAGCGGTTTTTAACTGTCATTCTTTGCCACCTCTGAAGTTCCAAACACTTTGCTATTTTCCACACATGTGTAGAGCACCTGTTCTTAAATAACTTGCATCACAAACAAAGCCACAGCTTTATCACTTAATTACTGGCCGAAAGGTTAGTGGTCCATGTCACTCACAGTTAATATTCTCAAAGTTAAACAAGCATATTAACCGTTCCTAAACATAGGAGTTGTAAGTCGCAGGGTTGATTTTCCCCTGCGCAGCCTAATTAAACGCACGTATTTGACCACACTTCCTGCAGTAAAGTGTCAGTCGTAGTGCGAGTTGCTGTTGACAGTAAAGTGAAGCCACTTAACAGTTGTTGTTAGCAGTTGTTGTTTAGCGCTGAGCTAAACTAAAGTGTATGCGTTGTTGCTTAGTGCTAAGCTAGAATACAGCGTTGTTGTTTGTTGTCTGTTGTTTAGCGCTAAGCTAAACTACAGTGTTGTTATTTGTTTGTTGTTGTTGTGTAGTGCCAAGCTACAGTTGTTGTGTTGCTATCCAGAGCTGACAAAGAATGGATAGTAAAGGTTCTTCAGTCAAAGGAGCTGAAGGTCCGCAATCCTCCATTGGAATGGAGGCTCAGGGTGTCATTAGCTCACTGCTTAAAATGACACCGGAGGACCAAGACCGCTTGAATCAGTTTAACATAGAGGACTGTGAGAGAAAAATTCAGGAATTGGTGGAGGAGGTCCAAAGCAAGCCAAAGGATAGATTGGTAGCAGATGTTTTGGGTGAATTATCTGCGTTATACCACCGAAGGTTAGTGCTAGAGACTGAGAGGCGTGTCTCAGCTGAGGAAAGAATCAAAGAGCTAGAACAGAGAAGTGTTCAGGGCAGCTGTCATCTCACAGAGGAGCGAGAGGAGGATCTTATTAGCTTGCAGCCAGAAGGATCTGAGGGAAAACATGGGGATCACCCCTGGAGGACATTGGATGAACTGGGCCCTCAGACACCTTCTGAGCAAGGGGTAAGCGAAGGTCAGGACAGATATAGCAGTGTGATACGGAAAGAGATGCCTAAACAACTTACGGTGGCAATCAGGACTGATGCACATGATGCAAATCATGGGAAAACACCTGCTTCCCACCTGACCCCTGACACTGTCTGCTATGATCCTTTCCCCCCACCAGGGCGACGGGAGCACCGTTCCTGGGACACAGGTGAACCCCACTCCTCTGAACTGCGTCCACGGACAAGAGTTCATGACAGGGAGGGTCCCCCGGCGTCCCACGAACGGCCGCCGATGCCAGGTAGGTGGTCAGAACCAGAGCCCCCCTGCTATCGTGGTTACCGCAGGCAGGAGTCGTCAGGAGAGGACTCAGATGGACCAGCCCCGATCCCTGAACAGGGACTGCGGATGCGTCAGCTTGAGTCCCTGGCCCGAGACATAGAGCGTTTTGATCCTAGCAATACAGAATCCACCATTGATGACTATCTCAGAGAGGTAGAGCGCTGTCTGCTAGACTTATATAGCCCCTCGGCTCGAGAAAAATTGAAGCTTATCTGGAAAACCACGTCCAAAAGTGTCCATGTTTTCATAGAAAGCCTCCCTCCAGCTACACGTGACCGTTACTCAGCTCTTTGTCAGGCTTTAAGAGAAGAATATTCTGTGTTCACAGACCCAGCTTCTGCGACTCTTGGAGCTTTTGCAATTCAGCAAAAGAGAACTGAAGCGCCCAAGGAGTATTACCGCCGTTTACGGGCTGCTTACTTTCAGGGACGAAATGCTCCCGGCTTGGAGGAAGACCACACTTTCAAATCTTTGTTCCTCCATAATCTTCATGAAAGCGTGCGTTATGAGGTTACCATGCATTGTAGAACCAAGAGACTTACCATGCAGGAAATCAGGAAATACGCGCAGGTGGCATGGGAAAGACGTGTCCGGCCCAACAAAGGAGCCGACAGTGATAAAAAGGTTCTACAGATTCAGATCGAACCAGAAAAGAGGTTAGGTCTGGAGGGACAGGAGATGCCTCCCTTCAAACCTAAAACTAAATTTGGTTCCAAGAAGCAACATGGTTTTGAGTCGCAGCAGAAGAAAGCTTCTCATGATAGGAGAGGTCAGCATGACAGCATGGAAGGTGAGAGGTTTCAAAAATGGCACAGGCCGGATCCAGCCCGACACGGTAAGCAAACTGACAGGTTGGAAAAGCAGAAAGGCACACATGACAACAAAGGCTGGAACCTGCGCATGGAAGAGTCAATGAGAAAGGAGATGGAGGAGACTTTTCGCAGGTTGCTAGCTGACACAGTGCGTCAGATCGCGCCGCAGCCGTCCTCGCCACCATCCAATCCTGCCGACCCTCCTGGGAAACCAGGCCCAAAACCCACGTCAGCATGACTAGGCGTGGACCAGGCTCCCCCTTCTAACAGAGTTTATCTGATTAAGTGGGGGAACCAACCAAAAATTCACCAACAACCTTCTAAGATCCCATCAGCAGGTGATCAGAAAACCCCTTTTCTAAGGTTTTTAGGTGAACTAAACCATCGTGAAAACGCGCATCGCTTATACTGCTCGACAGTTATAGGAGGATGTGTCACAGCAAACGCTCTTTTAGACACAGGTTCCGAGATCAGTCTAATGTGCTCAGATTTGTTTGATGAGGTGACCAGAGCTATGGTGTCTCTTGGGAAACCGTTCCAGGTGGAGACCTGTAACGTGGGCATCACCAGCTACACTCAGGATCAGTCATGCATCACCAAACGGGCGTGGTTAGACATCACTTTCCGTGACATGACCCTGCTGCACCCCATCTACATATGTACTTTGGACACAGAACCTTTTCTTGTGGGTCAGGATCTGTTGAACAGGTTAGCTCCACTCATTGACTGCCATCATGGTCATCTTTGGGCCCAAGTGGGGACTCCCAAGCCTCTTACTTCTGGAAGTGGACCGTCCGTCCCTATCAACCAGGTGACCTGCTCAGAAGAGCCCAAAGAACTCTTAGCACCATTTCTGCCTTCAACAGAGCCGATTTCAAAATCCTCTGCCACACCACCGCTTCTCAGCGATCAGAGAACTTCTCTCTGCAGCCACACATCTTTCCTTTGCTCACTTAAACACTCTGGAGGTGAACCCTATAACCCCAGAGTGGCCGAAGGTGTGCACCTAGAAAGCACATTCATGCCAGACGTGCTGCTGGCTCTTTGGTCAGAGAAATCTGCGATCAGCAGAGATCTGTACAGCTCTCTGTGCCGTGAAAAGCCCCATCTGGCTGAAACAAAACACAGCCACTATTTGCTCTCAGCAGACTGGCCTCGCCGGCTTCTGAAAGCAACGGGGGTGTGCATACTTTATGCACAGATTGGCACAAGGCAGCTCTCTCATCCTTTCAGCATTGTGGAGAATTTACATCCTCCAGTGTTTGTTGGTGCTGATTTTCTGGTACGGCTAGGTGCACAGCTGGACACTTGCAACCAGGTCCTGTGGGCTCAGGCTCTCGTGACCCCAAGTTCCTTCCTGGGCACCCCTGAAGTCATGCGATCAGGGCAAACAATCCCACAGGCTTGCCAGGTGGCTAGCGAAACAAACATGCTAATACCACCACAGACTGCAGGTGTACCTATTAGATTAGCCATCCTGAAAGGACAACAAATACAGAACACACAGGTCTTCTTCCAACCCCTTTCTTATTTCCAGGAATCCAACCTGGTCATCCGGGGCACACCCCTGCTTGAGCTGAACAACCGCTCAGCTTACCTTCTAGTGGAGAATCCAACCCACATGCCGATCCAAGTGGTGGCGAAGAAACCCCTTGGGGTGCTCATCGAAAGCTCTTTCCACGACTTTGAGCTGAGCATTCCCGTCATTGGAGACCTGCCTTTATCCTTGACCGGCAGACAGGACTCTTCAGACACAGTGTTTACTTTCCCTTCCAACATGATCCAAATCAGGCGACATGAAGCTCTGCCTGCTGGATCTATTTGTGGTGCTACGCTTGAAGCTGAAGGAAACCTGTTGGTGTATGCGATAGCAACCAACCCAACAGAACCGGCACCAAATCAACCAGAGAACCAGGACTCATCCACTGAGCCCTGCCCTGGTTTCAAAACAGAAATTATGCAGCAGCTGGAACAAGCTGATGCACTGACCACTGAAACAGAGAGAACAGCACTTAAAGAGCTACTCCATGAGTTTCAGCCCATTCAGCCCAAAGATTCAAACGAACTTGGGATCACATTGACACTCGTCCTTGGGATCACATTGACACTCGTCCATGACTCACCAGTAAGAGGACACAGAAGCTGCAAAGCTAATCTGAAAACTCTCCTACAGGTGGCGTCCCGGCCTTCAACGGCCCAGGACACCCAGGAGTATGTACAAGGCTGCTTAACCTGCTGCCAGTTACAACCCACACGACCGCTAGACCGAGCCCTGCTTCAGCGAAGGGGGGTTACATTTCTGTGGTCACATCTGCAGACTGACTGGATCGGTCCAGTCCCCAAATCGTCAAGAGATAACAAATATCTTTTGACAATAACAGGCAGCTTCACAGAATGGGTCAAATGTTTGCCGGCACCGAACGACACCGCCGTCACCACAGCAGCCCTGCTGCTAAATCGCGTTTTCAGCCGGTGGGGCCTTCCCCTGCCCATCGACTCGGACAGAGGAACGCATTTTACGTCAAACATCATGACCGTGCTTTTCGACATGTTGGGCGTGGAAGTTAAATTCCACATCCCCTCACACCCACAGTCATTGGGACAGGTGGAGCGAATGAACCGCACCGTGGTCAGTATGTTAAAGGAACATGCCAGCAGCCATGGCAGGGACTGGGACATAAAGCTTCCCTTGGTCCTAATGCTAATCCGCTCTACCTCACCATGCTCCACAGGGGTGACACTTTTCCAGACGACGACAGGGAGACAAATGACACTTCCTCTGAATCTCATCTACCAGCCCGAAGACGTCAGTGTGACAACCGTCTACACGGCACACCAGTGCGTCGCTGATTTAAAAGACCATCTCCAAACGACTTTCACGTGGGCTCAAAAGAACCTAGAGGCCAGCGTGCAAAGTCCGGAGCACAAATGGGTTCATGCGAACCAAATTAAACCGTCCACCAAACTCTCCTCACAGGGAACGGAGCCTAACTCCGCCCCCGCCGAAGAGAACAATGCATAGCATTAAACAGGACAAGTGCATGTTCAATCAGGACATTTTAAACGTGCACTAATAAAACAAATGTCCATACATAACTTCACGTCTATAAATTCACACTCAGCAATAACACCATGCATTTCTTTGGAAACGCTCACAGAAGTGGTAAAGAATGACATGATGTATACTCAGGTTGTTAGAGATTTAATGCAGGACCTCACTCGAGAGGTTAGCTCATCCGTAAATAGCCTTGCTGAAGGACGGATTCCTCCGTACTTGGTACCAGTAGATTTGGTTGAAAAGGTTCTCAAATCTGCCTCTAGTGAAACACTGCAACCACCACAAACACACCTGGCTTACAGCCTAGGTAGTGCAATTCCAATATTTGTAAATCCTGACAACTTGGAGATAGGATTTATGCTAAACCTTCCCATCATTGAAAGAGCTAACGTGTATAGGCTTAAATCAGTATTGAATGTCGGTTTTTAGCAAGGTGAGACCCACGTACACCTACAAACCCCCTCGATGCTAGCCTATCATGATGCCGACCCCAAACTTTATTTAGTCCCTAATTTGGATTTGTGTACCAAAACCAAGGACATCCACTGGGTATGTCCAAGCAATCCATTTTCTGTTCCTCACCTCAAGGTGCTGTAGTCCACATTGGAAACATGGTTCTGCATCACCTTGACGTTGACAAATATGACTCAGAGATTGAAATAATAGATGTCTTTAAGAGATACAATTTCAGCATCGATGTCGGCATTGAAAGACAGCTTTTACGTGCAGGCACCCAGCTGATTAAATTCAGTCTCACTCCATCAGAGTTGAGCTCGGTCCCTCTGCTTCGCTTCCCCAGAGCTACAGAGTCGACCGACACTCACATTATGACCATTATTGTGTTTCTCCTTGTATTTGGATGGGCCATCACTACTGCGATGGCATATGCAGCATACAAGCAGATCAAACAGTTGCAAACCAGGATTGACCCCCTCACCTTCGTCGCCCCCAGGTTCGTAACATCAGCTCCTCAAAGGCCACAAGCTGATTAGACTACGAACCGCTGTCTCTCTCCTTTCCCTTTTCCCTCTCTCCTTTCTTTGGTTCAAAGTTCAAACCTTATGACCAATGAATGTATCGACAATGGTGATTGTGAAGTTTGCATTCTCTTTTTATTACCTTATTGTTTGCCTTATTAGTCAATTGAAATTATTAGCTATAGCTTAGTCTGCTCAGGCTAGGTCACTGACCCAGGCACAATAAATGCTTTGTTTTTTTTCCCTTCCTCTTGGATGATGAACTGAACTGCATGAATCCCGAAGGACTACTAGAAAGACTATTAGGTTGTTCCACTCATGCACAACGGATCTTCGTCACGCCAGAATGGACTTGGTTGTAGCTTTAAAGACTGTGACCAGCATCCCACTCTTCAAAGCTAAAGGGGGGTATGTTGTGCCATGTCAGGACGTGACAGACTGCATTTCCCATGATGCATGGTGGTCAAAATGGCCACCAACTCCCATCATGCAACGCGGCCCAAAATGGCCGGCGCCCTACCAACCGATAACGTTGCTAGGGTAAAGTTGATAAAACTCGGTTGCACCTAGCAATCGATCTTCTTCCCTGGCGCCCTGCCAACCGAGAAGACACACAGCTGTTTAACTCCGTTGGGAAAATCCCACGCCACGTGCTCGAGTTTCTCGCTGGACCGAGATTTTTCGACGCAACGTTGTTCCCTGCTTTCACACAGGAGGTCGACTCAAAAAGGTACCTTTAATTCCCTCTGATCAAATACTGGAAGCCGCCTTATCTCCCAGTGATCGAGAGAGGACGACGCGTTGTTTGGCCCAACAAGCGTCTAGGAGCCCAGAGAGAGAGAGAAAGACGAAGGAACTCTCTCAGTCTGGTCCCCGCTGCAGCCTGCGGACCCTGCGGTCGTCAAGACGCGTTCAGGACGTCGCGTGATCCGGAGCACTCCGGACCGAGGCCGGGACTTTCACTCCGGACCAGCCCCGAGGCACCTCAAAGTAACGGGTTCTCCCCTTTTATTTCTGTCTCACCAACAGGGTGTTTAGAAGTGCCTGGGGAGACGTAGAAATTTGTAGGCTTAGGTTAATGCTTTTATTCCACGACGAAGTTGGAATTATTTTGCTGAATATTTTCTTTGTATGTGCATGCATTTTACATTTTGATTTTGCTGTGTTGATTTGTGATTCATCAATAACCCCGCCGTGGGTCACTGTTTCAGTTCTGTTCCATCTTCTTCCCTGCCTTCCCCCCTCTCTCTCTTTCGCTTCTCCTTATCAGAGAATTTGATCGCTTTGTTTGAATCTTAGTTCGCGGTTTCTCTTTGAACCAGAGCGTAAACCACTCCCTCGCGAAGCGAGGCATTACCCCATCAGCGTAAGCGTGGTTACGTCATCAGGACCTCCCCTCACGCTTCACGTAAATTGATAGACCATACGTCATCGTAGCAGCCATCTTGGGAGGGTGTCGGATGACTGGGCTGTAGCTTAGCTGATAGCTTTGTAAGGCATCAAAGCGTCCGGTAGGACTCCCACAGCTGCTCTGTCTGTCAATGCTATGTCAAATGCCGATGTTCTGAATGTGGTTTAAACAACCGTGAGCTGAACTAAGAGTTGCAACCGCTCATTTTAATCCATTTGTTTTTCTTTCCTTTCGTTTTGTTTGTTTTGTTTATTCTTTTATCTCCATATATATTTTGCGTGTTAGTTAGTAGTGAGTAAGATTTCCAAAGTCGTTGAATCAGAGAATTACTGTAACAGGGAATTGCTTTTGGTTCAATAAAACACCACTGCGGAATAGACATTGTTTTGTGTTCAATCCAATTCACAGTTGCCTGGTTATTCAGAAATCAGAGCTAACCTCCTTTGGAGTTAACATCTGACATTAATACAGAGACAATATCATTGGATGGTGATAGACGAATAAGGATTTAAACTCTAATTGCAGTTACATTGGGGTTCTCATAGCCTGCCGGATAAACCTCGTCGGTCATAAGTCCGACCAGATCATTTATCCCAGCATAAATGAGTTCATAACAGCAAATTAACTAATGCATTAATGGTATAAATACTTACAAGTTTATAGCTAACATCACCACCATTTGAACTATATTTTGTTGTAGCGGAATTTTGAGTTGAATGATTTATTATTTAAATTATAATGCCAAATTATAATTAATAATAATAATAAGCATATTCAACCATCTTCTGGCATAACAATGTCTTGTTATTACAGTGTTGCTTAGATCAAAATCTAAGCTCAAATAGTCATGAAATTTAGTCAGGCTATTAAATAAAGGCTGAGAAAGAGGAGAGACAGTACTTCAGGGATTGATGTGTCAGAAAATCCACTTGCCTTCATTCTTTCTGCCATTAACATACTGTTGGGAAACTGACATCACTTCTTCTAATCACTGATGTACTGATCAGGTAATATTAGTGAGGGCAGTGTGCAAAAATCACGTGGTCAGTCTCACCTCACACTGGTCACACAGGCGTCCTTTTACTCCCGGCTTGCAGTGACACACTCCTGTCCTGTCGTCACACGAGGAGGTGCCGCATTTGTTGCACTCGCACTCTGGGGAAGACAAGGGCATGCACAAGAATAAGAATCTCTGATGTCACATTGTGCAGTGTGTAAGGTATCAAAGCTTAGCCATACAGTAATCCTTCAACTTGTGGCCTTGACTTGTTTTTTTTTTCATAGAGCAGCTTTCAGGCTCAGCAGAGAAACTTTTTAAGGTACATGTGACTTTACGCACAGTTTAGATTAGCTAGAACAAAAACATGCTTTTCTAAAATAACGATGACTTGATGATCATGTCAAAACACTACAGGTTGTGCTGCTCCACTGAACAGAGCGCCAGACTGCTGTCACAGGGTGTGTGACAGCAACAGACAGCAGGCAGAATGAGTGAGCAGCTGAGTCGACAAGCTTCCCCAGCCTTCTTCCTAGCGCTGCTAAATGAGCCGTTTCACTAAACACGCACATCAAACACCACTGCCAGGACCACTTGGAAGGTTTACGATGCAGCCATTTCCTTCTGGTACTCCCTTACCTCGGCAGTTCTTGGCGCTGATGGCGTCGCCATAGAACCCTGGGGCACACCTCTCACAGTTGGCACCGGCCGTGTTTCCCCAGCAGTGCTGGCAGCGGCCGGTCACGTTGTGGCACTCGTTGAAGATCAGGTTAGGGTCAGTGTTGCCGTTACAGTCACACCTCTTACAAGATGAACCAATCAGCATTGGGTTGCCATAGTAGCCTGGAGCACACCTGTATTGAAGAGAGAATGTGAGGATATACAATTCTAATTAACACTTTTATCAGGAAAGTGATGTAGTTAAATCTGTAAGAGGTGTGGGAACAATGTGGGACCAAATACTACTGACGTAAAGTCATTGACTAATCATCTCAGTCGCAGAGCACAAAAACAGCGTGGTTGAGTTCCACATAAGTTTTCTCAGCTGCTGAAAGTCTAATCAGCACTGACCTCTCACAGTGATTTCCAGCGTAGCCCTCTTTGCACTTGCACTGCAGAGTACTAACCCCTTTTTTGCAGTACACAGCAAAGCTGGCCGGATACACACAGACACAGGAAAGTATGTCAGAGCATGAACGTTGTTAACCAATATTCAACTGGAAAACTGCAGCAGAAAGGGCAAACTAGCATACTTATTAGAGTCGGTAGAGATGGGGCAGGAACAGGGTTCACAGGCGTGTTTCCCATCCTGTCTGGAGCTCTGGATGTAGCCGTCTTCACACATTTCACAAAACGCCCCCGTGCTGTGGTCCCTGCAGTTCTGGGGGGGGGGTTGGTTATCATAAATGTGACACTCACCATTACCCTGGATCATTTAGAACAGACTAGGATGCTTACGATACAAATGCCAGTGATGTCTTCACAGTTGTCAGCGTGGCCTTTACAGTTACACGGAAGGCAGACGTTTTGTTCGCTGAGGAAAGAACCCTTCGCACACACCTGTAAAAGGAAGAGAAACATCCGATTTAAGCCTAGTGGAGTTTAAAACAAGGCAGTAACAGTGTCGGAAAGCAGTCTCGCTGCAGCTTAAGCCACATTTGCCACATGGAATTTGCCCCATGAAAAGGCTGGCCAGCCTTACTCCAGTCTTAATATCACCACTAATGAACTATTTAATGAGAAGTCGCCTTTCCGGCCTTTTTTGTATTAGGTTGTATTATGACAGGAAGATAAAAATATTCACACCTGCCTTGTCTGACCCTTATTCACCCTCAATTGTTATCTAGTTCAACGGTAGGTCTGTCATTCTTTACCAGAGACTGCAACTAAAGCAGTTAATGTATATACAGTATGTTAGAACAGTGCAAAGTACTTCCAATGACAACATCTACAGTTTACTGTACGTTTATTTGACCTCCAAATGGCTCAGTTAGTTTAGCAGATAGAACACTAACAAATAACAAAGCTTGTGTACAAATAAAAAGTCTCACTTTAACAATCTTTAACAGGCTTTTGTTTCTCTGGTGCATTTTTGGTTAAAACAAGTATGTTCTTTATTCATGAAGTTACTCACAGTAGGTAGAGTAGTCAGAAATTTTACTCAAGTAAAAGTAGTGATACTATGATATAATATGTAAAAGTAAAAAGTACAGTGCAGTAAAACTACTCTTAAAAGTACATTTTGTTCAAAAAGTTACTCAAGTCAGAATCAGAATCACGTTTATTGCCAAGTAGGTTTGCACTTACAAGGAATTTGACTTGGTGTTGATGGTGCAGACAAAAAATAAAATAAAATAAAATGGATATATACACAGAAGCTATATACACAGTAAACTGTGCGTTAATGTAACACAGAAGCTTGTAAGTCCTGAACGGGGGAGAGAGACAGTGTCCAGTTTCACGGGCGGCTCTTGGCCTTGTTGATAAGGCCGGTAGCAGATGGGGAAAAAACTATTCTTGTGGCGTGAGGTTTTGGTCCTGATGGACCGCAGCCTCCTGCCAGAGGGAAGTGACTGAAATAGTCTATGACTGGGGTGCGAGGGATCAGCCACAATCTTCCCTGCACGCCTGAGAGTCCTGGAGGCGTACAGGTCCTGGAGAGATGGAAGATTGCAGCCAATCACCTTCTCTGCAGACCGGATGACACGCTGCAGTCTGCCCTTGTCCTTAGCGGTGGCACCAGCGTACCAGATGGTGATGGAGGAGGTGAGGATGGACTCAATGATGGAGGAGTAGGACTGCACCATCATTGTCCTTGGCAGGTTGAATTTCTTCAGCTGCCGCAGGAAGTACATCCTCTGCTGGGCTTTCTTGGTGAGGGAGTTGATGTTCAGCTCCCACTTTAGGTCCTGGGAGATGATAGTTCCCAGGAAGCGGAAAGACTCCACAGTGTCGATGGTGGAGTCACAGAGGGTGATGCCCAGCAAACACGTCCAGGTGGGGCCCATATGGGCCTCACTTGGGCTAGATGGGCTTCAGCTGGGCATGGGCTCAGGGTGGGCTCTGTTGCTGGGACCCATGTGGGCAGCCCATCTACTGCCCACATGACTCATGTGGGCAGTAGATGGGCTAGACCAAGCATGGGCAATAGGTGGGCTCCAGTTGGGCACAGTTTACAAATTCAAAATGGTCAAATCAACATGTTATAAAACAGACACTGAAAGGTCTCCTTTTTTATGCTATTTTATTTATTTATTTTTAATAAGTAAAAGTCTTTAATCGCACACTAATCCAGCCTATATGATACATTTATAAATTATTTAAATAATTTAAATTTAAATCACTTCACAACCCCCCTTTCAGTGAAGCGGCTGAAAATTTAGATCTCAAAATTTTACTGAGATGTATTTCATATTCCGTCCATCCGTCCGTCCGTCTTCTTCCGCTTATCCGGGGTCGAGTCGCGGGGGCAGCAGCTTCAGTAGGGAGGCCCAGACGTCCCTCTCCCCGGCCACTTGGGCCAGCTCCTCCGGAGGAATCCCAAGGCGTTCCCAGGCCAGCCGGGAGACATAGTCCCTCCAGCGTGTCCTGGGTCTTCCCCTGGGCCTCCTCCCGGTGGGACGTGCCCGGAACACCTCTCCAGGGAGGCGTCCAGGAGGCATCCTGACCAGATGCCCGAGCCACCTCGCCTGGCTCCTCTCGACATGGAGGAGCAGCGGCTCTACTCTGAGTCCTCCCCGGATGACTGAGCTCCTCACCCTATCTCTAAGGGAGAGCCCAGACACACTACGGAGAAAACTCATTTCGGCCGCTTGTATCCGGGATCTCGTTCTTTCGGTCACAACCCAAAGCTCGTGACCATAGATGAGGGTAGGAACGTAGATCGACCGGTAAATCGAGAGCTTCGCCTTTTGGCTCAGCTCTCTCTTCACCACAATGGATCGGTACAGCGCCCGCTTCACAGCAGACGCTGCACCAATCCGCCTGTCGATGTCCCGCTCCATCTTCCCCTCATTCGTGAACAAGACCCCAAGATACTTGAACTCCTCCACTAGGGGCAGCACATCCTCCCCAACCCGGAGAAGGCACTCTACCCTTTTCCGGTTCAAGACCATGGTCTCGGATTTGGAGGCGCTGATTTTCAAAAACTTTAAGAATATTTCATATTCTTAAAGTTTTTAATGTCTCTTCCTTTATTGTTTTCACACAGGTGAATTCTACTTTCATATTGATACACTGGAATTAATGTCAAACCAAAAAGTATGTGCTTTGTTGTTTTATTATTTTATGTATAGCGTAATGATTTTATACACTTTTCATTTAGTTAATTCTGTTCTAACATCACCACGCTGTGGATTAAGTAGCTTTTAAGAGCTTTTTAAAAAAACATGTTTTGCTAAGATGTCTTGCAAACGAAGTATGCTAAGAATTTAGTATTTCATTAATTGTGGCCTTTATTAACAAACTTTAGAAGGGGAAAAATAAATTACCACAATTCTCAATTCAGTCACTAGGGGGCAGTGAACACGAGACAGGGGAACGTTTATAATGTTCACATTTGAATAATTTCACAACTAAATTAGTATCTTGAAAATCACCCAAGCTAACTAAACAAATACGAAAATTTTCTGAAACAGAACTAAACCTTGGATCGTCCAGGATCATCCAGTAGTCTCGCTAACAAAACAGTTCTATTTCTACCGGAGGTGGATTCCGACACCACGCTTAGCCGGGGCTGAGTTCTTCCTGAAGTCCACAACCATCTCCACTGTTTTTACAGCATTGAGCTCCAGGTTGTTCTCCCTGCACCAGGTCACCAGATGGTCAGCCTCCCACCTGTAGGCGGACTCGTCACCATCAGAGATAAGTCCGATGAGAGTGGTGTCGTCTGCGAACTTCAGGAGCTTGACAGACTGGTGACTGGAGGTGCAGCTGTTGGTGTACATGGAGAAGAGCAGAGGAGAAAGAACACAGGCCTGGGGGGAACCAGTGCTGATGAGCTGTGAGTCAGAGTCGTGTTTTCCCAGCTTCACGTGCTGCTTCCTGTCAGACAGGAAGTCTATAATCCACCTGCAGGTGGAGTCGGGCACATTCAGCTGGGAGAGCTTCTCCTGAAGCAGAGCTGGGATGATTGTATTGAAGGCTGAGCTGAAATCCACAAACAGGATCCTGGCGTAGGTTCCTGCAGTGTCCAGGTGCTGGAGGATGTGGTGGAGGGCCAGGTAAATGTAACTGAGTAAATGTAACTAGTTACTACCTACTCTGGGAGAGGTGGTAGCCCGGTAGCACTAATGTAGATGATGCTTTTGTTTGTTTTTTAGCTATAAAAATGTTTCACATTTATTTTTGTATTTTAGTGCATGTGAATTTTCTGCTTTTTGAAAGATGTTCTGAGCTTTGGGAAATGTTTTGAATGCAAGGGAAGGGCAATTCATTTGACATGAACGGAATGATCAAAATATTGCTGAATAATAATATGTTTTTTAATTTCTCATTTAAAAGAAGCTGTATGCTGGTGAAGATTCTCAGTCATCCAGGTCATGGTCATTCCAAAAAAAGTAAAAAACAAGGCAACTGGACTTGTTATCCGTAGTAGAAGACGTTTCGCTTCCTCTCCAGGAAGCTTTCTCAATTCAAAAAGTCTGGAGTAATGTGGAGTAACCAGCTTTATACCAATGCCAAACAAATACCTTGCAATGGCTTAGATAACATGCAAATTCAACCGAAACAGGTCCACCCCTTAGTAATGGGCGGTCGTTAAAGCCATTAAGCCAGCAGATTGGACCGAAACTGGTCCACTCCTCTGTAACGAGGAGTCGTTAGGGTTGTTATTGGCCTGGTTTAAAGGAACGATGTTTTGATCACCTGAATGAGGGTGAGAGTTAAGGTGAAGATTGGCCGGAATTAATCCTATTGCTGTATTGTAAGTTTTTGAGAGTTGGAACCTAAGGCCTCCTCCTCTGTTTAAGGTTGGTTTTTCTCTCTTAACGTAGATGGCTTTTTCAAACCATCTGTCTTCTTTGTCCAAAATGTGAACATTTTGGTCCTCAAAAGAGTGTCCTTTGTCCTTAAGGTGCAGGTGGACAACAGAGTCTTGTCCTGAGGAGGTAGCTCTCCTGTGTTGAGCCATGCGTCTGTGGAGAGGTTGTTTGGTTTCTCCAATATAAAGATCAGAACATTCCTCACTGCACTGAACTGCATACACCACTCATACATCTTAGGTTTGGGGTTTTGTCCTTGGGATGCACCAGCCTCTGTCTGAGGGTCCTGTTTGGTTTGAAATGTACTGGGATTTTGTGTTTGGAGAAAATCCTCTTGAGTTTTTCAGAGACTCCAGCAACATATGGGATGACGATGTTTTTGCGTTTATTCTTCTCACCATTATGTTCTGCAGCGGGTCGTTTGGATTTTCTAACTGTTTCCAGCCCAGCCATCACCTTACGTCCAAACTGTATTTCTTCCTTCTTTCCCCCCTTTTTGTGCTCCCTGTGGCTCTCTTCAGTCTGTTTATTGGCCTTCATTTACAGACTTCCAGCTCTGCTCCTCCTGCTTTGAAGAAGGCAACTGATTGACCTTTTCCACCATGCCTGCAGCATACTCCCTTTGGCTCTCAAACTATTTCTCACCAGTTTGTTGTTGCAACCACTGTGGTGGGTAACTCTCCAGGGCAATTTAGCCTACCATGTGCCTCTCTGCTCAGCCTGACTGCCTCACAGCTTTCAAAAGAAATTCTCACACTACCTACATTGGATTTTTTCTTTCTTGAAAAAAAAAAACGACTGTAAATACTAAGTCTGATATGTATGTGTGTCATGTTATTTGTGTGTATCCTAAGCTGGTGTCTGTCTGCTTCAAAGGTAATTTCACCATGGTAAAACATGGTGACAATAAAAGGTTCTTGATTCTTCTCCATCGTGCCTTCCTTTACAGTGTTGTGCAGTTTATTGATACCCCTTGAACTGTTCCACGTTTGTTACATCACAACCTTTAAACTTGAATGTTTTTTTACTGGGATTTTATTATCAGTCAACACATGAACAAACTATTGATTTTTTTTTTTTTTAATAAAACAAGTGTGGCATTCATTTGTGTTTCGCCCTTCTGAGTCAATATTTTTGAAGTACTGATTACTAATACTTTACTTCGACAAACTTAGCATATTTACAGACAACGTTGCTTTTTCATTGCAAAATCGGCTATGCTGAAGAAAAGCATCTCCACAGCATGATGCGGTCACTACCATGTTTCACCGTTGGGATGGTGTGTTCAGAGGGATGTGCCATTTCTGCCACACATAGCACTTTGCATGTAGGTCAAAACGCTAGTCTCAACTCCTGTTTTCACTTTCACTTTCACTTGTTCAGGTTGTGTTGGTCTATCCAATAAAATCCCAATACAATCATTCGGATAATAATAGCAATTATGTTTTTCTCTGATTAAAGGTGAAGCTCAGAAAAGATTAACTATTGTCAGTTCAAAAGGACTTGAACTTGCAGAAAAAAGCTAATAGAGGCTCTCAAAAATTAAATAATGTTGGATTTTCTGGCAGTGGATGATGCATTGATACTCTTCATCATTTGCTGTGTTAAATTCTGTGTAAGCTTTTCTTGTGAAAGGCTTACGATGAAAAGTGTCTACTCATCCAGATATTTTTTTCAAGTTTTATTAACCATTGAATTATGGCCTTAAATATACCAGTAAAGATATTTTATAGCAGCGTGTCTTGTTCAGAGGAAACCTCTCTGAACTTAAGCTTCCTGTGACATGTCTGCCCTCCAGGCCTGTCCCAGGATGATGTGCTGTAACATAACCGTCTCTCTTTGTGTCTCTCACACACAGTTACATCCTCTGACTGTCTTTGAACTCCTGGAGCTGCTGCACTCAGCAAGGCCTACAATAGCACTTTGTTAGCTGCAGCCTGCAGGAACTCCAGAGTTTGACCTTCTTGCTTCACGCAGTCAGCCGGACATTGAAGGAGTGCATTCACAGCTACTGGAGGGTGGAACATTCCTCAGACCTACAGCTGTGGATGCTTGTGATTCATACTTTGTTTAATCCACAGATGGGCTATGAGACAAAGCTGTGTTTGTGGCCAGCTCATGTTAAACTTCCTGTAAAACAGAAGTGCTATGTCCAGCAGGACATATTTCCTGCGGGTTTCGAGCCACATTGCATTACTATGTACTCATGTGTTGCGCTTCCTTGCAAAGACACCCTGACCTGACCAATTTCTAAATGTTTGGTAGTCTGGAATGGAAGGGGCCAAAGCTCCTTATTCAGGCAGCTAAAGGGGAAACAACTATACCAAGTTTATAGAAAAACAGCATTTAAAGAAACAACTGGAAGATAACTGATGGCTCTGTGATGGATCAAACAGCTGCAGGGGGTGACATGGGCTTTGGGACAACAAATGGCATATATTCCTCTAAAACTACCTCTTTACTTCAGCTTAACTGATTTGTGTCAACATATTTGTAAATTAAGATCAACTCATTAATCCACCAAAAGCTTAATTAATATCTACCTTTGTGCATGTATTATTCAGTTCAAATCTTTAAAATCTGTATAACACTTGGCCTTGAGACTGATGAATAACAGAAATGAACCAAGCAGAACAAAGCTCAAATCAGCTTGTGGACTTCTGGAGGGTAATTATGAAGGAAGACTGGAATAGTGTAACATGTGTTCAGATCTTAAATTAAAGGGAAGGGGGAAAGAAGTTGTTTTTCCTTTGTGCTTTAAACCAGAACCAGAGCGGGACCTCGGGTGGGTGAGGCTTGAGAGCAGCAGTGGGGCTCAGCTTGGAATTAAAACTCTGCAGCTGAATACTATTGGATTTCTCACCAGGAATTTGTGTTCTTGTGTTTTTTCTATCCTTTGGGATGAAGTGTCCCTGTGTGACTAATGGAAAATCTCTTCACATGGCATTTGTTGAAAAAGAAATTCCTTATTTTTTTAATCTCCTCTGAACATGGTTTGAGTTGTCTATTGTGGCTATAGCATGGCCTCTGGATGAAGTCTTAGTTGCTGCATGAGTATGGTCACACAAAGGCCACAGGGTGGAATATATTTAGCCTAACATAATTTATGTGGTAATTTAACAAAAAACAAAAACCTTTGGGGCATTAAGATAAATATCTCTTAAAATGACAGCAAGGTTTGAAGGCACCGAAGTCACAAACTGCACCATACCATGATGCTTCCTACACTTTAAAGGGACAGTGTGTAATAAATTAGGCTTTTTTTATTAGACAAACAAATATTGCTTTCATAAATACATATTCTGCCAAGTTTAAAAACAATCACACCAAAAATGAAAGCTTCAATGTGGATGCAGAGGTAGCAGGCTTTCTGCTGGACAGGTAAATTAATTAAATAAAACAGTGAATGCATTATGTTAGAAACAGGGCAGCTACTCCTTCCTCCCAGCAGAGACAGCTGGTTTGTTAGGTAACACTGGACAGGACACTCGTGAAAGATGTTGACACTGTCACATTTATGACAATACGTAGCTTCCGTAGAAGTTATTAGGCGCTTAACGGCGAGGCACCAGAGCACACTTCTTGGTCGTTTGTCGTTCATTTGGTGCACCACTAGATGGGATTAAGTCTTACTGGGGCTTTAAACGTTGCTCCCTTTGTTTCTTCAAATACATTAATGTGAATTTGTGGATTTTTGCAAAAATATTCTATATCTGCCAATTCTAAGTATAACCAGTTTGACGCTTTTATTTGAATGAGATGTTTACAGTTATAGATGTTAGAGACTTCCCAATAAAGGGCAAATGAAGAGATCACAGGAAGTAAGAGATAAGATTACTGCAGCTTTTGGTTGGTGGGTCTTTCTTCCCTTTTCTCTGTATTTTACATCGTGCTCCTCTTCAGTAATTTAGGACATCTGTGTTTACAGTCCATGGTTCTATGTAGTCCTTGGTTTTCTTTATATGCTTAGTATTAGTTATGAATTTATTAGCTTTTAAATGTTCTGAAATGTTATTCTAGCTATTTTCCTTCTCCACCTTGTTTCTTTTAACCTCACGTGACACATCCTGTTCAGCCAAGATCTTTCTTCCTGTTTTGTGCCTTAAAATGTGCCTTCTAACACACTGGACCAACACAATGGCAAAGCAAATCTCAGAAGAATACAATAGCCAGTAAGGTGCGGGAAAAACAGCAGATCGAATCTAGAAGGCCAAATAAACGCTCCTGAAAGTCATGCAGATGATTAGATATATTTCTATCACGCTAGATTACTTATTACCATTTTTCTCCTTTAACAATAGTAGCTCCTGCTTGTTATGATTTAGCTTTTTGTTTGCTTTGTTCTGGACTAATTAGTTTCCACTTTCCTCAGCAGACAGCCCCTGTCCACACTTTAGTCTCCAGTGAGTCCAGTCATCTGCCCAGACCATTTCCACCTGTTGTCACTAATTAGTTCCAATTCTGCTCACCTGTTCACCTGCCTTCATATACCTGCCTCACTGACCCACTCACGTCCAGATCATCATTTCAGATTACACACTTAATTTCCCAGCACTTCACATCTCCTGAATCGTGCCCTGCCGCTGTGGTTTTTTTCAGTTTGTCTCTGTGCTCCACCTGCTCGGGCTCAAGACTGGTAACACCTGCATCTCCTGGTCTGTTTTTGCTTTTTTCAGTAAACCCTTTTATCGTAACTCTGTGTTCGGCTGAATTTCGAGTTTGCTCCTACAATCATAACACTGCTGACATAAAGGTATAAATAGCATCTTCATTAATTCATTGTTTTCAGCTGATTAAAAATTTAAGTCTCTGAGGTCTAGAAAGGAAACCCAGTAATTCCTCTCCTCAGCTACACTTATTTTTCGTACTTGGGTCCATATATCCATATTTTAAGGTGAGAGTTGGAATGTACATTGGACAGTAAAGTAAAAATCTGTGCTTTTTGGGTGCCGCTCCTCCTTCACCTTCTTAGGCTGAGGAACACCCTCACTGCTGGGTACAAAGCTATAATCCATCTATCCATCTTGAGGCAAGCACCAATCCCAAATAAATAATGCAAAAAACAAAACAATCAAAAACAAAAAAAAATACCCAATAAGCCTCGTTTATTTATGTTTTAACTATGCTTTAAAATATGCTAAAGATTTTGATACTTTTACTCTTTTCTTATCAGTCAGGACCTTTCTTCTCTAAGCCTACACAGTTGCCACTCTGCAGCATTTCAAGCTCATGATATACTTTAATATCTTTAAACAAACGCCATCTGTGATGAAGAGTACCTCATCACATCACAGAATTCTGCTAAACACAACATAAGTCATCTGTCCACTCTCTAATAAGTGTTTAGTCTAACCCTTACCTAAGGGTATGGGGGAGTGGTGGCCTAGTGGGGAGCAGCACGCTTGCATTCTGAGAAGACTGCAAGTACCGGTTTTGATCCCCGCAGACTGCCACCATGGGTCCCTGAGCAAGGTCCCCACATTGCTCCCTGGGCAATGTAGGGAGCCCACTGCTCCCTAAGGAATGGGTTAAACACAGACAAAATTTCCCCTCTGTGGGACAATAAAGTGATTTGTTTTTTAAATGGGGCTGCAGAGTGGTGCACTGGGTAGCACTGTTGCCATGCCACAAGAATATCCTTGGTTTGAGTCCTACCCTTGCCCTGGGTATTTCTGCATGGAGTTTGCATGTTCTCCCTGTGCATGCGCGGGTTCTTTCCGGGTACCCCAGCTTCCTCCCACAGTCCAAAAACATGACTGTTAGGTTAATTGGCCTCTCTAATTTCCCCTTAGGTGTGAGTATGTGCGAGAATGGTTGTTTGCCCTGTTTCTCTCTGTGTTTCCCTGTGATAGACGGCAACCTGTCCAGGGTGTACCCCGCCTCTCGCCCATTGACAGCTGGAGATAGGCACCAGCACTTCTCGTGACCCCAGCAGGGGTGTTAGAAATGGATGAGTTTTTTAAATTGAACTTTAGAAACTCCAGTGAACCAAACATCAGTGTTCTGGGATAATGGGAGGACACCAATATATCAAAACAACAACAACAACAACAAAAACAACCATAACCTGCTGTCTTTTGTTTTTAAAAGTTTCTGGTCAGTATTTATTAGTCAGCAGGACCCCATTTCAGAAAGCTGGGTTAGTGGATATCCAGAGTAATTTCTTGGGTAAATTCCTGCATACCCTGGCTTTTCCATTTCAGAAAGCTCAGAAGCCTTGCACCTGAGTCAAATTATGAAAACGAATTACTCCATGAAACAACCTTGCTACTGAGCAGAGTTGTTTAGGCTAACCCTGAGTTTTTCCTACTTCTAAGCTAAGATCTGCACAGTGTCAGGTAAGGCGTGTTCTTTTTCTGGAGGAGCCTGTAAGCTTGAGCATGAATACTCCACCGAAATCTCTGTTGGTAGAGGCTGATTAGACCACGATTAAATGTCTGATCATTTCTGGATTAATATATTTTCAAGTTTTACCATTTTTCGCTGCTGTCAGTTATTTATCTCAATATTCTCAGCCCGCACATTGCTCCTATAACACAACGAGGGGACGTTCTCAGTTTTGAACAATTTCTTTGTGCTGCACTTTGATTTTATGCCAGCAGCAGCTTTCCAATAACTGAGGTAATGCACAAAGTGTTTCATCTGTATGTCCTGCTGTCAGGAATGCTACTGTTGCGCTCAGTTATAGTAGAGTTTAATGTTGTTCCATAGTCAGAAACCCACAAGATTAATAAAAGACCTAACCAGAATCAAAGCAATGATTTATTCTGTATAAAATTTTGAGACATCCAGCTCTAGTTGTCCATTTATGTATTGCGCCGCCCCCCCCCCCAACAGCGTTAGGCTACAGCACTGGACCTTACCTGATTAAACTATATTGTCATACTTCATCTTGATTGTCACGTCCCTTTTATGCCTGTCGGATTTAACCTGGAAATGCAATTGATGCCCCCCACCCCCCTTTTTGGGTGTTGAATGAGTGTAGTGTGAGAATACAGCTGTAATTCTCCGTCAAATAACACTCATATCACTCAACCATTGACTTTTTCAGCAATTCTCTGCTGCTAACTTGCTTTTTTCAGCAGCAACAATTTTTTTTTCCTTTTGTTAGTGATGGTTTTATATTTAAGATATGCTGTCATTAAAGATTACTAATTCCACTGATGGGAAATGCACACTTCAAGGCTTCTCATTTCCTGCCGTTGCCATGGTGAATCAAGTTATCTGCGTTCCATTGATGAGGGCTTTTTTCATGCTCGTGCTGAACTCAGGGTTGATTGGAAGCTGAGTTTAGTTCCCTGATTGATATAACCTGTTCTGAAACCGAAAGAGCTGAGTATGACAGAGTGAGGTAGAACTACTCAGAGTAGCTGCTTTCTGCTCTGGGTAGATCACCCATTCTTTCTGAAACGGGGCCTTTAGGAGATCACAGATAGTTCAGATACTTTAAAAACGAGGACTGGAAGTTTGTTACTGTACCCGAGTGGCACAACATATTACGGGTAATGCTAGGCAACAGAAACCAAAGGAGCATTTTGTTTTTGCCAATGACATCAGAAACATACTCTATCTTGGCCATTTCCATGGTCCTCCCACTGCATGTCCTACAATACACAAAGCTGACATTCAGCATGTTATAAAGCCTCATAGCTTGTCCCTTTCTGATGTTGCATTCCTGCATTTACATAAATCATTTCAGCTCTAGTTGCTTTTAAAATGAACCATAAAGCTTGAATTACAGACCTGCCGTCAAATGCAATAACAGGATCCAGTCCTCTAGATGATGGTGTTTAAAGTGAATACTCTCTCTGGCTGTGCTTCGTGGCTGTGCAGCCATCACCCAATGTTTATACAGGAGGCCTTTATTTCTGCTGAATCTCTACAGTGTTGCTGGATGAACAAAACTGTTTGCTACAGCTCTTTATATTCTTGGGATATCTGCTTGTTTGGTTAGTTTTCCAAGCTTGAATGCTGAATCGCATTTCCTCCCTGACATGACATCATTTTGTGCATGCTGCTGTGCTAATGATGGCTTTGAATAAGGGATCAGACACAAGATTTAAGTCTGGTGAACATCCTCAGGAAAGCACAGATCCCAGGTCATGAGAAAATCACCCTGCCTCAAAAACTATGCACACAAAGTCTTGGGCTACTCTTCCTCCCAGGGGATGCTAAGGTCAAAAAAGTAAGAAAACAAAAATACAGAGCGTATACACGAGCTGGAGGCCCCGGTTTAGTAATACTAAGCTTTAGAGAGTAAACATCACAGTCTGCGCTGCATTTTTAGCTGCTTTTATTTACGGTTTTATTTTACTTTGAGCCACTGAAACTTGTACTGGTTGAATCAATGCGACATAAAATAAAACTGGTTTCTGTGTAAAATCAGTAATGATACCAAAAGGCCTGTAGGTGCTTGCAAAACAGCCATGCACTGATTGTAAAAGTTCACAGAAATATTATTGCAAAGGGACAAACCGCTTGGCCCTCAATGATCTGAAAGTACTGCATTTCTGTCCGCATTAACAAGACGTCATGGTCGAGATGACACAACCATTCTTTAATGTATAGCCTACTGTTCCATTTTCTGTTCTCCTAAAAGGTGCTGGTATCTTCTGGGCTCAGTGGTAGAAAGGCAAGGTTTACCCAGGACAGATTGTGAGTCCATTACAAACAGGTATCAGGACACACACACGTCACACAAACATTCATGTATACACTCACACCCAGAAGGGTTGACTCAGGCTTGAGACTCAGACTCGACTCAGACTCATAATTAAGCTGGAAAAATAAAGACTTCAGACTCAGACTTGTGCCCTAAAGACTTGAGACTTGAAGTGGAAAAAATGACTTGTGAACATCTCTGCTCACACCTAAGTGCGCTTTGAAAAGGGCTGTTAACCCAACATTAATTTTTTTTTTAATGTACCTTGGGAGAAAACCGGAGTGTCTGGGGTTTGAATCACTGGGAATTTGAAAAGACTGCAAGACTTTCTTTTAGTGTTGTATTGTAGTCTTAAAGTCACTGTGGGACCTTAAAGTCAAACAAAATCCTGGGACTGTTTGTTTTTCATTCATCATATAATGACAAACTTGAAATATCACTGGTAATTTTGTACCAAACTGCACTTATATAGAGTAAAATGTATTTTTTATCATTTCTGTGCTTTTTGTATGGGTACTGCCACCACGATATCCAAATAACACGCTGTCACTCAAATCACGCAAGACTACTCATATGGTGACGTACCAACTGCACCAGGCCCTGGAATACGAACCTGCAATAGATCCAAGGCTAAAACATGCCGGAATGCCAGACATACGGTTGCAAAAATAAACCGCATGTATGCAAAGGGAAGTCCTTTTTGAAGATTGTCGACCCATCGAAAGATGCGAGTGTGCGAGAACAAGCGGTAGCATGGCATGCTGACTGACTGACAGCTTGCAGTTTGATAGGAAGGTGTTTTTCCACTCTCCTTGGTGCAGTTTGTACGTCACCTTCAGGCTTCTGGTTCAGTTAATAATAGCCGTACTCAAGGATTACTTATAGTCTGCTATTGCAATTGTTTTGGGGGCGTCAGGAGGTTATTACGTAGCGTGTGTAACTTATGAATGCACCAATGTGTTATATTAAGAATACGGCAACTTTTACAAGAAAATGGTTGTATACTTTTTTTAAAAACTATTGTTTATTCAGCCATTACCTGACAGTTCTCAGAGCAGTTACATATTTTTTAAGCTAAGCGAATTGGCATTGACACATGAGTCAGTCAGTCACATACAATGGTGGTAAAATGCATATTGATACAAGTGATAAACTTTAGGCAATTTGTTAGAAGCAGACTGTCACAGGAATACACTGTTTGTTCTTGTTTCTTTCATCTACATAATTGAATGAATAAAAAGCACCAGAAACAGTATATTTTGACAGACATAACATAGTATCTTGTGTTGGTATTCAAAGGAAACTAAAGTAATTGAACTCAATGAATACAATTGCAAATGCTGAACAGTATTGTAGCAGTCACAGCAGAAATTCCCTGACAGGGAACCTAAAAGATGCATCATCACTCAGTTGTTGACCCACTGTAGGCAAGGCCTCCTCCTGTCATACAGTCCAATAGTATTCTTTCTGGCATTCTTCAGGAATGTAACTTTTCTTTGTGAGAGGCAGATAGTGAAATGTGCCTTAAAGTACAATTTAAACTCCCTTCTTAGGCAAGAAATGCGTCTTTTGTGGGAATAAGACTGGACCAGCCTTGAGTCTAGCGGATTATAAATATTTAGAGTTCAGCGTTAACACAACAGAAAACAAAACAACACAAAAGCTTCTAATATTTGTTACTTGAGCTTAACACAAACATTAACCAACAACCAAAGAAAATCTCTAAAGGATTTTGAGATGGCCTAGTCTGTTACAGCTCAAGATCACTGTAAAGACATGCCCTTCTGAAAGTCAAGCATAAAGGAATGAGGGGTGGTTCTATAGATTTCTTATAATGGCCTTTGGTGTTTAAAAGTTATTTACATATTAATATAGTAGCTCATTCCATTCCATCGAGTTTATCCGGTGAAGCTAAACTGTGCTAAACTAAGTGGGACTGAAGCCTGAGAGCAGCTTGTTCCTAATGGTTTCTCATATGCTACCTCTTGGTTTTCCTTCCCTGGACTGTAGCTTAAAGACCAGCAGCTTGTTTCCATTAAGAAACTGTCAGGGAGGGGCAGTAGGCACATGACAGCAGGGGAGACAGTAACTCAAGAGATTATCTGAGCTCCATTCTCAGAGTGGCCCTAATATAAACATGTACATGCATGAACACAATGCACTGTGAAAACACAGAGGAGTCTTTGTAAAGCGTCAAACAGCCCGTGTTCCACTCAACTGTAAACCAGACCCATTGTCTACAAGTTAGAAACATCTATGGATAATGTCAGCAGCCAGTCAGATGAGGTAGACTAAGCAAAGCACCAGAAAACATGAACAGAAGACCGATCAAAATGTAGAAGAGTCTTACTTTGAGAACAATTTGTTGCTGTTCCCCAAACTTGGTGGCAGAAGTTGGACAGACAATTCCTGAGAGGATGGAGACAAGGCAGAGGCAGGAAAGGGATTTAGCAGCCATATTTGTGTTTGTCCAGCGATCCCCCCTCTCCCTCTGTCACGGCCAGTGTCCTCTGAGCTTCTTCAGCCTGTAACTTCACTTTTCCACTCCTCCTGATGTCCAGATGCAGTACTGCCCCCTGTCCCGGCCCTGGCTGAATCCTGTAACACTAACTTTTGTGGACTTCCTCTCTTTCTCTCCTCTCTCTCCTCCCTCCCAGTCCTGGTTTCTCTCCCCTTGCGGGATTGCCTCTCCCTTGAGCTAGGCCCAAATCACATACAGATGGGAAACTGAGAGAAACAGTGAGAGAGAGAACAGCAAAGAGGCAAGTGAGAACTAGGAGCATTTCTGTCTCCCGATGCACCCATCCGAACTGCTCACCCCACCCCCAACCCAACTGGCAAAGTCATACTAAGTGGTCTCCCCGTCTCCATTTCCAGAACCATGGCACCCTTTTCACCTTGGGTTGAGCAGGCAGCGAGTACCCCTCCCCCTCTGCTCAGCCAGGGTGGGCAGAAGGTCTGAAGCTTCAACACTCATTGCAGTCAGCGGGCAGAAAAGAAACAGCTGCTCTGATATCCTGGCCCAGCTCCACCTCACAGCCCCAGACATTAGCTTTCTGTTTGTTTATCCTGGTCAGAAGCTTGAAAAGCTGCTGAAGTTACAGGGACTGTGTGAGGCTGTTACACAGGAAGAGTCCGAATACCACACTGCCAGGATACTGTAAAAAATGCATTGTGAAAGCAACTGTTTCATGTGTCATGTGTCTCCAGTGACTAATAAACAGGAAGTTACAATCCAGGTATGTATGGTAAAGATGTCACAGAGAATCAAAATGTGGCACAACTATACACAACAGGTATGACTAAAATACATTACTATGTTACTGGTCTCACACTGTTTTGAAAAATTGATAAGGGGATGATGATTGAATTGAAAGTATTTTCATACTTTATTGACCATTACTTAGCATTAGGAAAACTGACAGAAATGGTAAATGGCCTGTACTTGTATAGCACTTTATCAAGTCCTGAGGACCCAAAAGAGCTTCACACTACATTCAGTTATGTACACATTCACACGCCGCGCAACACTGTAGCCACAGCTGCCCTGGGTCAGACTGACTGAACTGAGGTTGCCAAAGCAGGTGAAGTGTCTTGCCTAATAACACCATGACTGAGATGGTTGTAGGACAAACTCCCTACCTCCTGTGCCACTTCGGCCCTATTTTCAGATAGAACAATGTAGAGTTGGTTTATTCCATTGTGTTTCACTTTGTTTGTGACTGACTGAGTGATAACAGACCACTTAGCCTTGATGCTACAACATTTGTTTTGGGTTGGGTTTATTAAGTTGCAAAAAACTTTCGTTTTTAAGCATTCATGAAGCATGAGCTTTTCCTGTTTTATCTCTGTTTTTTCCCTTCCTTTCATATCACTTATCTCTCTCAAATATATCGGCAGAGCCTCAATTACCCCAGCAAAGGCTAAAAAATAATATTACCTTTGTCGAAAAGCTAACGATCTTGACAGTCTGTAAACACCTTCTTAATGGTGTCTACTCCATTCAAAAATCACTAACTGAGAGCTAATTAACACAACATATGGACAACAAAAAGAATCACAGAAGTTATATTAGGCCTCATTAGTTCATTAATTAACTGAGTGAAACTAAGGAGACTTCCTTGCTCATGTTTGTCCAGCAGCAATTTGGTATTTTGAGCACAAGCACAGTACAAACACTAGAGATCAGTTGTCGGGGAGTGCTTCTTTGGTGGTCCTCTTTAACATCCTCCTCAGCTTAGGACACTGATTTGATCCAACGCCATCATTGGGCCAGGTAGATTGAGTGACATAGCAAGCCCTCAGAGCAATACTGCCCTCTGTACCAAAGCCAGCAAGAGCATATCTATCGCTAGCACTGCACAATGGATCAATATTCTAGTTATAAATTGTATAACTAGAATATAAGTGGTCAAACAAACATGCACAAATATTTGCTTCTTTGTTCTGCAACATTTTGCAAATCTCAATAAACTTGTATTATACTGGTTACTCAGGCCTTGATGACTGTTTTGCTGAAAGGTTCTAAACCCTTTTTTCAGATGCAGGCATAAAACGTAGTTGGACACTATAGTGTTATTGTACATAACTTACTGACTTGCATGTTGAGCCTTAAGAAACCAGGGGCTGATGAAATGTAGCTAAATTAAAACATTGTCAGACAGATTGTCACAATTTTTGAACACACCTTGTATCCTCACCATTATTATGATTTGTTTATTGTTATTTTTACTCACCATGCAGGTAATTTTACAACTTCATCTATTTGATATTAATGTTCTCTCACCTGTCAGCATTTTACTGGGATTGTCTGCTTGTGTAAAGCGGTTGGATTTGGCAAAACGTCCAACATAAAATGGAAAAAATTTAACACGACAAAGGACTGTATCTGCAATGACAAGATAATAAAACATTTTATACAAAAGATTATAACCCATCAGGAATATGTAAAGGGGCAAATAAAAAACAATGTAGTTATTTTGTGGAGACAGTGGGATTAACCTTTGGTCTGTTTAGACTGTCCAAATTCACAGCTGATCTCTTCCGGCCTTCTTGTTTTCGCCTTCTTGGGACCAGGCCCATGTAGACTGGATCCTTTGAAGGATGCAGCCCCTGAATTTGGACAGACTGCCTGACAGCATTGTTGCCATTGTTATTGGACACGTGGTAGGTGTGTTTCGGGTATTTATACTGATTTGCATATGTATTTAGGGGCGGGGACAGGGCGGTCGAAGATACATGTGCACCTGTGCGCAATTTCCCACACATCCTGGTTTATCAAGGCAAGGTGTGGGGTGACAAAAGGCAAAAGAGAAAATTTCAAATAAGCAAGGAACTAAATTTCTAAGGTTCTACAAAAAGAGATAAAATATAATGAGTGTAACTGTAATGATCTTGGAGGGAGATGAATCCGGTATTCAACCAACACACTGTAGCAAATGCTTTTAACAGTGTTTTATTTGAGGGAAGGTGAGGAGAGGGAATCAAGCGGGCAAACAGAACAGGATCCAAATGGTAAGGCAGACATCCAGGCGACACGTGACAGGTAAACAAAACTGGGCAGAAAAAGACAAAACCGGTTACAAAACAGGATCAAGGTGCTGGGAGCTCTTACCAGGACAGGATGGATGAATAGGTGGCAAGTGACGAACTGACGGGGAGCAGAGAACTAAAGCAGGTTTAAATAAGCGGACAGACAGGTGATAGGAGTGAAACTAATTAATCAAAGACAGGTGGGGGTGATTAAGGGAGCTGACAGGACACTAGATAAGAAACCTAAGATACGAAACCTAAGATAAAACAGAACAAACAAAGCACAGAACTAAAATCAGAACTAATACAGGGACCAGATAACTAACACAGTAAAAAGGCTAAACTGGAATCCAAAACAGAAATAAACCCAGAGGCAGGAAAGAGCTACTTAACCAAATAATAAACATAAACCAGAACAGAACATTACAGTAACAGTATAATCCAGATTTAACTATGATTGTCACATTGTTAATATTTATGAAGCAATTTTTTGCGGTTCAGTCTGCATCCTTTTATTTCCTTTCCAGCCAAGCTGGAAGGGAGAGAGTTGATTGATTCAGACAGGAATTTCTGCTTGGAATTTGCATGTTGTACATGCGTCCACATGTGGGTTTTTTCGGGGTACACAGGCCTCAAGCCCATTGACTTGCAGCTCAGGCCACCTGCAACTTGGACAGAACAAAATAAAGATAGAAGAGAGTTCTGTGCAAGGCACAGAATGTCAATAACAAGCACCATGTTTGAGCACATGGTGGTCTAAGGTGTACCTGGTACTAGGCCACCTTGAGCCAAAGGTCGATGATCGATTTTGTAATCATATCATCAGACATGCGGCGTTAGCAGGACTTTTCTTCCTTTTGCTCAGTGAAGGCGGAGAGGTTTCTTTACTCCTCTTTTCTTTCTCTTTCCCCTTTCTCTCTCTCCCCCATTTTCTTGACTGCTTCTATCAATCTTTTTGGAGCCTCTTTTTACATATCTTCCAAATTAAATTATGGATCTGGTCAGTTGGACTCTCAATGCAATTGATAAAATTTTCTCAACGAGAAGACTGAGCGAAGGAAAAAGCCCCTGTGCCTGACAGGACATGTGCAGCTGGATAAACAGTGGGAGGAAGATCCTGTGTCTGTCCATTTTGTCAGTCGAGGATGTTGAAAATGCGTTCAGAATTGGATTTATGATAATGGGATTTCTGATTTTTTGAGCTGGTGGTTACCTGGAGTATCGAGAAATTCTGAAAATGTCAGCAGAAAGTTAAATGGTTCATCTGGAAAGTTTTGAGTAATGCGGTTACATTTTGTTTTTAAAACACATGGAGCTGTCCAACATAGCTTCCTTTAACATTTTGATACCATGCCACTGCCGATGTAATTCAAGCGTGTTTTTATGGTTATAATCAGGGGTGGACTGGGACAAAAAATCGGCCCTGGCATTTTGGATTAGACTGGCCCACCACATTTTTTTTTTGTGTACTGAATGTGTATACCAACTGTGCAATACCTTGAGGCCAGGTTAATGGAAATTAGTGAGAGTGGACACTTAAAATACTTCCAAAATCTTAATTTTTTAACACTGTAAAATGTAAACTCCACCACAGCACAGCAACAATTCTTAGATCAGAGAGAGAGAGAGAGAGAGAGAGAGAGAGAGAGAGAGAGAGAGAGAGAGAGAGAGAGAGAGAGAAAAGTCACGGTCAATCTCACATATTATCACGTTACATCATCATAAGAAGTTATTGTACATTGCTCATCAGATCTATTCAGTCTTCCAGATACTGTAGGGTAACATTGGACTAATGTGCACTCACTGTGTAAAAAAGGATGCCAATGACAAAATGAACCATTTGAAACGTGTAGAAATCCTGTCAGAGAGGATGAGAAGGAATAAAGATTAGACAAATGTTGCACAGAATAGTATTATTATTATTCATAATAAATTTAAGAAGTTCCTCTCACCTTACTAATTTGCATCTTCCTGTCTCTAGATCATAAATCCAATTGTTCAAACGGTTATGAACTGACTTTCCACAATTTAATATACGTGGATTACGAATTGTGTTTTGGTCATCAAACTGTGTGCAGGTAACATGTTTTCGTGCTGCTGGGCGATCATAACCAGCAGAGAACGGGTTGTAGGTGAGGCCGGCAGTTCCTTGGCCTCTAGGCAGGGGGCGCTCAAGGAGCACCGCTCCTGATCCCAAAACAGTGACAGCAAGTTATGGATGTTTTATTAGCGAGTTATGCTAAACAAGTAAAGCACTAAAAAGACTCTAAACATACAGCTGGAACAGGACTGGTCAAGGAAGACTTTCCTCCCTGGCAGTGAGCTCCACTGAGACTGAGAGACTTTTAAAACTGAAGAAGATAAAGAGAACTTTTACCGGAAAATGACCGATATTTTTGTTCAGAAAGAGCGCCGCATGGACTTCATTTATAAGTAGAGGTAAGTCAGCGATACTTATTCATGTTTTGTTTTTGTAATTAAATGTGCGTAATGTGGGTTATAGTTTTTGAATGTGTTACAAATGCAGAAATCCATCATAACTCAAACTGTTACCAATCAAATGACAAATAGTTTTATTTTTTCATCAAAGAATCAATATTTTTTTCCATGTCTCTTGGTGACTTGATTTGGCTCAATTAGTCTCCTTGAGCACTTTGCAATGAGTCTACTCTATAGAGTGTATATATTTGTAAATCTGACTCTGATGACGTCAGTGCCTCACCAGCTATGAACTCTACCGCACGTCACTGACTACAACCCAGTGGCGCAAAAAGTGGGTATGCACTATATGCAGTGCATAGGGGCGCAGCACCATGGGGGCGCCAAAGTGATGGTAAAAAAAAAAAGTTTTGGTATTTTCTATATGTAGCTGCTATTGTGCTTTTCTTTAACATTTTTGAATTTCCTCAATGTTTTAAATAACATTTTAGAACAAAACATGTTAGAGTAGACGCCCTATGTCATAAGATTCCACCGTAGAATTTTGACACAAGAGGGAGCGTGGAGAAGCATCCCGCTGCAGCCTGCGGGAAGGCTGCAGCGGGATGTACTTGGGAGCGGGGGCGCCGTCAGCGCTGAGCGAGCAGATAGAATAGCCTATGAGTAGTGAGTTTAGTTGTCTATGGAAAATGGATAAATCAAGAAAGCTGTGGGGGGCGAAAAATAAAAAAAGGAAGAGGGAAAGGGAGATGGTATGTCAAGGGATGCAACAGCAGTTAAACAAGTGGATGGTGAAAGGCAACAGGTAGGAATTAAAGTTTGACGGCTGTGCTTGGAGGCTTGCAAATAACATTATTCACGTTAAGAGACTAGCTAGCGATTACTAACGTAGCAGCCAAATGGGGGTTCACAGCTTGCTTAGAATGTGCAAAACCGAGGTTGCTGAGTTGAAAACTGGAAAATATAAGGCAGGAATTTGCTTAAGCGAGGCGGTGAATTGGCGGGGCGACAGGTTTTGCGCGGATCGACTGGGGGGAGGCGGTAGCGTGAGTATAGCGCTGCGGGAAACCCTGTAAGGTAGCAGGTACAATACAGGACAAGAATCTGGAAAACAGATACATAAACTGGTTTATCATGGAATCATTAATATATTTTGTTTTACCATTAGCTGTTGATGCATATAACTAATGCAATGACTTTGGTTTACCATGGAATCATGCATAGATTTGCTCCCGTTACTTAGGCTTGTATATTCATACAATATGAATATATATGAACAGGCTAGCTTGTGTTTGCTAACAGTGGGAATGTAGCAGCCAAATGGGGGTTTACAGCTAGCTTCTAGCTTAATGCAAAACCAATGTTGCTGCGCTGACATAGTGGAAAATATAAGGTAGCATGTACAATAAATGACCAGAATCCAGAAAACATAACTTATGCAGTAACTCATGCATAAATAATATGCAATAAAGATGTTGTTTTACCATTAGCTGTTCATGTTAGCTGTGCTGTCAGACATGTAGGCTGCTTTACATTTGTTGGGTGACATGGAAGCTGTAATTACAGGGTCACATCTCTCTCTCTAAAGGTCTGTGCTAAGGCTATCCATATTTCTACTTTTTAAAATCCAAAATGTGAATGTAATTTCAACAGCAGCAAAACCTTACTGCATAATAGTTGTCTTATCTGATGCCATCACTAGGCTGATTTAGAAAGGCTGCATTAAGTTGCATTGGTTATAATGATAATGTTAACGTTTGTCAATTTGCAACTGTTTATTATGTGTGAACATTGTTAATAATATACCATCTAATTATTATTATGGTAGGCCTACAGTGGCTGATATACTTTAAAATAAACCTTTATTATTTAAAGACCATACATGATGATGTCTGGCACTTATTTATTTATTTTTATCCAGGGGGGGGGGGCGCCAAAACTGATGCTGCATACCCCTCTTATACTGGGTAGTTGCGCCCCTGCTACAACCACCACCATATTTTACATCAGACACCGGAGCAGATGAAGGGCCTGCTGTTGGGAACATGTCAGTCAGTTTGACACATTTCGCAGCGTCCGTTTGAAGAACTCGTTTCTTTTTTTCGCGCAGTTTCTCTGCGCCTCCCTTGCGTTTCTTATTCATCACTACTGTGAACACCGCTGCACAAAGTTCCACATGGAGCGTGAAGGTGTTTTTCTACTTTATGATTGGCCTAGCCCTTTAGACTGTCAGGGATGATAACCAATGGGCTGCAGTAGCCTGTGGTAAGGGCCGGATGATTGGAACAGACTCTTGCGCTGCTGATTTTATTTTTCTTCATGCATTATGCAAATATAACGAGGCCGATATATATAATAATAATACATATTATTAATATACATGTCGGGTCTGCCGGTCCAAACAGCACGTCGGCCCACCGGGAAAATGCCCGGTACGCCCGATTACCAGTCCATGCCTGGTTATAATAAACGTTATCTCCACAAGGGTTTTATACACTGATGGGATATTGATGTTTGCGTTATCCGGTGTACTCATTACGACCAAATTAAAGCCAAACTTTTTTTTTAAAGTTAGTGCTGAATGTCTGCTAGCATAAATGCTATTAGCTTCCGGAACTTCCGGCTTCCCTGATAGGCGTGAAAAAGGCTTGTTTCAAGAATAAGGCTTGTTTGTTTCGCTACGCTATCGTTCGATAATGCTATGGGCGTTATTACCGCATTAATATGGAATATTAATGTCAAATTAAAGCCGATTTTAGCGGCCAATCACTACAGCGACCCTTGCCTCCTAGAGGAATAATTACATTAGTAAAATCAAGCGTTCCTAAAGTTTACAGATTCTTACTGAGAAAATACGTCTTTAAAATGTTATTTTATCAAATAATGTTTTGTTTAACCCGGGATTTGCATTGTGAATGGGTTGAATCCCATGTCACTTTGGTTCTTTAACTCAGATCAAAAAAAGGAAAAAAAAGAGAAAAAAAAACTCAGATAAAATGTTATTTCATCAAATAATATTTTGTTTAACTCAGGATTTGCCTTGTGAATGGGTTGAAACACATGCCAAATATTGTTCTAAATGAGTTAAGATAATTTAACTCCATTCCATGTTCTTTAAGTTGAACTTTGATTCTTTAACTCAGATTTGCAGTGAACCAGGATTCACTGAATTATTCTGATGGATGCCGATGATGATGATGACGGACCACTTTGTTTTGTCTTTTGTTTTTTTGCATGTAAATAGTTCCTTAGCTTAGCTTCTTTTTATCTTCATTTTGCTTAGTAGTTTAGTTAAGTTTTACTAGCCTAGTAGAGAGGATTTGTTGATTGAAATATAGTGTTAATTAAGATAAACAGCATTCTATAGTGATATTTTCTGGATGTTCATTTTATTTCTGTTAACAGATTCTTGAACTTGAAGAGAGGTTGTCACTCCTTATTCTATACGTGTGCAGAGTTTGCTGTTGAAAGATCGCCATTGCTCTAATCATCCCTTTCAACAATTGTCCTGATATCAGCTCCAGAGCTGATATCCACCGGACAATACCTAACAGACAGAGTTATTTATTAAACATTAAATAACAGTGTATAATTGCACAACAATGCTTCTTCAGTCTACATGTGTTTTGTGGATCTGGAGAACCCTTATGACCATGTTCCCCAAGGTATTTTCAGGGGGTGCTGTGGGAATATGGGGTAACTGGGTAGCTTTTGAGATCCATGCAGTCCTTGTATGAACATAGCAAGAGATGTGTCCACATTCTTGGCACAAAGCTGGGCCTGTTCCCATCCCAGGTGTGTGTGTGGTTGTATGTATATATATATATATATATATATACAGTGTTTCCCGCAGGAATTTGGTTATGCGAGGCGGGGGGTTGTTGGAGGACACGTTGCCCGCGGAGCGGGGGGGGGGGGGATGACGACGACACGGTGTCCGCGGAGCGGGGGGGGGACGACGACACGTTGTCCGCGGACCGACTCGCGGAGCGGGGGGGGGGGGGGGAGACGACGACACGTTGTCCGCGGACCGACTCGCAGAGCGGGGGGGGGTTGTTGGACGACACGTTGCCCGCGGACCGAATCGCGGAGCGGGGGGGGGGGAGAGAGACGACGACACGTTGTCCGCGGACCGACTCGCGGAGCGGGGGGTATCCATGTGTTTTTTCCCTGCCATTCACGCACGCGCGAAAGCAACAACAACAAACCGCGTGTTAACGTCACTTTTTTTTTTTTTTTTTTTTGGGAATGTTGGCGAGGCGGTAGCGTGAGTTTGGCGAGGCGGCCGCCTCGCCAAGATAGCGCTGCGGGAAACCCTGATATATATATATATAATATAGGGGCCCTGCGACAAGACTGCCGACCTGTCCAGGTTGTGTTGTGGATGGGCCTCCCCACAACGTAATGATTTGCACTAAGTCCTTCAAAAATTCTAAGTTCTTGGTAAGGCAGTTAAAAATATCAAACAGTAGTCAAAAAGTGAACAAAAGTAGCTGAGTCTCAGTCCAGGGTGGTTTATTGCAACAACACAAGACAACCACACGTGAGATGTGCTCCGGACAACATCATCTGACAACATACAGAAAGCGGTCGGTTTAAATACATTCTCTGGATCTTTGAGCTCCTCCTTTTTTTACATAATTTCCATTGCTTTTTCCACGGATATCTTTGTTAATTTTTTACCTATCAGTAGAAACTTTCATGGGGCATGCTTTTTAAAAAACAAGGTTACACATCACAGCTCCTCCCAATCATGGCCCCTGCTCATTTCCATATGGTTACACGTCATTACCTTTTCGGACTTGGACCTTGCATTTTCTGTGTTCATTTTGGAGTCTTTCATGTTCTGCTTTACATTGCAAATGGCTTGCCCTTTTGACCCAGAGGTTTTTCAATTTCCCCTGGTAAATTGGTAAATTCCATTGACCCCCTAATTCTTATTCTGGGCTTGTTGCATGACACACACATGTTTCTTAGGTGAATGTTTACAGCACACCCTATACCTATTGTGATAAGAATATATTTATTATAAGATATGCATTGTGAGATATTAATCCACTACATTCCCCCCTGTGATCCTGTAAAGGGTCACAAAATAAATCACACTCTACAAATGATTGTCTATTTATCATAGCTATGAATGTCTAGAATAAATAGTACTAATATAACAAAGGCTAATTGTAATTAATACTTAGCACATCACAAACGTACCATGATTAATACCAACATCTAAGATCAAAACACACTTCTACTAGTAGTAAGGGATACCCAAAAATATGATCACACAGTAAAACATAAGATTTATAGTTAAACAAAGAGGGAACCACCCCTTGGCACTCTTGTGAGGACTTTTCCCCTTGCTTGCTTTTTTTATAGAAGGATTTTCAGGATTTGTTTCAGCAATGTTACTGGGCCTCAGGTTGACATATCCGTGCAGCTTGAACACCTGTTAGGACACCTCAACCCTTACCCAGGGTGCATTGCACACCCTACATCAAACGAGTTGATGTTTAAATATTAATACCAAATACTCCATCATGCCCGCTGTATCAGGCTAACCAGTCACTTAATGGTCAGTAGACCTTCATTACAACCAACATATGAGCAATCCTATCGATGCTCCCTGCACAGTATTAGTACTGTCACATAGGTTATAGACATACATAATTATATTTATCTTTTTAAGCATGCACCATCATATTTATTATTGAAGTATACATAATCATTTCATCATTCACATCAGCTTAGTTTTCTCTTTTCTTTTTTTTTTTTATTGAAAGTTCTAAGGTTGGGGATTAGGGAAAACCACCCCCCTTGGAGGTCGATTCCCCAGTCTTTCTGTGGAAGTCCCAGGAGCTTGTCCCTGTAGCTGTGCCAGTGTCGTAGCAGCTAAACGCCACTGCAGTACTTGCCGCCTTGCTGTGTCCCGTTCTGCTGTCATTTGCAGCAGCATTTGTCCTGTTCCTGGGTTAACTGGCATACTCTAGCCTTATATTTGGCTTTGTATGTGCTGCGGCGAATTGCGAATATGTGCTTCTTTGACGCCGGAGATAGACCTTTGACTAGCAGAGTGTAAACTCCAGTATCCATGGAGGCAATTTCAGTTTTTAGGTCCTGGGCGGTTCTGTAAAGATCCAGAGGGCTCATTAGAAACCCCTGGACGTGGCTCATTTCGAGGGAGCTCAGTTGCATCTGCTGAAAAATATTAACAGTAGGCTCCAGTGCAGGATTTCCCATTGCGGTGGGACCCGTCGTCCTCGTGCCCGATGTAGATGGCCTCTCATGACCAGCTCCGTTTGGCCTTCCTTGGCCCGGTGTGGATGGAAACTCCAAGGCAGCTGTGTCCGGCAATCCTCGGTCTGCTGGGTCCTCGGGGCTGAGTGGGCTGAAGATGATCCTCAGGGCCCCTGGTGATGGTGGGTCATCCATGTGTATCTCTCCCAGGTCCACCATCCCTCCCGGTAGTGCAGCGCTAGGCCCCTCTGCTGGATCGTCTGGACGCCTATTAGGGAGACCAGTGCCTGTACCTACATATGCTTGTGTGCCTAACGACGCATGTGCGGCGTCTGTGTTTCTTCTATTTGCACGTCCCTGCCAATCCTGAGCGGGTGTGTGGTGCACATTAAAATAAGCGTCCGCCATTTTCAGCAGTCTGCATGTGGAGACATAGTATGTTATAGGTATATAACCACATGAGGCACATACTTTTCCTAAAAGAATTTATAAATACTTTTAGCATGCAAATTACTATTTCTAAGCTAATCTATAAATACTTGATATACAAATAACTATATCTACAGTTGATTATAAAGATTTAGCATGCCATGTACTATATATGTAATATATATAAAAAATATGCACGTACCTGGTGGGGGTGAGAGGGGATCATGGTATTACTTTATATGTCTTGGTCTATCTGTACCTCTATTATGGGGAATTGACCAGTTACATTCACAATAAGTTTTGAGACCAACCCCCGAATGAGGGGTACGATGCAGCAGACAACTACTAATATTATCAATATTATAGTTCCTAGTATTATTCCTGCCGCTTTGAGGTATCTTGTCCACCCAAGCTTATTGAACCAATCCCAAAACCCCTTCAGCTGAGTGTTCCAGTTGGATCTCTCCACATGTTCATCTCTCATGCGCTTCATTTCTTGAAGAACACCTGTCAGACTGCCGTTAATATCAGTATGCATAGGGACAACAATCTGTCCCGATATAATCACATAGCCTCTGGTCTCCGGCCATACGGGATTCCAGTACGAACCTATGTTGTAAAACCATTAGTGATGTAGCATGTAATTGTTCTTTTATAAGGTCTACGCCCTTTATTGTAAAATTTATAAACCTTTGTTGATTGTACCATAGGAGATTTATCCACCTACTATTTCGAGCTATGTATTGCGCATTGGTAATTGTTCCGACGAATGGTATCGAGCCGACTCCTCTCCCAGATTTTATCCAATCACTTCCTATAGCAGCATGTTTCTCTGGCACCCCTAATGGGACCTGATCCCATGTAATGTATACTTCATCTGACATTTGCCAATTCTGTTTGTGCTCAGTAGGAGTGCTTCTTTTTGTACGGTTTCTCATTTCATTAGGTGTCTTGTTGCTGAATTTTTGATTATCTATTATTAATTTTAGTTGTCCTGTAAGCATTACTGGAGCACAGATACCTTCCCACTGAGGAGGCAGTGAGGATAGTATTTGCTCAGTATTATGACACAACCAAAAAATGTCTCCTAAAGGGACAGATCCTTGCGCCAGACTCCTTACTCGGTATTGAGCTACTGTTGTAGGTTGGAAGTCATAGATAATATTTCCTCCATCTGGTACTATTTGTTTACAACTTATATTACTTTTAAGGCTAGTTTCACATAGTTTGATGTAACTAACGTTCCCTCCTGCTGCCGGTGGGTACCACGGTATTTTATTACATTTCACCATCTCATCTGCAGTCTCCATTTTGCTAGAGGTTCTGTCGGTCACCTCTTCTAATTCTGTTCCTCGTGCTATACAAAATGGAAAGCTTAGTTTAGCCGGCTTTTGCACTACTGGAGGGAGGGAAGATGTACTCATTACTGTATTTATTGAGGAGGTTATTGCTTCGGGGCATCTTTTCCTGTCTTTTGTCCATGATGGTAAACCTGCAGCCATATGCATAACACAGTGAGCAAAACATTCTGATATGTCTGTGCAGTCGCCTATTTTACTTCCGGGTATACTCTGAAGGGTCGGTAACTGCTTAGCATTATAACAGGCTATACAATCATCTTTAGGGCGCTTTTTAGCTGTAAACATAGCTTGAACCGAAAATTGTATCCATTGTTGAAACATGTTCACTTGCCATTGTGACGTTTTTAATTTATTCAGATCCCTTTTCTGTCTTTTGTTTATTAATTTTACTACTCTATGAGCTCTTTCTATCGTCATTATTTGTTTTGTTAGTATGTTTTGGCACATGTTTGTTTTGCATCTTACCGTAATGATCACCATCCCATCCCCACGGCAGTCCATGCTTTGTGGAGTTCCAAGCCAATGTTTTCCCATTGACTCGTCTCCTAAAATTTCCTCAGACATCACATAGTCATAACCTTCGGTTTGCACATGCATTAATGATTTATTCTCCCCACCGTTATTACTGATTATCCCTTGGTTAGTAGCTAGTGTTATCATTGCTAGTGCACATGTCTCTGTTTGACGCTTTACATGTGAGTGTGCATTGTTAGTGGTGAGCTTAATAAGATCCCCCCTTGTTAACCCAAAAAGGGTTAACAACAGAAGAAAACTAGTCAGATTCGGAAGAAGACGCATACGAGTGACGCCCAGACGGCGATGGAGTGGGCGGACACGACCCGCTCGCCGACCCAGACGTGCCGTCCGAGGGAGTGGATAGGGAGGGAGGGGGTGGGGAAGGTGAAGGTGAGGGATGTGGAGAAGGGGAAACAATTCCAGCACTGTCTGATGAGTGATGAGAAAAAGGTTCTTCCAGTGCCTCAGAGCTGGGTGAGTCTGAGACAGACCTGCTAGGAGTCTGAGTGGCAGGAGAATCATCATTACTGCTGCCAAAGTCAGAAGGCGAATCGGAAGCAAAAGAATGAACATTATCATTCTCAGAGTCCCCTGACAGTGAAGCCCGTCGGGCTGCCAAGCGGGCTGATCGTCTCTGGCCATCAGACGACGACGGGGCTGAGGATGCATCAGTGCTCGCCCCAGGTACGACATCAGACGCCTGTGAATGTGCTATGGTAGTATGCGGAGGGAGACTTGCTGCTGCCCTTTCAGCATGCGCAGAGCCCGTCGGTCCTGGATCAAGGCCAGGTGGGTCTGGTGGACGATGACGTGTGCAGTGGTTCTTATGGAACCAGAAGGGCTTACCTTCAACTTTTAGGGCAGTGGGGGTGGTAAGAACAACTTTAAAGGGCCCTTCCCTACGAGGTTCGTTCCACTGACGTCTAAATACTCGTATGAACACTCTGTCACCAACTTGGACGTCTCTGACGTCCACTGGAATACGTGTCTCGTCTCGGTTGTGAGCTGCTTTCACCTGTTGAAATATAAGTCTGTGAATACGGGTTAGGGACCTGAGGTAGTCCCCCAGTTCACGTTCAAGTTGCGCCAGGGAAATCTCCTCCTGGGGCCCTCGCACCTGTGGGAGAGGCATAGGTCGACCTGTAAGCATTTCATGAGGAGTAAGATGGGTTAATCGGTTAGTTTGAGAACGCATTGCCATCAGTGCAATCGGCAACGCATCCACCCACGTCAGGCGGTTATTGCTATCAGCAATAATCTTTGCAATCTTGGTTTTGAGCACACCGTTGGCCCGTTCGACGGAAGCCTGTGACTGGGGATGATAAACACAACCAAACTTTTGTTTTATACACAACTGGGTGAACATCGCCTGGATGACCTGTGAAATAAAGTGAGGTCCGTTATCAGATGAAATAGTATCAGGCATACCAAACCTGGGAAACACTTCTTTACATAAAAACCTTGCTGCTGATTTGTGATCGTTTTTAGCAGTGGGGCAGGCTTCTATCCACCTGCTGAAACGACAAACAACCACAAGCATGTATCTCTTTCCCTGCACACGAGTTAACATGTCAACATAATCCATAATCAGATGACGAAAAGGGCCATCCGGCATGGGGATATGTGCTAAGGGTTGTGTGAACATTTTTCTCACATTGTACTTGGGGCAGTGTGGGCATATAGCTAATTCTCTGTCTACCATAGGTGTCAAATAAGGTGACCACCATACTGCCTGCAATTTTCGAACAACCTGGGCGCGCAAACAATGATCAGGTTCATGCATTATTCTGATAGCTGTTGGTAATAAGGACAAAGGAAGTACAAAATGTCCTCGGAAACTTCGCCACAACCCTGCATGGGGGTGTGATGTGCGTACCGCCCCCCTTTGCACCCACAAACGTTTTTCTGCTTCAGAGACGCTGTTCTGCGCCTCAATTAATGAGGCCAAATTAGTGATGGGTTCACAGTCAGCTGCAAGAACCATTGGTCCTTGTATTGCAGGTCCTGTGGCTTCTTTGGCTGCCTCATCTGCTAAGTTATTTCCTATTGCTATAGGTGTTTTTGCTGTCTGATGGGCCGTACATTTTACAATAGCTAACGCAGATGGGAGCTGCATGGCTTGTATTAATTCCATGACAGCCTGCCCATGTGTCACCGGGGTGCCATCAGTTCGAACAAAACCTCGCTGTTTCCAGATGCTCGCGTTTATATGGCATACCCCATACCCATACGCACTGTCTGTATAAATGGTGACTCTTTTACCTGTAGCTAATTTACATGCAGTTGTTAATGCTTTTATCTCTGCCAATTGGGCAGAGCAAGGTTGGTCAAGGCTCATGGACTGAACTTTTGTATAGGTGCCGTCGGGGTCAAGCCGGACCACTCCGTATCCTGCTTTGTTCCCCGTCTCACCTCTGACGCATGACCCGTCAACAAACAATGTTAGATCTGACGGGATTGGGTGATTGTATAAATCCTCCCTTACTTTCATGAAGGCGTCCGTCTCCTTGAGGCAATCATGGGGCTCACCTTCTGTTGGCAAAACCATCCTAGTGGCCGGGTTGATCGTGACACAACGTTGCACGGTAAGGTCAGGTCCTGAAAGCAGAACTTCATAACCAGTGCGACGAGCTTGGGTTATCACGAAGCGTGGGCTTGTGAGCAGTGCATGTAATTGATGTGATGTATACAAGAAAATAGGGTGGCCCATAGTAATTACTGAGGCCTTTTTGTATGCAAATGCCGCTGCTGCCAAGCCTTGATAACAAGGAGGCAGGCCTTCTTCAACTCCATCTAATTTTGTACTGTAATAAGAAATTGGTTGTTTACCTGTGGGGGTGTCTTGCATCAATACTGCACATGCATACCCTTGTCGCTCTGCCACGTACAGATGAAATGGTTTGCCATAATCTGGATTGCCCAGAGCAGGAGCCGTTTGGAGATCTTGTTTTAGCAGCTGAAACGCTCCCTCTGCCTCGTCTGTCCACTGTAACTGAGCCGACTGGTGTCCTTGGCCTGCGGCTTTAATAAGTGCTCTCAATGGAGCAGATTTGATGGCGTAATCACACACCCACGGTCTGCTGTAACCTGCCATGCCAAGGAAAGACAACATGTGACCAACAGTTTGAGGTTTGGGCAATTTGGTAATGGCTTCTATTTGGGACGGTGCGATAGACCTCTTGTCCCCACTGAGTTGCCTGCCGAGGTATTCTACTGTTTGTTGACAGAATTGTAATTTTTGTTTACTTACTTTGTGTCCGCCTTCTGCCAATGAAGTCAACACCGTAATGGAGTCTTTTTCACACTGCTCTTTTGAGGCAGAACAGATCAAAATGTCATCAACATACATCAACATGGTGGATGGTAAGTCTAAGTGATTCAGATCATTTGCCAGCACACGATTGAAAATAGATGGTGAATGTACAAACCCTTGGGGTAATCGTGTGTACGTATATTGCTGACCTTTGTACGTAAATGCAAACAGATACTGGGAATCTGGATGCACAGGCACACTGAAAAATGCTGAACACAGATCTATCACAGTGAACCATTTTGTACCCGGGGGTATGTTGCTTAACAATGTATGGGGGATCGGTATTTCTTCTGCTACAATGGCATTGATTAATCTTAGATCATGGACTAATCTATATTCATTACCGTTAGGCTTTTTGATGGGAAAAATTGGTGTGTTACAGGGGCTTACTGTCGGTTTTAGAACGCCTACAGTTTCTAATCCTGTTATAATGGGCTGTATGCCTTCTACTGCTTCATGTTTGAGGGGGTATTGTCTTTGAAAGGGTAATTTAGCATTTAATTTGGTGGTGAATTTAATGGGGTCAGCTGATTTTACTAAACCTACATCTGTTTTGCTTTTGGACCACACCTGCTCAGGAACTTGTTCTAATAGTGATGCGTGCTCCTCAGTCACCACCATTTGTCTTTTCCCAGGCACTTTGATGTGTTCTGCTATTACTTCATCTGCTTGTGAAAATGAGATTTTGAAGAATAGTCCATCTTTTGATACACTAATCCGGTTCCATGCAGTATCGATCCATTCTGTGACTTTCTTGGCTTCTTGAATCATGGGACCCAGGTCATGCGACTCGTACCGGTCAGCAATCAGCAATGTGACATGCGGTGCTGAGTCAGTGACCTGGAACCATTCGGCAATGTCTTTTTCAGGAAACTTGACAACGGCTGCGGCTCCTTGTGGCCCAACCATTATGTCAGCATATTGGATGACAGTTGTTTTGTTGTTAATTTCTTCATCCCAGCTTTTCTCATAGTCTTCATGTTTCTGTCCTTTATCATAAAACATGGTGCAATGGAGGGGTAGGAAAGGCTCTTTGGATTCATCGTAGTGGTTCATTATCAGAGGTCTCCATGTTTCCCACTCCAATTGGAGGAAAGAAGTAGGTGACGTGAGTTTCATCCAAAATACTTGGTCTTCTGGGTCATGATTTGTCATTTGTAGGGTCATCTGTGGGCCCAGTGGCATCATGAAGGCTTTGCTGTTGTCAGTTGCTTCAAAATAAATTCCATTTGGAGTGCATTTAATCTTTGCGTTGAGCTGGCATAACACATCTCTGCCCAGCAGATTAATTGGCGTATCTGCTGAATAAAGTAGTGGTGCATACACAGTCTTTTCTCCTATAATCATGGGAACTGGCTCAGTCATGGGTATTATTTGGGTTTTCCCAGAGAAACCTACCGTTCGAATCTTTGATGCTGAGAGAGGCAGACCAATTCCACTTTTTCCTATGCAGGAGTACGCAGCACCTGTATCAATCATGAATTGATGATGGCTGTCATATATTGTGACATCAATTGTGGGTTCCGTTTGTGGGCGTTGTGTTAATACAGGTAGAATGGCCTCTCTTTCAGGTTTCTCTGGGCACCCCTATTGCCAGTACGCTTCAGGCCCTGCTCCACTGCTGGCAGGTCCTGTGGCAGGGTGCTGGGGTCCCATCCATGGATTGGTTGGGCAGTCTCTTTGCATGTGTCCGACTTGACCACATCCCCAGCACTGCAGCCTCAGCTGCTGTTGTCCCATTTCTGGACCCGCCTGGGGCATCCGCTGGTATTGTCCGTGAGGGGGCCTCCTTGGGGCTCCTTGTTGTCCTCTCCATCTGCCCCGCATGGGTGGCCCCCCTCTTCCTCTTCCAGTCATCACGTGCGGGGGACCTGTTCCCTGATTTAGATGGACATGGATGGGGGGAACCTGTTGAGTTTGGGCCCCTCCTGCAGGTGGTGCTGTTGGATACTGCATCTGCTGTGTGGGTGGAGGGATGGTGGGAGATATCACTGGGGCTTGAACGACTTCACCTCCTGCTGGTCCACTCTCAGCTGTGGGAGGGGCTGCCACTGTCAGCGCGGCTTGATGTTTGGGCTTCTCTCTGTCTTTCTTTGCTTTTGTTAATTCTCCAATTTGCAGTTGGGCCAACTTTGTGGCCAACATCTTGCTTTGGTCTTCAAGCGCTTGTTTTTCAGCTCGGTGCATGTTTACATAATGTATGACATGCTCAGAGAACGCAGGCCAGTCCATTTTTATGAGTCCCACCACTCCATCCAGTTTGGCCTGTACTTCTTTGGGCATGGCACCTTTAACGTACATTTTAAATAGTGCCTTGGTTGATTCTTGCTCATCCCACTCACTTCCTGTCTCTGCTTTCCACATTTGTTGAAACTTGTGCAGAAACTGGGCTGGGCTCTCATCATCTTTTAGACATTCTTCTTTCAGCTTGGTTGGGTCTCTGCGTGAGGGATATTTGTTTCTCAGGGCTTCCCATACTCGGGGTCTCATATGGTTGAAGGGTAACCCATCACATCGGTGCCCGCGCATGACCCCTGGAAGCCCAGCCTCCACAAACACTTCTTTGGCTGCTGAGTGTCCTGCCATTTTTATTAGCAGTGCTTTGATGTCTCCTGCTGCCAAGTTGATGCCCCCCGTGATTTCTTCTAGCTTTTCTATCCATTTGTCGGCTCCGTCTGCCAGCGGAGTTAGTCTTCCTGCAAGCGTTATCATGTCCATAAATGACCATGGCATGTACCTGTCATCATTAGGTCCCTTGGAAATTAAAGGCATGATCTTAGCCTCCTGCCCCTGTGCTGCTGCACGTAGATGTGCTTGCGATCTCGTTTCCATTGCATGATTGCGGTGCTCTTCCACCTCCACATCCACCTCAAGTTCAGTTGCAAGTTGTTTTTTCACACCTGAAAGCATCGCTCTCCTTTCCGTGACCTCCCGAGGTCTTACAGCTGGGCCCTTCCCGCTCTGTCTGGTCCTGCTGACAAAATGTGGGGATATTATGTCGTTCCCATCATCCAGACGTTCAGCTGTGTCCCATAGTTCCATATTTCTTTCTCTTTCATCCTCTTCCTCTTTTTCTGCTTCTGTGAGCATAGTTTTGAAGTGCTGGTCAGGGTGGTCTGCGAGGTCAATCTGGGCTGCCTCCTCCATCCGCTGCTCAATCTCCTGTCTTTGCTTCTCTTCTCGTTGCTTTCTTGCACATCTCTGTAATTCTTTTAAGTTTCCCTCATATTCCTTTACTTCTTTTCTCAGTCTTTCCACCTCCTCTTGTTCCTCTTTTTTCCGACTTTCTGCTTCCCTCTGTCTCTCCAAACGTTCCCTATGTTTCCCCCAGCTGCGGGTTAATTTATGGCGCTCCTGCAATTCCTCCAGCTCTGCAGTTGTTCTTTCTTCCACTGATTCTGACCTTTCTTTTGGATTTGATTTTCTAAATGCCTGAGGGAGAGTCGTGGGCCATCCGACTGATGCGGGCAAATGAGCCCTAGGAGGTGTCGGTGGGCTGGACCAGGCACTATCCTCCTCCTCATCTAACGAGCAACTTGGCATCTCTTCTTGGCTTATATTTCCCCAATTTCTCTGCTGTCTATCTCTTTTTCCTTTTTCTCCCTCCCCCTCGTTATCCATTACTAATTTTAACCTCCCTGTGATTTTACCCCTACTAATTTTATCTGTACACACTGGGTACTGCCCTGCTGCTGTGGCATGGTAAGGTGGTGGCTTAGAACCAGTAAACTCAGGTGCTGTTGGGATTTTATTACTTTCAACTTTAAAATATCGCAAGATATCTCTCTGTTCAGCATGTTTCTGTTTCTTACGCAACTGCGTTTGGTCATTTCTTGCATCGTTATGCCGCAGCCTTTCTTCTACTTCATCATAGCATAACGGGTCAAAGCTACCTTCTATAGGCCAGCGGTTTTTCCCAGATGTTATTTTATGCCATTCCATCATGCATTTTTGAATTCTGCGTTTGTTAGAAGGATGTGTTATCATTACTAATTTAGCAGGCGTCAGTTCCTTAGTCTGTTTGCTCACGTTGGTTCCCATGGCAGTCAGCAGTCAGCGGACACTGTGGCCTGTGTCTATTTACTTAGGGCTGAACGATTTTGGAAATAATCTAATTATGCTTCTCCTTGCTACTGTAATTTTAATGTGATTATTTCCGATCTGATTTTACTCACATATAAACAACAAATCTACTTTGTTTCCTTGCTGTGCAGCTCAATTGTTAAAAGACTCACCGCATCTAAATTCAGAACAGCAATGATTGTGTTTTGACCTAACTATATTTTAACCTAGGTTGCAATTTTTTACCTTTCTCTTCATTAATCGTAAGTAAAGAAAGAATGGCCTATACCTAGAGTTGTTTGTACCCAAGGACTAGTTACATCTAGAACCTTTATTGTTTCTATTAATCAGAATGTTATTCAATAGACTAGCTTTTAGTTAATTTGGACATTTAATCCTTGTTAAATTTAAGGTGCAGTCTACAGGCAAGTCTAGCTTTAAACTAATTGATCTGTATTTTTATGCTACGTATGATTATAGAGACTTCCAAATCCAGTAATAAAATTAGATTATCTCCCTGCTGCTATTGTCTTTCTTTTAGCTAACGTTTTTGTCAACACCTAATGGACACGTTTTAGTTTTATAATTGTTAGTAGCTACAAATTGTAAACTCTGTGATTTTGGAAATTACGTTTATATTAAGACTGCTATTAATTGTCCAGCCCAGCTATTTACTAACCCTCTTAGTCCCTATTTGTCTGCTCTTTTATCGGGTCCTGCTCTTTCCAATATAGATTTTTCCTTTTTTAACTTTTTACCTTTTTCGATCTGTTATATTTCAACAATCTAGGGTTAGGGTATTTCTGTTATGCTGAACTTTTCTTGTTTTATCCTTTGTTTTATAATTTTATATTATATATATTTTACTACTATCAGTTATTATTGTTTATCATTATCTTATCTTTTTATGCTTTATTGCTTAAATTTTATTTTGTTCTATACTTTGTTTCTTTCGAATATATATCTGTATCCTTATCACTGTCAATTTATTATTTATTATTATCTTATTTCTATGTATTATTATTATAGTTCCCGTTTTTCCCTTATTTCCCTTTTTAACAATTAATCTACACTTTACATATACTAACACAGACAGACATGTATTTTAGCTCTCACCTATTGCACTTCTTGTGCGTTACTCTGCAGGTCTATATTATTCTTACAATAACTTTCCTCACTGTCTCTTACAGTGGCATACGCGTTTTTCCCAGCTTCCCGGCCCCACTTTCACGCTGGACAAGTGAGGGACGTCTCCTTCGAGCGGTACTTTTTATACTCTGGGCTATCGCTTAGCCCAGGTCTCGTTAATCATCAATACTTTTGCACAACTTCATAGCACATTTCCTGACTATCACTTAGTCACTAATACCCTTATTCTGCCACAAATATGAACCATACACTAAATGCATCCACTGCTCCGAGCGGCTGTCTCACCAGACTTATGTCAATCACTTTGACCGGTCTGTCCCTACTTCTCTACCTATTATCTATTTCAGATACAAAACAGTTCTTTGCACCAATCAATATCTTAAACAAAAATGCATCAGTTTTTCGTTAGCCATATATTCATGCACATATACTTTTTTTCATCAATTGATACCTTAAACAAAATTGCAGCAGTTTACATTAGCCATATATTCAACACTTTAAACAAACATGCAGCCACATACAATTAGCCATACATTCACATACACATAAAAACGACAATGCAGCCACACACACACACACACACACACACACACACCTCTGGACCGCTCCCCAGCTTATTCTGTTCTTCCTTTATGTTATTTTTGTATATATTCTTCTTGTTATGTTATTGTTTTGTGTATATTACTAAATTTAGATTACTAGGTTCTTTTAGGAGGGCTTTGTGATACCTGACATCCACTAGCCACCTGCCGGAGGCCGGTTCCCCACAAATTTAGATAATTATAACAAATTAGTATCTCACCTGTATTGGTGGATTCTTAAGGGCCCTTGGGGTTCCTGGCGTCCGACCGATGGCAGCAGTCGTCCGGGATCACGCGTCCTCCTGGCTCGGCACGCCAAAATGTTGTGGATGGGCCTCCCCACAACGTAATGATTTGCACTAAGTCCTTCAAAAATTCTAAGTTCTTGGTAAGGCAGTTAAAAATATCAAACAGTAGTCAAAAAGTGAACAAAAGTAGCTGAGTCTCAGTCCAGGGTGGTTTATTGCAACAACACAAGACAACCACACGTGAGATGTGCTCCGGACAACATCATCTGACAACATACAGAAAGCGGTCGGTTTAAATACATTCTCTGGATCTTTGAGCTCCTCCTTTTTTTACATAATTTCCATTGCTTTTTCCACGGATATCTTTGTTAATTTTTTACCTATCAGTAGAAACTTTCATGGGGCGTGCTTTTTAAAAAACAAGGTTACACATCACAGCTCCTCCCAATCATGGCCCCTGCTCATTTCCATATGGTTACACGTCATTACCTTTTCGGACTTGGACCTTGCATTTTCTGTGTTCATTTTGGAGTCTTTCATGTTCTGCTTTACATTGCAAATGGCTTGCCCTTTTGACCCAGAGGTTTTTCAATTTCCCCTGGTAAATTGGTAAATTCCATTGACCCCCTAATTCTTATTCTGGGCTTGTTGCATGACACACACATGTTTCTTAGGTGAATGTTTACAGCACACCCTATACCTATTGTGATAAGAATATATTTATTATAAGATATGCATTGTGAGATATTAATCCACTACAGTTGTACCCCGCCTCTCACCCATTGAAATGCTGGAGATAGGCACCAGCACCCCTCGCGACCCCATGAGGGATAAAGCGAGTAAGAAAATGGATGGATGGATGGATATATATAAGGGAACACCCAAACAAAACCACGTAACTCCAAATCTGTCACAGACTCATTGTGAATTAATTTCTCCTGCTGTTGTTTTGTGCTGCTTTCATTTAGTCAGTGCTGTCGTGCATAGAGGCATCATGAGGCACTTTTTACAGCCCACTGAAGTTGCTGAAGTTGTGCAGTCAATCCAAGATGGAACATCAATGCGGTGGTAAGGAGATTTGCTGTGTCTCTCAGCGCAGTGTTCAGTGCATGGAATAGGTAGCAGGTGACAGGCCAATACACCAGGAGACATGGCAGGGGCCGTAGGAGGGCTACGACCCAGCAGCATGACCGGCTACCTCAGCCTTTGTGCAAGGAGGAACAGGAGGGCCACTGCTAGGGCCCAACAAAATGACCTCTAACCAGGCCACTAATATGCATGTTTCTACTCAAACTGTCAGAAACTCCATGAAGGTGGTATGAGGGCCTGCCGTCCACATGTAGGGCCTGTGCTTACCGCCCAACACCGTGCAGGATGACTGCCGTTTGCTAGGGAACACCAAAATTGGCAGGTTCACCATTGGCGCTCTGTGCTCTTCAATGATGAAAGCAGGTTCACACTGAGCACATGTGACAGACAAGTCTGGAGACACAGTGAAGAACATTATGCTGCCTGCAACATCCTCCAGCATGACCAGTTTGGTGGTGGGTCAGTAATGATGTGGGGAGGCATTTCTTTGGATGGCCGCACAGCCCTCCATGTGCTAGCCAGAGGTGTCCTGACTGCCATAAGGTACCGGGATGACATCCTCAGACCCATTGTGAGACCATGTGCTGATGCAGTGGGCCCTGGGTTCCTTTTTATGCATGACAATGTTAGGCCTCATGTGGCTGAAGTGTTTCAGCAGTTCCTGCATGATGAGGGCATTGATTGGTTATGGACTGGCCCGCCTGTTCCCCAGAACCCATTTGAGCAGATCTGGGACATCATGTTTCGGTCAATCCACCAGCGCCACGTCACACCACAGACTGTTCAGGAAGTAACTGATGCTCTAATCCAGGTCTGGGAAGAGATCCCTCAGAAGAACATCCACCATCTCCCCAGGAGCATGCCTAGGCATTATCGTGAGGTTATACAGGCACAAGGAGGCCACACACACTACTGAGCCTCATTTAGACTGGTCTTGAGGAATATTCACTGACGTTGAATCAGCCTGTCATGTTATTTTCCATTTTCATATTGAGTATGAATCCAAATCCAGATCTCCATGGTGTAATAATTTTGATTTACATTGATAATTTGTGTGTTATTCTCTTCTAAATGAATTCCACTGTGCTAATAATAGCGTTCTTTTAATGAGAATATTGAATTAATTGAGATCATGGATGTGTTATTTTAGTGTTCCCTTTAATTTTGTGAATGGTGTATATTCTTAACAGCAATAAAACAAATCATCAATGGTTGGGTGTCAAGGGAGGATTTCTAGGTAAAAGCCTCCCATGGTCTAATTTTTCAATTCAATTCAATTAAATTTTATTTATATAGCGCTAAATCATGAAACATGTCATCTCAAGGCACTTTACAAAATCAAGTTCAATCATATTATACAGATTGGGTCAGGTTATACAGATTGGTCAAAATGTCCTATATAAGAAAACCAGTTGATTGCATCAAAGTCCCGACAAGCAGCATTCACTCCTGGGGAACCGTAGAGCCACAGGGAGAGTCGTCTGCATTGTACATGGCTTTGCTGCAATCCCTCATACTGAGCAAGCATGAAGCGACAGTGGGAAGAAAAACCACCCATTAACGGGAAAAAAAAACCTCCGGCAGAACCGGGCTCAGTATGAACGGTCATCTGCCTCGACCGACTGGGGTTACAGAAGACAGAGCAGAGACACAACAAGAGAGACAAAAAAGCACAGAAGCACACATTGATCTAGTAATCTGTTCTACATTAGATGGTAATAGTCGGTGATCTGTCCTCCCTGGATGATTTCACAGTCAACAGAACGTCAGACCAGGTGTACCTACTATGAAGAAAAAAGAGAGAGAACAAAAAGTTAAAAGCTGAAATGACAACAGTCATTTCAATGTAATGCAATGCAAATCTGGAGAACAGTAGAAATCAGTAGAGTGAGAAAAGTAGGCCCTGATGTCCTCCAGTAGCCTAAGCCTAATTTTTAACAGTTAGTGTTTATTATACATGTTGTGCTACAGTAAACCACAGTAACAATTATCTGAAGGTGGAGGCAGAAAGATTTGTGGGCTGCCCTGGTAAATATGTGCTAAAGCCTTCAGCTCAAAATTTTTTTTGTGCAGTATCATAATTTTAATACTGGAAAATACAGACAGATCAAACCATTATCACCTCAGTTAATGTCTTTCATGTTTGCTCTAAATCCTACATATAACATATGTTGATCAAAGTCTACACAATCTGTAAAATGACTAACTTTAGGGGTTTATTTATGTATCTAAGGAGGAAAAATAAAGCATATTTATGTTTATGCAAGATATGGTCGGTAAAGACAACAGCCATAGCTATTTGTGTTACGAACCAGAGCCTTCAGTAGGGGTAGAAGTGTGGAAGTAAAACTCCAGTTTCAGAGAGTTGTTCAGAACCTTTTAAATGATAAGAGCTCTGCTTTCCTGTGGGGTCACTCTCTAACAGTTCAGTTTACTGTGTGTGACTTGTGTTGGTGTGTGTGAGCTGCCTTTTCATGGGGAAGTATATCTTGGTTTTGGCAGTGAGCATTGATTGGAAACAGATGGAAGGAAGAGGGAGCGTGAGAGAGAAGGATTTTTAAAAATGTAGAGCAGAGGTCTAGTATGGTGGGAAAATGGAATCCTTCAGTCTACACGCACATGAGCCACTTTTCCTGAAAACTGAAATGGATTGCTGCAAATCTATTGTGGAACTGCTGGCAGTGTCTCTGTGATGCTGTCCAAGTTTAGTCCGTGCTTGGAAAGCTCATTTCAGATGACCACTCACTTCACCTCTGGCATGTCAGACCTCTAACTATTCCCTGTCTTGCTGTAGTAGGCTTTTTGTTCACTGTTCTACACAAATGTAGGAAAAGGCAACGTGGTGCAATAGCTAGAACCCACCACCCCAATGGTAAAACAAGGTGATGGCTGCAGGTGTTTGTTTTTTCAGTGACCTGAATGTTTGTTACAGTTGATGGGACAAAGGAACCATCTAAACACGGGAAGAATACCTGTTAGACCAGACATGGCAAGATCCAAGCCATGTGCCGGATAGGGTACAATTTTATCTGGTCACAAGATCATTTCATTTATGTATTATTAATGACCAACAAGTAGGTCACATTGCACTCACACCAATCAACACATCTCACAAAGCCCTGCTACTGTAACCTGTGGCTAGAAACAAAAGCTGCTCTTAGTAGCTAGTCTTCCTGTGTGCCCTATCACACACTTGCCTGATACACTGCTCAATTAATTAACATTAGCTGATATGTGCACAGAAGAGAGCTTCTGTTGCACATTGAGAACTGCAAATTTTTTTAATTTAATTTTTTTTTTAATATTTGTATTCACCAATTAGTGTATACAAAACAAACATTACATGCTAACAAACAAAGGTATTAATCTACACAATAATAATAATAATAATAATAATTAAATAAGAGAACGAATAACAGAGGAGAGACAAATAAACAAACAAACACAAAAAATGTATCTTCATCTTGGCAGTTGTCATTTGACTTGCATAATTACTTTCCCTTTCTCTATTATTAGTTGTGCTGAATCTAGGGTCACAGATATTTTGGGTGGAAGTGGAAGAAACCCATTTTCCCTCTCCCTCCTGATCTTTGTTTCCTCAGTCGCATTAACTCACCGGCGTTGAAAGCTTATTTATAATTATATTATCTCTTTGTGTTCGGCACAGTTTGTTCTTTCATCCCCAATACCTTGCTCCAAGTCTGCCATTTCACCAGACAGGCCCACTTGTGAGTTGTCTTGATCACATGTTGTAACATGTGAATGGCTGCAATAACTGCCAGGGAAAATGAGTCAATGCTGCCGAGTAGGTGAGATCCAATGGCTGCTAGGAAAAAAGATCTGCAATAATGCACCTTTATGCACCTAGGATGCAGTCCGTCTCTGAAGGAGCTCTTCAGTTTTACAACAGGTTCAAGCATTGGGTGGGAGACACAGATATAATAACTCCCACCATTAGCACTGGGCTCAGGGGGCATCCTAGCACAAAGCTGGCCTTCCTGATGAATTTATCCACTTCCCCTCAGCTGTAGATACAGACATGGACAAAATGGTTGACACCCCTCTGTTAATAAAAAAAAACCCACAATGGTCACTGAAATACCTTGAAACTGACAACAGTAATAATAAACAAAATTTAGTAAAATTAACCAATAAAATTCAGGCATTGCTTTTGAATTGTGGTTAAACAGAATAATTTACAAAACAAACTAATGAAACAGGCCTGGACATAAATGATGCCCCCCCCTCCCCCGAGAAAAGATTGAAAATAATTTGACCATAGTGACATGTTAAACTGAGGTGTTTCCTCTAATTAGCATTACAGATGTCTTCAAGCTTGTAACCAGTCAGTCTGTCTATTTAAAGGGTAACTAGTAGTCACTGTGCTGTTTAGTGACATTGTGTGGACCACACTGAACATGGACCACAGGAGGCGAAGGAGAGAGGTGTCTCAGGAGATTAGAAGGAAAATGATAAACAATCATGTTACAGGTAAAGGCTATAAAACCGTCTCCAAGCAGCTTCATGTTCCTGTGACTACAGCGGCACATATTACTCAGATGTTTACAGCTCACAGGACGGTAGCCGACCTCCCTGGACGTGGCTGCAGGAGGAAAATGGCTGACAAATGGAAAAGAAAGATAATACAAATGGTAACCAAAGAGATCAGGACAAACTCCAAATAAATTAAAGGTCACCTCCAAGGTCACGGTACATCAGTGTCAGATCGCACCATCAGTCACTGTGTGAGCCAAAGTGGACTTCATACCACAATACATGTTGTGAAGCCACAAAGCATCTGGGAGGGTGTCCTTTGGACAGATAAGACAAAACTGGAGCTTTATGGTAAGGCACATCAGCTCCATGTTCACAGATCCACCTAGAAAAGAACACTGTCCCTACTGCGAAACATGGAGGAGGCTCAGTTCTGTTCTCAGGGTGCTTTGCTGCATCTGGCTATGGGTGTCTAAGATCTGTCCAAAGTTCAATGAAATCTCAACACTCAAGACATTCTGGGGAGAAATGTGCTGCCTAGTGTCAGAACGCTTGGTCTCAGTCGGAGGTCATGGGTCTTCCAACAGCATAATGAGCCAAACCACACAGCTGGAACCACCCAAGAACAGCTATACGACTATTCTGAAGTGGCTTCCTATGAGCCCTGATCTAAATCCTGTTGAACATCCAAAGAAGGAGCTGAAACCCGCTGTCTGGAGAAGGCACCCTTTACACCTGAGATATCTAGAGTAGTTTGCTCATGAGGAGTGGGTCAGAATACCTGTTGACAGGTGCAGAGATTTCATTGACAGTTACATAAATGTTAACAGCCTTAAAAGCTGGCACAACAAAATATTAAGTTATAGGTATCATAATTTTTGTCCAGGCCTGTTTCATTAGTTTATTACTGAACCACAATTCAAAAGCAATGTCTGATTTTCATTGGTTAATTTTCTGTATTTTTTTAATTATTTTATCAGTTTCAAAGTATTTGGGCTGGTGCAGAGACAACAGCCTGATCCTGAACGTGGAGAAGACGAAGGAGCTCATCGTCGACTTCAGGAAGAACCAGCCTCACCACGCTCCACTGCTCAACAGCTCAGCTGTGGAGGTGGTCAGCAGCACCAAATTCCTGGGGGTGCACATCACGGACAACCTCACCTGGTCTGTGAACACCACGTCACTAGTGAAGAGGGCACAGAAGCGACTGTACTTCCTGCGGAGGATGAGGAGAGCCCACCTGCCCCCGCCCATCCTCACGACTTTCTACAGAAGCACCATAGAGAGCATTCTGACCAGCTGTCTCTCTGTGTGGTGTGGAGGCTGCAGTGCCTCCGACTGGAAGAACGTAAGGAGAGTGGTGAGGACAGCAGAAGGGATCATCGGGGCTCCTCTTCCCTCCATTAAGGACATTTCATCTCAGCGCTGCGTGTCCAGAGCCCGTAACATCATCAGAGACCCCTCACACCCCCACCATGGACTGTTCTCCCTGCTGCCCTCTGGGAAGAGGTTCCGCAGCATCCGCTGCAGGTCCACCAGGTTCTGCAAAAGCTTTTTCCCTGTTGCCATCAGACTGTTGAACTGCTGAAGCTATAAACTGGACTCTGTACCACATTCGCATATTTGCACATTTGCATCATTGCATCCTTATCTAGCATTACAAATGCTGCCGAACTCTCAGTTTCTAAAATGCATTCTTGCACAAAAGCCCTTTGCACTATAATTTCTGCACATACAAATGGTTTCTAAAAATACTCACCTGTACACTGTGATCGCACACTGTCTCTTTCTCTTGCATTGTTTACATTTCAATTGTTTACTGTTAAATCACCGCTGCACCTTATCCTGTAATTTACTGTAATTTACTCTAATTTTCAAGCTGTATGCAAACGAAATTTCGTTCTGTACGCACTCTGTGCATACAAAATGACAAATAAAGTTGTCTAAGTCTAAGTCTATTTCAGTGACCATTGTGGGATTTCCTTTAACTGAGGGGTACCAACTATTTTGTCCATTTCTGTAAGCCGGTGCTCCAACATACTACACTAGAGGATGGCTGATGCCATCACAGAATCTGTGGAGTTCTGTGTGTGATGTGGGGTGTTACCTGTGAAGTAAAAATTGCAGACAGGTGTTCAGCAATGTTGTAGGAAACTCAGTTGTTGCTTCTGCTGATGGGTTTTGGTGGAGCTCCTTCTTTGTTTATCTTTAGAAGACAATACAAAACAGAGTGGCCTCACCAGTCTGTGGTAGACAACTCAATTTATGACAGTCTCTTTGCAGTTTCCGTCTGCAGTCTGTGACTTTCCTCATTGTAACTGCTTCTGGGGTCCTTGTTCAATGCCTTATAAGTACAGTTAAACCCAGGACTGTTCATACTCCTGGCAGATTTAGGTTTAAAAGAATATTTTATTTTTGACCAACATGTTGGGATTAGTAAAAGCAGCCAGAGTTCCAACTTGAATCAGTTAGAGAATCTGCAGACACCTAAACATGATGGTTATGGGGAGGAGAAGTTCACACCTCAAGACTTCCCTAACGATAAATAACCTGTAGAAACATGCAAAAAGCTGGTGAACGGATAGATTTCTTTAATGATGACAAAGATTTTTCCAATGATTATTGAAAATAGTATAATTATTTTTTTATATGCCATTCTCTATAGAATTTAAATAAGTGGCAAAATAAAACAAACTGTTTCAAAACTGATAATTTTATGTTGTCTTATTATATTTTGAAAGAAGCCCATCTCATCTTCATCAGAAACAAACCTTTAGGTTAAATAATTTAGTCAGTGGGGTATGGATGACTTTGAGCCTAAATATATATAGGTTATGGACTGAATTTTCTCACACACACACACACACACACACACACACACACACACACACACACACACACACACACACACACACACACACACACACACACACACACACACACACACACACACACACACACACACACACTTAAATTTTGTGTAACAAGCAGTTTGCTACTGTCCTGGATGTTCTTTGATTAAATCCCAGCATGCCTGTCCTGATGGTCTTCCTCTCTCTGTTAAAAGTTGGATAAGAACCAACATCATTTGATGCAACTGTTTTCTACTTTTTATCTGCCAGAGTATCCAGCTACTCTGCAGGAAAAAATTAGCTTGTTTGCAATAACTCAGCATTTTTTTTTACCCCTTGCATGTATCTATATACACATATAGATACACATATGCACACACATATGCATGTTAAAAAAAACCTCTCTTTTACATACTGCATATTTAATGCATATTTAATTTTTTTGTCATGATTGTAGTTGCTGGTCTGCTTTTCTGTCTGTTTATTTTTTCATGATGCAAACATTGGAATCTGAGGCCAAATTCCCTGTTCATAACCACAAACCTGGCGGATAAAGCTGATTCTGATAGGTATTGTCTAAATAGGGTTGTAATTTCCTTTTGGGTGAATTAATGTGATGCCTACTTTGGGGAGCAGAGCATATCATGTTTATTTTTAGAAACAGTAAATTGTCTGTAGCAAAAACAGCAGCCAATGTTAGAAGACAAAAGATACATAAAGAAGAGTTTGAACAGAAATACAAGGCAAGGCAAGGCAAATGTATTTGTATAACACATTTCAGTACGAGGACAATGCAAAGTGCTTTACATGATTAAAACATAGGGTAATAAAAACTGAAAAAAAGCAAGTAAAAATAACAGTTGGAATAAAATGTAGGAAAAATGAAACGAAATAAAACACAGGAAAATGGAAACTAAAAGCAAATATTAATGGGATATTGATACACTGACAGTAAATCTGTGATGTATTTAGGTGCAAAGCCATTTATTGCTTTATAGATTAACAGAAATATTTTAAAGTCTATTCTCTGATACAGGGAGTCAGTGTAAGTACTTCAGAACTGGGGTGATGTGCTCTACTTTCTTAGTTTTAGTGAGGATGTAGGCAGGAGCGTTCTGGATAAACTGCAGCTGTCTATTGGACTTTTTAGGCAGACTTGTAAGGCACAGTAATAAAGGAAAAAGAAGCAGAAATGAGACCTGGCTGCACATTAACTAAACAAATCTTGTGACAAAACGCCATTTACTTGGATTTCCAAAGCATGGCGACAGTGAACCATGCTTTCCATTATTAGAAAAGTCTAATAATGGAGATAATTCTGCTTTTCAATATTTGATCGTAAAAACAGTCAATGCTGTCCAAACTGTCAGCAACACAGATGCCCACCAGAAATATAGTCAAAATGCTGATCTTTATTGAAAAAATATTTTATTTACGTTGTCATGGTCTAAGACAGTAGCAGGACCAAAGTGCAGACAGGCAGGCAGCATGGTGAATAGAAATATTTAATGAAAAAATAAACAAAACTTGCAGAGAAAATATGTAGAGCATGGGGCATGGCATGGCATGAGGGGGGGAAGCAGAGAGTTGCATGCACTGCAAAAAGAGAACTAAAACATTTTCTTGAAATGAATGAATTTGCCCATGATTTGAGCAGGTAAATGAGATGATCTGCCAGTGGCATAAGATTTTTGCACTTAAAATGGGAAGAACTCCTCTCTTATATCATCTTATTTCAAGTGAATATATTTAATTATCTTATTTTAGGGGTAAAATGCTCATTCCATTGGCAGCTCATCTTATTCACTTGCTTAAATCAAGGACAAATACACACATTTCAAGAACATTTTATTTGTTTTTATTTCCCTTTTTGCAATGTGAACAACACCCAAATAACAATCCAGCAATGAGACAAACAACAAGAGTTTAAGTTGTGGGGAAACAGGTGAGTGGCGTGAGATTTAATGAGCTGTAGTAGGTGAAACGATCAAGCTGGACTGCAAGGTGGCAGTAATCAGGAGAAAAGCCTATTACAGATGAATGGTAGAAAATACAAGAACACCCAAATACACAAAGAACATAGACCTCAACATCATGACAGATATAGCTGGTTTGTTGCATAATAACACATGTAATGTACATATTTCACTAAGGTACATGATGCAAGGTGTTGTTGGAGGATTCTTATTGATCATGGTAAAATCTCTGCTTTTCCTAAACAAAAGGCCATTTTGTGATTCTTGCCATATCGTAGTTATAAGTAGTTGCATTGCATCACTAAAACACCACGAGCAGTTTTTCTAACCCATAATTATAGCCCAAGTGTCCTATATCTGCAGACACGAAAGAACACCTAGTTATGGAGCTTTAGTCAAGCTTTCTGAGTCTGTGCAGCTGCAGCAGCAGACACTCCAGAGGGCGGTGTTGCTCTCACAAAGAAACCAGCTGCAGCGTTTCACTCCGGGCTCTGGGCCTGGATGACGGAGCGTCTCTTCCTGCTTTGTCTCCATGTTGCTGCTGGACAGGACACCAGCAAAGCACCCTATAAAAAACTAAACAAAACCATGTGACAGAGTGAGTTTGAGCTCTTACCCTACAGAAATTCTAACGTTTGTTAGGGAATCAATAAGGCCTTTCATTTAATCTTTGTGTGTTATAGAAGTTAAAGGCTCACCACTGTCACCAGGTCAGAGTGTCACATTACTGCTTTAGAAAGCCTGATAAAATGAACCCAGGTGTAAATGGAGGAATGAACGTATGGTTTGGGTATTCTTTGGGACTACTGCTCCCATAAAAAAAGCCTTGAACTTTTAGGAGAGCAGGAAATGAGTCATAAATTCTACTCCTGTATCTTCCTTTTGTAACTACTGATCAGGATCTTGAAGGACTAAAGAGAATTACTGGGATCCCCCTAAAGTTGCACTTACTATTGGTGTTAGCAACAGGAATATGCAGACTTTTGAGTTGGAGTGTGAGACAATTGCAAAAAGGTATGGGGTATGTTTTATCAAGCTGGTAAAACTTTTATTTAATTGTGTTGATGACTTAAGAAGGAGCTGTTTGCATGTAGTGGTGCAACTGGTTTTTTACATGGGATAATGCTATTTTACTGCCATGAAAGGTACCTAGGAAAAGTAAATAAGAAGGAAATGAGGAAAATCAAGGTGTCCTTGCAAAATATTTTGCAGAAATGTTTTGTGGTGCTCCTGTAAAGCTAGAATGGTTGAGGGTGTTAGATGGCCTTGTTAAAGAAGCAAAAGCATCAAAGGTCAAAAGGATGCTGGAGCATGTGCAACTGGAAACATGAATAAACGTGGTTGGGGCTTTAATCTCTAGCTCTTTAGAGGGAAGCAGATTTTTTTCCTTTTCTGCTGTAAAAGGTTGGATAATTTGTTAGAAAACAGGTGGACGCTGTTGAAGATGGCTGCAATCTCAAACCTGACCACTGGATGTCATAAAACCCAATGTACAGTTGCCTTGAGAAACCAATTTTGTGTCAAATATTCTCTCTCTCTCTCTCTCTCTCTCTCTCTCTCTCTCTCTCTCTCTCTTTCTCTCTATATATATATATATACATATATATATATATATATATATATATATATATATATATATATATATATATTATATTAGGGCTGGGCAAGTTAACGCGTTAATTTCACGTTCATTCATTAGACTATTAACGGCGATATTTACTTCATCGCGCATTAACGCATGTTGCTCACATGCTTTTATTTTGTGAAGGTCTGTTGCTGCGGTGAGGGGTTTGAATCAGAACAGTAGGTGGCGATAATGCGCCAATAACCTCGCTGTCAGCCCAGCCTCGGATTCAAAGAGGAAGAAAGGTGCTGGCTGGAAAAAGGAAGGCGGTGTTTCCCGCAGGAATTTGCTTAGGCGAGGCGGTGAGTTGGCGGCCAGAACAAGTTTTGTGCAGATGACCGGCGGCGGCGGGGGGGCGTCTGCATCGACGCCGTCGGTGAAGTCGCTTCTCGCTTCAAAGTATCCATGTATTTTTGCCTGTTTTTTCCCTGCCATTCACTATATGCACGCGAGAAAGCAACAACAAAAAAACGTGTGTTAACGTCAAATAACCATGCAAGCGAGTTAGCATATCGAGTTAGCAAGCATTTCAGTTTAAAGTTCTTCCAGCAACGAATATGACAGAAACAAGTTAGTTGTAACCACTGCCAAGTTAAACTTACCTTAGAAATTGCCTGTTTTTGGTAGATTTTTTTCCCATAAAGAGAATTTCCTGTCAGTGGCAATAAGCTTTAATTTATTATTATTGCTATTTTTTGTTTTACATGTTTAAGTTGAGCTTTACACTAAATATGTGTTACTGATAAGTGCTACAAATGTTACAACACTTTTGTTCATATGGCAGCAGAACATTAAAATAAAAGTGCTCTTTACACTACTTTTGAATTCATTCTTGGAGTTTGTAAAAACAATGCGATTAATCATGATTAATCAGGCAAATTATGCGATTAATCGTGATTAAAGATTTTAATCGTTGCCCAGCCCTAATATATATATATATATATATATATATATATATATATATATATATATATATATATATATATATATATATATATATATATTCTGCCTGCGATAGACTGGCGATCTGTCCTGGGTGTATCCCGCCTCTGTCATGATTTTAGGTTCTGTCTTAGTTTTGATTCATGGAATAGTTTGAGTTTTGTTGTGGTTTGATTTTGTTCTTTGTGTTATACTATCTGTTAGGGTTCTGTAAGCTTTTAGCTCAGTTCTGTTCACCTGCCAGCTCACTCCCCTGTCAGCAGTCACCACCTATCAGTTCAGTTCACTGTCAGTCACTTCCCTGCCTCTGATTAGTTCCAGCTGTTTCCCGGTAATTAGTTTTCACTCCATTTCACCTGTGCACTTCACTATATAGTTCTGCCTCAGTCTTTAGTTCTCCGCCAGATCATTAACAAGCCCACGGTGAGTTTTGTTCCAGCGTTCCTTTATTGATTGACCTGTTGATGCTAACCCGAGAGCCTTTTTGATTCTGAGCCAGCCTGTTCCCTGATCTGTTCTTCCTGCCCTGTCTGACTGATTTACCGGTTTACCGACCTGAGTCTGTCCCATGGTTATCCGAGCTTGCTTTGCCCTGTCTGTACCTCTGCCTATTTTGGACTGCCTTTTGTGTACCGGATTTTGGACTGCCCTTTTGACTATTGAGCCTTGCCTGTCCCTGTTTTATTATTAAATACTGTTTTTTGCCTTCACCTCACTTGTTTGGTTTGAATACTGGGTTTGCCTGATTCTAGTTCGTAACAGAATGATCTGGCCCCCTAAAACCTATCGCCAAACAAGTTTTTAGAGTTTTTTTTTTTTTCCCTCCACACGCTATGGCTTGGGAGGGTTCCAGATTGGCGTTCTGTCCCCCTGGTATCGGTCCCAGACGCCATCTCTCCAGCAGCCGCAGCAGCAGTAACCCGCTGCCTGCTCCGAGCTTACGATTGGGAGGGCTCTTTGTCACAAATTCAGATTCTGCTCAGAATAGAAGGGATCACTCACCCAGCGACACCGCTGTCGGCTCTGCCCATGGGTTTTATCCAGACCCAACTTTGTTTATGGAGGTCGAAGCGGAGGTGGTGCGGGATCTTCGCCCGGATCTTTTTCTCTCTCTCCCTCCAGAGGAGGAGATGCAGGGAACGCTGTGGGCTCCGCCGATCCCGGCTCTACCGACAGAATCAAACCTCCAGCAAGTCCTGCCGTCCCGCCGTCGGAGGAGGGGACGGAAACCTGTGGGTCGCTCCCTCACCCGTTCTGTTCGGCCGACAGGCGAGTCAGTACCGCGCCCGTCCGTTGCCACTTCCTGCCCAGTGGATCGGAGTCCGGTGCTCCCCAGAGCTGAGCAGCCCACAGCGCCTCCTGGTGGCGCCCGTGATGCTTAGGATCTGGCTCTGGAGGACCAGTTAAGAGCTTTTGCCCCTATTATTAAAGACCTTAGGGAGGCTCTTTTCAGCCAGTATTCAGAGGAGCTGGAGGCTAAATTAAAGGAGGTCGAGGGGCACTATAGAGCGGCTCTCCAGGGTTTCTATAGTGGACTCAATCCTGTCCCCAAGGGTCCAGCCGACGCCTCGGCACCTGCACCTGTCCCAGAGGACCCGCCCCCTACCTCAGCTCCAGTGCCGACCTCCGGCAGCTATAAAGCAGCACTGTCTGCGCAGCCGGTCCAAGAATCTGCAACCCCGGAGGGTCCGCAGCCGGCCCAAGACGCTGCAACCCCGGAGGGTCCGCAGCCGGCCCAAGACGCTGCAACCCCGGAGGCTTCGCAGCCGGCCCAAGACGCTGCAACCCAGGAGGGTCCGCAGCCGGCCCAAGACGCTGCAACCCAGGAGGGTCCGCAGCCGGCCCAAGACGCTGCGACCCAGGAGGGTCCGCAGCCGGCCCAAGACGCTGCAACCCAGGAGGGTCCGCAGCCGGCCCGAGACGCTGCAACCCAGGAGGGTCCGCACCTGGCCCGAGACGCTGCAACCCAGGAGGGTCCGCAGTCGGCCCGCGACGTGGGAACCCAGGAGGGTCCGCCGCCAGTCTGCGACGTGGGAACCCAGGAGGGTCCGCCGCCAGTCTGCGACGTGGGAACCCAGGAGGGTCCGCCGCCAGTCTGCGACGTGGGAACCCAGGAGGGTCCGCCGCCAGTCTGCGACGTGGGAACCCAGGAGGGTCCGCCGCCAGTCTGCGACGTGGGAACCCAGGAGGGTCTACCACTGGTCCACGATGAGGGGGTTCAGACGAGCCCTCTTTCAGGCCGCAACTCGGGGGCTCATCGGGACACTGGGCGCCGTGGCCCTCGCCCAGACGACAAGCGGCGCCGTGGCCCTCGCCCAGACGACAAGCGGCGCCGTGGCCCTCGCCCAGACGACAAGCGGCGTCGCGGCCCTCATCCAAACGACAAGCTCCGTCGGGGGTCTCGCCGAGAAGACAAGCACCCAGAGCCCCATGGAGACTTAGAGGTCCCTGGACCTCTTCTGAAGCTATTACCCCCTCACCTTTGGCTTGACAGCCAATTTCCCAAGTGGCTGACCAGGCTCTCTTTGTCGGATGTTCTGGAGGGGTTACTGCTGACGTTCTGGGTGTTAAAGGGTCTGGGAGCATCTGAAGTCTGTAGCCCGGAGCCTCCTGAACCTGAAGTCTGTAGTCCGGGGCCTCCTGAACCTGAAGCCTGTAGCCCAGGGCCTCCTGAACCGGAAGCCTGTAGCAAGGCCCCGTCTGAACCTGAAGCCTGTAGCAAGGCCCCGTCTGAACCTGTAGCCTGTAGCCAGGTCCCGTCTGAACCTGTAGCCTGTAGCCAGGCCCCGTCTGAGCCTGTAGCCAGGTCCCGTCTGAACCTGTAGCCTGTAGCCAGGCCCCGTCTGAACCTGAAGCCTGTAGCCAGGCCCCGTCTGAACCTGAAGCCTGTAGCCAGGGGCCGTCTGAACCTGAAGCCTGTAGCCAGGGGCCGTCTGAACCTGAAGCCTGTAGCCAGGGGCCGTCTGAACCTGAAGCCTGTAGCCAGGGGCCGTCTGAACCTGAAGCCAGTAGCCAGGGGCCGTCTGAACCTGAAGCCAGTAGCCAGGGGCCGACTGAACCTGAAGCCAGTAGCCAGGGGCCGACTGAACCTGAAGCCAGTAGCCAGGGGCCGACTGAACCTGAAGCCTGTAGCCAGGCTCCTCCTGAACTCTATAGCCAGGCTCCTCCTGAACTCTGTAGCCAGGCTCCTCCTGAACTCTGTAGCCAGGCTCCTCCTGAACTCTGTAGCCAGGCTCCTCCTGAACTCTGTAGCCAGGCTCCTCCTGAACTCTGTAGCCAGGCGCCTCCTGAACTCTGTAGCCAGACGCCTCCTGAACTCTTTAGCCAGGCGTCTCTTCTAGCTCTTAGTCCGGCGCTGTCTCCAGCCTTTAGTCCGGCGGCAGGTTCTGTTCTCTCTCTCTCCAGACGTCGGTTCCTGTTCTACCGACGGTCCCCGAGGTTGCTGCTCTGCCGCCGGTCTCCGAGAGACCTGCTCCGCCACCGGCCGCCGGACATCTTTGCTAACCGGGGCCGTCCTACAGGACACCCGCCGGATTACCTGTCTCACAGGGGTCGTCCGCCGGGACGTCCGCCGGAGAACCTGACACGCCTAGGACGTCCGCCGGAGAACCTGACATGCCTAGGACGTCCGCCGGAGAACCTGACATGCCTAGGACGTCCGCCGGAGAACCTGACACGCCGAGGACGTCCGCCGGAGAACCTGACACGCCGAGGACGTCCGCCGGAGAACCTGACACGCCGAGGACGTCCACCGGAGAACCTGACACGCCGAGGCCGTCCTTCGGGACGTCCGCCGGAGAACCTGACACGCCGAGGACGTCCGCCGGAGAACCTGACACGCCGAGGACGTCCGCCGGAGAACCTGACACGCCGAGGCCGTCCTTCGGGACGTCCGCCGGAGAACCTGACACGCCGAGGCCGTCCTTCGGGACGCCCGCCGGACAACCTGACACGCCGAGGCCGTCCTTCGGGACGTCCGCCGGACAACCTGACACGCCGAGGCCGTCCTTCGGGACGTCCGCCGGACAACCTGACACGCCTGGGTCGTCCTCCTGGACGCCCGCCGGAGAACCTGACACGCCTGGGTCGTCCTCCTGGACGCCCGCCGGAGAACCTGACACGCCTGGGTCGTCCTCCTGGACGCCCGCCGGAGAACCTGACACGCCTGGGTCGTCCTTCGGGACGTCCACCGGAGAACCTGACTCGTCGGGGCCGTCCTCCTGGACGCCCGCCTGAGAACTTGATTCGTCTTGCTTTGTTTTAGTTTGTATTTGGACATTTGTTTGATTCTAGCCCTCCGTCCTGCACCTCCCTCCACCCACCCGATCTAGTCTGTCTTCTTTTGCTTTAGGCCGTCTGGAATCCGGCCTTAAGGAGGGGGTTCTGTCATGATTTTAGGTTCTGTCTTAGTTTTGATTCATGGAATAGTTTGAGTTTTGTTGTGGTTTGATTTTGTTCTTTGTGTTATACTATCTGTTAGGGTTCTGTAAGCTTTTAGCTCAGTTCTGTTCACCTGCCAGCTCACTCCCCTGTCAGCAGTCACCACCTATCAGTTCAGTTCACTGTCAGTCACTTCCCTGCCTCTGATTAGTTCCAGCTGTTTCCCGGTAATTAGTTTTCACTCCATTTCACCTGTGCACTTCACTATATAGTTCTGCCTCAGTCTTTAGTTCTCCGCCAGATCATTAACAAGCCCACGGTGAGTTTTGTTCCAGCGTTCCTTTATTGATTGACCTGTTGATGCTAACCCGAGAGCCTTTTTGATTCTGAGCCAGCCTGTTCCCTGATCTGTTCTTCCTGCCCTGTCTGACTGATTTACCGGTTTACCGACCTGAGTCTGTCCCATGGTTATCCGAGCTTGCTTTGCCCTGTCTGTACCTCTGCCTATTTTGGACTGCCTTTTGTGTACCGGATTTTGGACTGCCCTTTTGACTATTGAGCCTTGCCTGTCCCTGTTTTATTATTAAATACTGTTTTTTGCCTTCACCTCACTTGTTTGGTTTGAATACTGGGTTTGCCTGATTCTAGTTCGTAACAGCCTCTCGCCCATTGGCAGCTGGAGATAGGCACCAGCACCCTTCGCGACCCCACAAGGGATAGACGTGTTAGAAAATGGATGGATGGATGGACATATATTCTGTGGTTCCTGACAGAGAATCTGTTAATGCTCATGCCAGGTATCCTGTTGGATCTCAGACTATTACAAAGAATGTTGCCAAAGTTGAAGCTGACCTTGAATAATCTGCATCCATTCCTCGTCGTTCTACAATCAGTGTTGTAAATAAACTATTTCTAAATAAATCATTTAATCTGGAAGACAGAGTCCTCATCAGATGGTTTATTGGTTAACTGGCAGCAGGAGAAGCTGTGCTAAACAATGAGCCTTGTTGCCTCTGACCCTGATCTCTGACATGTAATGACAAATCCATCTCAAACAGTGCCCCTAATTTGTTTTCTAACACACCACAAGGAGAAGAATCACCCAAGGCTGACATTAAAGCAAGTGCTACATAATACACTGCACACTGCCTGTATATATTAGCCGTACAAAATGCATGAAAAGTCTGTAGATGCAAAATATATAAGCAAATGTCTCTGAAGACTTGACTGATAAACTTCTCTGTATGTTTGTGTTTCCTGAGTGTGCATATGAGATTTAATCTTCTCTCCGGAGCTCCTGCACTGTGGCTGCTTGGCTAATGGGTCAAAACACAGAAAGAACAAATAACCTGCTCCTTAGATGACCTCAGAGACAGTCGCTGCTCAAACCTCCTTATTTTACTGTGCAAGACTCAGTAGAGGACGCTCCCAGGAGGTGAAATATGCAAACATGTAATAAAATACAACTGAAAAGATTCAAATGCAGTGCACATAAACCGAGTCTGGGGAGTGTGAAATTTCAGACAACGCATCACGCAATAAACAGGACTCTTGGAATGCCTTTAACTGGTTTGAGTCCTTTGGGAGAGCTCCAGGTTTAGTCCCCACCGGTGGTTGACTTTCACCGAAGGAGAAATACTACGTTTTTGTCTGAGACTGAAGCAGGCACCCTTCTCCTATAGTGTCAACTGATATTCTGCCAGTGTGTGTTGCTTTTAGTCACATTTATTAGTCTTAGTGATGAAATGCACATTAATTTTCAATTCATGCCTTGTAGTTTGTTTATAACAGATATAAAATGGCAGAAATCTGTCAAGGGTCTGGTAGGTAAATTGGTCTTTGTTTAAGATTGACAGCATATTTTGAGCTTGGATAAAGAGAAAAACATCTGGGGCCTCATGTATAAACTATGTCTTTGTACAAAGAAAAGCGGCACAATATTTTCAGCACAGCTCGGGATTTATAAAAAAATAAAATAAAATAGGTATGTGGTGATCCACACAAACCTTTGACCTGCTGTGAAAATGTGTGGCAGCCACTCAGTTTTTCAAACAACAATAACTGTGAAGCACTAAGTAGTGGAGCCTATAATTCCGTCAGGACACACAAGTAGGTTTAAAGGTTTTATTAATGTAAAAGGTGTTGAACGGCAGGAAACAGGGCACACTCAGAGCACACTCAGGAACCACTGTAAAAGAGAGAGTATGGTTAGTGGCTCAAACCAACTCAGTGGAAGGTGGTGAACACTGAATAAAAGTCACCAACCTTCCCAGAAGCCAGGAGGTTGATCTGTATCCAGTCTGAGGGTCTGAGGGCTCCACTTCTTAAAAGCTTCTGTAGGCAAGCTCTGCCAGAGGGCTCTGCTTTAAGCAGCTAGCAACCAGGCCTGAAACAAAAGGGTAATCTGTGAAACTGTCTTGGGTCATCCAAAATGGGTCAGAAGAAGGCAGAAGTACCAGAGGGCTAGGCATGCAGACTTGGTCAGAAAACGATCAGGAGGTCCAGTGTCCAGAATCAGAGGCCAACAGGAGAGTCCGACAGGGGCAAGGCAAAACAGGCAGAAATCCACAGAACAAACTGGGTCAGGCACAGGAAGGCAAACAAGAACCAATGGATGATCCACTCACACTAATGGCTTTCAAGCACCTGGCGGCAAGAATATATAGGGAGGATTACAGGTGCAACCAACTCCCTATAAGAAGCAGCAGCGGGTGTTGCTGCTCAGCACTGAGGGGAGCAGTGAAGCCAGGAACAGAGCTGGCACACAGGCAGGATCAAAAACATAGGGAAAATAGGGCAGACGCATTACAGATAACAAACTACAAAATTTCTAAAACTCACACAAATCCACTGAATTGTGACTTAATTCAGTTTTATTTAACTCAAAGAGCATCGAACCCAGAGTTTTTTCATGAGTGAGCTTTTAAGGTATATATTCGTAGAAAGAAATACAATCAAATTTAGCCTCATATAACAGCCTAACACACCTCAGAAATTATAGAAACTACCTTAGTCAGATGGAAACTGTAAATATTCCTCTGGTTTTGTCACATGTAGATGTGAATGAGCAACAGCCTGACGCTAAGGAGCATTAAATGCATGCGAATCATCTAAACCGGTTCAGAATGCGCAGAGCAGTTACTTTGAGGGAAAACTAGGAGGAACCGTGTATTGCCGGTGCCGTTTCGTGTTATTACTCCGCTGCAACTGGAGTGTTTCAGCGGGAGCTGACTGACAGGTCGGGTATTTCACAGTCCTAAGTCAGCTTTATGGGGCGGCCTCGTTCATGTTGGTCAGATCCATAAAAGTCCGCCTAAGCCATGGTTCATTAGCAGCAAGTATCTGATTTCCAAATGTAATCAGAACTAAGACTGCACACATATTGCCATAATGCTGCTCAACTCAGGATGCCACTGAACTACCAAAATAATTGTAATCATTCTCATCATAGATGTTGTAATGGGAACAAAATAAGAGCAGGCTTTGTGCGGGATGACTTCTAGGTCATATTTTATATAACATCCTCTCTCGACTGAATGATTTAAAGTACGTCACAAAGCGTGCGTGGAGACACACTTCCTCATCAACATAGCCACTTTCTTTAATGAGTCGCTGATGTCACTTCAGAAGCTGTTGGTTTGCTGCCATTCACTACAGACATCCCCCAAGGTGCCTCTGACTGTCTGACAGCACCGTTGCCATGGTTATTTGGACACATGGTTGGTGCCTTCCAGGTATTTTTACTGATTTATATATGCGTTTAGTGGGGGTAGGGGGCAAAGTGGCTTAAGATACACATGAAGATAAGCCTTATTTCCCACAAATCCGGATTAATAAAGGCAACTTGTGCGGTGACACTGACAGCTGACAGTTTTTATCTGCCGCAAATTTGAAAGTTTCTGACCACCAAATTTTAGTATGACAGCTGCACACTCTTTTATGCATGAGGCTCCTGGACTTCAGACCAAAGGCTGTTTATAAAAAGGAGACCTTACAAACTTTCATACCATTTTATACTAGATGGTTTGAATATTTTATACCAAACGGTTTATTATGAGCCATGTTCATAGAGTGCATTGCTCCCATTTGCTTTTATAAAGAAAAATATGGTTATTAACAATTACCTTTCAAAAAGTCCTTGTACCTGGGTCTTTAGAAAAGCAAATGTTTCCCCCCCACATCATTTTTAAAAGTAATATAAAGTAATAGAAATACGCCACTGACTGTTGTTTCAAACATGTCAAACGCATAGGGGACAGTGTACTGCAAAGCTAAAACTGATGTCAGCCAGTCAGAATCCTTAAAAAGAACAGCGATGTTGAACAACATTGTGCCTCCATATTGGGTGGGAGAGTTGGTGTAAAACAGCTGACCTCCAAGCGCTCTTCCTCTTTTGCACCTCAACGTACTGAAGTGGTTGGGCTAGATGTTGAAGTGCAACTTATTGGAGCAACAGCTGACCTCCAAGCGCTTTTCCTCCTTGGTCCTCTTAAGCTGATCATCAGCCAGATGCAGAATAGGCGACTCAAACTGCAACCATTAGGGAGAATGAATAGATAGGAAATGTGAAGGGGAATGTAGAAAAGAGGACAGACAACAGAAACAGCACCCTAGGATCATGACACATCTTGTCTCTGTGTACACACCTGTTTTGGGCTGTTTTGGCGGTATGCACCTAAAAGCTAAGGTTGCAATCTGCCATTAAACAAAAAGAAGAAGAAGAAGAAGCCTCCAGTGCCAGAACGTCTCTACTCACCTTGCCGGTAAGAGTCCTCCAGCACCTTTGTTTATGAGCCTGTTTTTTGTTGCTCGACCAGCTCTCTGTCTTTTTTTTGTCTCCGAGCCTGCCGAGCCCTCTTCGACGACTCTGTCTGCCTGCCTGAAGCCGCATTAATTTGGCTTTGGATTCTGAGCCTGTCCAACCCGTGAGTACTGGGTCTGAGGAACTCTTTCTGGGCTTCTGGGATCCGGCCAGTTACCTTTGGATTGGACTGTCTGTTTGTTCGCTGGACCTGCCTGGACTGTTGCTGGAGCTCTGCCGCCCCTCCTTTAACCTTCGCTTGGTCTAGGTTCCATTTGTCATTTCTTTTCCCCCTTGGATTGCTCCGTTCATAGCTCTGTTTTCTGTTTTGCCTTCCCCTGTTTTAATAAACCTTTTGAGCGTTAATTCCGTGTCTGGGTGAATATCGGGTTCAGTCTAATCATTCATTACAACATGATTTTCCTTGGCATGAAAAGTCTGCATCGGTGTGCAGTACTTCCAATCAGCGTTCTGGGTCAGTTCGCCCAGACCGCTGATTGGAAGTACTGCACACCGATGAATTCCGGGTCTTTTTAAAGTCTGTGAAGACAGTGAAGGTTGAGAGGTGTGTCCCCTGCATTTGGTTACAAGTGTGCAGATTCACAACATCCCATATAAAATGACGCAACTCTCTGGATCAAGATCTTGACAATTCGTCCACTATAGTTCAACAAGCAGTCCGGAAAGCAGTCTGCTAACTCCAAAGAAATGTTTTGATCATGTTACGCCTGCGTTGGCTTCTCCACACTGGCTTTAGTTCATTTTAATAACAATACATTGGCATCATCCTAGTTGTCTATCCTTTTTGCACCTCTCTACTGCAGCTGGAACATTGTGCTCACAAATCAGATCTTTTGGTGAGGAAATCTGTCTCATAGTGTTTGTGGGTCGCCTTAGAATATCTCTCCAAGGTCCCCTTTTTAAGTAATGCCTCACTAGACAAATTGTCTTTGAGTCGGAAAATACAAAAAAGTAGTCCTCATTCTGAATGAAAATAATAGTTCATTGTTTTTTTCTCCCTTTCTGCCATTTTGTTGCGCTAATAATATAGTGAGCTACTTTACTGATCGATTGCTAACAATGAAACTCATAACCGTTCCGCGCCAAGTAGTGACTGAATCGTCCTCAGTTTGATGGCAATAGGAAAACTTTATTTATTTATTTTCTCCATAATATGTTTGAGTGGGACTGTAGGTTAAGCGAGTGCAGTCATAGGACTAAAGCTCAGCATCGAACAATGAATTAAAATTAAACCACTCTGTAATTCTCACAATTGACAAAAGACATGACCTGCAATCGACTGGTTGGGCACCTCTGGCATAGACTGTTTTTCAATTTAAAGGGTAACTCAGCGCCAAAATCAACTATTTTTTGCCAATAAACTTTTAACAAAGTTGTCTTGTAGTACCATCTACATATCCTGGTCATTATGTGTGACAAATTAGTGCATATTTGTTGAAATCCTACTTTTGTCTAATATTGTCAGTGTGGCGCCCTCCAAGGGTTAAACGGTGGTCTTGCATTTAATTTCTAATCCATATTGCCATTGGTTGAAAAGTTTTTGTGACCTCAAAATCCCTGGCAAGCTGTTTTAACATTTAACATTTAAAGTAAGTTTAACTATCCAGAATTACTATTCTAGACATCTATAATGTCATTTTGACTAGTATGAATTTTGATTTAAGATATAGCTAATGTCATTCTAACTAGTCAAAACTAAATTACAGATATCATGACAAATGACATGAATGGCAAAATTGTTTGAATCTTACCAGGTAAAACTGAATTACAGATACCTGTAATTAAAGTTTTGACCAGTCAAAATCTAGTAACAGACATTTTGAATAGGAGTTTTGACTAGGCAAAATTATGTTGCAGATATCGGTACTTAATATCCAGTCTTGCGATTAAATGTTTATCATCTTGCCATAGTTGCCTGAAACCTGCCTGTAGTCAGAGCAAAGAGAACAGAGGGGAGAACAACCACACTCGGTTTCCACATTGCAAATTAATCTTGTCATTTGTCTTTGGATGAACCCGGACAGAGCATGCACACACAGAGCTAAAATTGAGGGTTTATTGAAAGGTAGATGGATAATGGCAGGTGAAACCAGGAAGGCAGGACTGGACTGGAGCAGAGGTGTAGATGTGTGCAGGAGCTGGCAAGCAGGACCAGAGTCACGGCAGAATGAGTACTTGGAGGCCAGAGCAACAGCAGGATCTGCAGCACGGCAGAGTGAAGACTTGCAGGTCAGAGTAACAGCAGAACCAGCAGCTCGGCAGGGTGAATACTTGCAGGCCAGAGTCACAGCAGGATCAGTAGCACAACAGGGTGAATACTTGCAGGCCAGTGTCACAGCAGCATGCAGAGACTAAACAGGGGTAAACCAAGGCAGGAAACAAACAACTAGCAGGAGCAAACCAGGTAGACAGGCAAGGAGTGAGTGGAGTCTGATGATGGACCGGCAGGGAAGTGAAGACAGAGGGAGGCTTAAGTAGGGAGGCTGGCAGGTGAAGTGAGTTCTGACTAATTAGTGACCGACAGGTGTGACTGACTGCAGCGGGAGTGAAGGGAAAGCTGAGTGAGAGGGGGAGGAGGAACTGAAAACTAACAATAAATAAAGCCAGATCAAAACTAAACCCTGACAAGGAGGAAGAACTGAAAAATAGTAAACAGAAGCCAGATGAAAAACTAAACCCTGACAAATCTTGCATGAGCAAAGCTGTCGGTGAGCCCACCCTGCATCCATCCATCCATCCATTTTCCAAACCGCTTAATCCCTCATGGGGTCGCGGGGGGTGCTGGTACCTATCTCCAGCGTTCACCGGGCGAGAGGCGGGGTACACCATGGACAGGTCGCCAGTCTGTCGCAGGGCAACACAGAGAGACAAACAGGACAAACAAATTACAAAGCGGGAAATAAATATGAAATACTGCTGGACCATTCCTGTCCTCCACTGCCTTAGCAGCACAAGCTTTGGGCATTGCAGAGTCAGCGGCTTGAGCCACCAGCTCAAACTGCTAGGTTTTGCTCTATGGAGGGACATCCACAAAGCCTCCTTCAACCTCCGGTGACGAGGGGGGTGAAAATCATCCACCTTAAAAGACCGAATTGTGGTGTAACTACTAGTGTAACTCTGCTCACGCTCAATGATTCAATATGGCAAATTGAGCTATATAGCTCCTGCTTTCCCCCTATCCTGAACACAAACCCCTCCCATCCCTTTTCCGCGTATACCAGCCCACTTTGATGGATTTTTTCAAATTTGTCTGGTGGCAGGATTACGTTTTTACATGGGGGTGTGTTACACTTTAAGTTGCTTCCTAAAACTATCTAATTTTGTTGGCTTTCTGGACACATTTAGAAAAAAGACTTTGCTAGGTTTTACTATGCAAGCCTTCATTTATTGATTATTTTGTTTATTTTTAAATTTTGTGGCAGAATTTGTTCATCCATGTATGTCCTTGAACATTCTGTAGAAATAACCCTTAAATTTCCACCCAGCCTAGAGGTTTTCTCTTCTGAAATATTACAGTGAAATATTTTTGATGCTCTCAGTCTTTACGAGACTGTTCATGAAGCATGAAATTTTCCTTTTAAGAAAAAGTTTAATTTTGCAAAGCAGAGACCTGACAGGAATTTCAGGTATGCTGCATCCCTGAGTTGTAAATAAAATGATCTTAACTATACCTGCTAAAAAATACAATAATTATATGGTTAAATGAGGGTTAAATGATGTGAGGCAACATTTGTCAGATAATCACCACCTGACAGCATCAATTTGTACTTTTAATGGTCCCATGCTGTTGTTTTTGAAGGGTGCTCATATGAAATGGATCCTTTCAGATCTCCTGTAATGAATTTTCCAGTTATTATCTTGAGTTGGTGTAGAGAGCAGAAGAGGCAGACAGCAGTGATTAGCCAGGACTTGATGCCATATGCTACTGCTCAGTCTGATTACTAATCAGGCGATCAGCAGGAAGGCAAAGGGGTGGACAATCTTCTCCACAAGATGAGTCTAAAATGTGGTAGAGCTCCAGAGCAGGTGGAGAAGAAGACAACAACTGTAATCAGGCACCTCTAATGTGGAATAGATAGCAATGCAGCTGGACAAAGCGCAAGCTGCACCGTTTAGAGGAAGAAAAGAAAACACATATATGTTCCTCTCCCGTTTGGTGTTTCTTATAGGACATAATCTTCAGTGTCTGCCCTTTACCAGTTCCTAAATTATTGTAGTCTACCTCAAATGTAAAGCAAACAAAAAAGAACACAAACAAAAAAAACAACACACACAATATATTGTATCTAACTCATTATTTATCAAACCAAATAAAAGCCAAACATGGAAAATTTCTGTGTGAAAAACTAAGTGTATCCTTGCTGCTTTTATAAAATTTAAGAGAGAAGGAGGCAACCAGGAACTGTTCTAAATCTAAAGAACTTGATGAAACAATCAATGGCAGTTTAATCACCCATATTAAAGAAGATAATTAGGCAGTTTACTGGTCTGGTCTATGTTTCGTATATTAAGTTATTTGTCGGACCAAAACGCAAACAAGACCACAGGAGCCCCATAGTAAGATGAATGACGAGTTTTAATAATGACATTCCAGTCTTAAACGGCTTACCCAAAATACATGGAGCAGAAACAGGAGGTACTACAAGGGCTGGTAAGACAGAGACTCCATCTGAATACCTCTATTGGTAAGGACTCTTCAGCCAAAGCGGAAGTGTTTCAGCGGTCGCCATGTTAAGTGCTGTCTGAATGGTGCAGTCAGTAAGGAAGAAGTTAGGAAAAGGAGCCTGTATGCTTCCCCTCGAGGTGAATTTAGCACAGGAGCCTCTAGATGTCCCTTTCTGGTGCTAAGGAGCTATAAGGAAACCTATAATCCTTTGTGTGACATGGCGTGTAAGCACAGCTCACCTCACGGAAATAAACAAAAATGGCCGGAGAGGAGAGAGCGCACTTTGTAGCTCATTTTCAGAAGGCTGTAGGCCCGGATTTGACGTTGGAGTTCCTATTGTTGACCCCATGAAAGGTCAAGGAACAGGAGCTAGGAGCTGTAAATAAGTGTATTCGGATGGAGCCAGAAGATCTGACACAAAAGAGAGGAGCTAGCAGATTAAACAGGGGAGGAGATGACAGAGAGGCAGGTAGGAGGACAGGTGGAAGCAATGAATAAGACAAGCATCAGGTGAACAACATGAAGGAGTTGACAGGGAGAAACGGGATGCTGCCAGAAATAACACAGAGGGAAAACAACAGTTACAACTGTAACTACGGTTCTATGAATCCCCAATGACTGCCAGAGGTGGTGCATAAAGCACTGAATGATCAGGTAGAGAAATGATGTCAACAAAGTCACGCGTGAACCCCGGAGATACCAGTGAGTCTATAGTTGTAACTTTTGTTCTATTTCATCCCTAGTGATCACCAGAGGCGGTGCTTAAAGCACTGGTTGACGAATACCAACAGAATCCCGAGGTATTACAAACCAGAAAAAGAACAATGAAAGGAATGCCCACATTACTGAGAGGAAGAAGGAAGCTGCATCAGACTCCCCTCCAAAGGATATGGGGAAGCCACATTCACCCTGTAAAATCTCATAAAAGTTTGAGAAGACCAAGAGGCAGGAGCACAGATAGCCTCAAAAGGTATCCGATGAATCGCTGCCTAAGAGGTACTAAGGCCTTGGGGGGAATGACACCGCAAGGGCAAGACATTGTTTTGAAAGGGCCTGGCCTTTACGGGAACCAGCAAAGCAAACAAAGAGGCAATCAGAACGGTGCACAGAGGCAGACACTCAAATGTATGTCTCCAGTACCCAGATAGGGCATAGGGGTTCATCAGCGCTCCCAAGGCAGTAAGCTGCAGGGGCAAAGAGTGGCACTCAGATGAGGGCATCTTAGAGACGAACCTCACCATAGGCCAAAGGGTTACACCTGAGCCCCCAGGGCTCCATTCGCAGCAGGACTCATGAACAGACAAGACCTGAAGTTCCCCCACACACTCCCCTGAAACCATGGCCAGGAGGAAAGTGTTCTTCTTAGAAAAGGACCCATGGTCCGCCTCAGCCAAGGGTTCAAAGAGAGAAGACCGCAGGGCAGCTAACACCAAAGACAGATCCCACACATGCACCACAGGTGTAGTGCCAGGACACAAATGTCAGTGTCCCACGGTGTCCCCATCCACTGCCACATGCCAGAAAGATACAGTGGCATCATACACTTTAAGTGTAGATGGGGACCGACCCCAGTCAAGAAGCTTTTGGAGGAAGTCCAGAACATCTGAAATGGGGCAATGAACAGAATCAACAGTCCCAGAATGGCACCAAGCATCAAATACCTTCCACCTGCTAGCATCCAGCCGACACGGCAGGGGGGCCCTGGCATTCCTTATTATATGGCCGACCCGGAACCCATATTGCACAAAGGTGACGCTGGGCCCCACAGCAACCAAACCCAGAGCTGAAGGCACCTGGGATTGAGGTGCAGGACTTGTCTCCCTAGCTGAGACAGAAGGTCCCTCCTTGGGGGAAGAAGCACGAGAGAGCTCCAACAGAGCCTGGGAAGCACCCACAACAACAGCCGTCTGGACAACCTTAGCAACATTGGTGAGCTGATCCCGTCCTGGTGGTTGATATGGAACACCACCGACATGTTGTCCAACTGAACAAAGAGATGCCATCCCCATAGACCCGTAACAAAGCGACGCAGTGGCAGTTGCACTCTAATTGCACAGCCATCAACTCTAGGGCACTGATGTGCTTGCCCTGCTGATGGAAAGACTATGTCCCCTGGGCAAACTTTCTTTGCCAGGACGCACCACAATCTAGGGAACCCAGAGGAAACCCTTTCGTTACATACACCTCGTCTGTGATGAAAGGGGTTCCACTGAGCGAGAGATGCCGTGCACTGAGGGGACACCTGCAACGTCAGATGAGGTCTATCAGGCCGCATCGGGTACAGCCTGAGTACATTGAGCCACATCTGGAGAGGGCACAGAGACAACAACCAAGGGGTGCCACCATAGAGGCAACGGTAAGCATGCCCAACAGGTGGAGATATGTAAGCAGAGGGGGATCCCTGCCAGGCAGGAATCTGAGCTGCAACTGAGAAACTGAGAGATCCCCGCAACACGCTGAGGCGAGGGGTGGGCAGTCATAGTCCTTGAATCCAGGACCACACCAAGGAAAACAATCACCTGAGATGGAAGCAAGGTGCACTTTTCCTGGTTCACCCAAAAGCCCAACCACTTGAGGTGACCAAGAAGCACATGTGTGTCGGCCCCGGCCTGATCATACGTAGGGGCACAGATCATTAAAGCTGCACAGGTAGGGGAGGACCTTCAACCCCTGAGCCTGCAAAGGAGACAAAGCCACCGGTAATGATGTGGGGCCACAGGCATGTGGAAAAAACCATCCCTCAAGTCGACCAAAGTGAACCATTCGCCTAGGGAAATACCTGGAGAACGTCTGTGATGCTCAGCATGCGGAAGGGAAGGATCTTTAAAAACACATTGAGACCCCTCAGGTCCAATACAGGGCGCAAACCGCCGGTCCCCTTTGCAACTAAAAATATCTGGAGTAAGACCCCCCTGGATCCAGCAGAGGATTGACAGGAACAATGGCATCCTTGGGCCAGCAAGGCGTCGATTTCAGAGTTTAGGGCCATGGCTTCCATTTGGTTGCTGATGACCGTAATCCTGACCTGACCCGAATATGGAGGGCGACGGCGGAACTGTAGGCTGTAGCAAAAGGAGTAAAACGTTCCACAGTCTGTCGCCCAATGTCAGTGTTGGGACCCCCTGCCCTTCTTTTTGGTGGGGGGGGGGGCACCAACCGGGCTGACCACACAGAGTGAGCAGGACCCCGACTCACGGATTGAACCCCTAGGCAAGGAGCAGACCCTTGTCCAGGGGGGTGTACGTGGCAATCCCAAGGAGGGATTAAGTGGTGTAAGACCCTGACATGAGCCAGACGCGGCCCCCACGCCTGGCTGCTGCGGACACCTCCGATGAAGACCCGCCAACTGCATTGTCGTGCAGGAAGCATGAGCAGAATGCTCCAAAGTCTCCCATGCAGCAGAGCTAAAAATCTCCCCCGGGAGCACGGAGAATCCCATGAGGGTCCTCCGACAGGAGTCGTGAGAGGGGACTGGGCCAGCAAGACTTAATGACATGCTTGTATAAGAGTCCACAGAACAGTACAAACCTCCCTGGACAAAAGCACAAATGCGTGAAGGGTCACATCTATCAACGCCTGAGTAGGCCTGTCAACTGCAACACCCTCAAGTGAGGCTGACAGGCCCAACGAAAGGTGGGACAAAGAATTACCCAGTCTTCCCACCTGGGCACTTGAATCATATGCCCAGCACAATAGATCATCCATAATGTGACACTGAGGACGAGGACACCTAGGCCACAATAAGAGACGCAATTGCAGGCTCCACCTGAGGGATATAATCTAACACAAACTTGGGTGCATCCTGCATGGCTGCCAGGGCTCTGCCATCAGATGTAGGCTGAGAAAAGGCCTTTGTGTCTATCCAACATGCATGCAATTCCTTAAGATACTCAGCAGAAGGGGAACCATGAAGGAAGAACTATTGTCAGGCCATCTGAAAAAAGCACTGGCTATGGCTGGGCAATCCTGTGGGGCATTCAGCCCCAGTCGAGCAAAAGCCGCTCTCAGAGCACCCACAACAGACCCCTCATTACCACCACAAAAACCTAAGGGGGTAAAGGGAACCAGGCACCGATGTACACAAGTAAGAATCAAGCTGATCCTGAAAAAAGTTTCGGAGGCAGTCAGGGAAACTGCACCATCATCAGAGGCATATGCTCTTGGACCCAAGTCCAGGCAAGGGTCAAAATCTCCAGGCAGACTACCACCAGCCCCTTCTTGGAGGGTCTTAAGGAGCTCCCTCATCTGAGTCATCTCAGAGGTGAGCTGGTCCACCTTCTGGGAGAGCCCTGCATTTTTCCTGACCCGCTTCCTTGGCCCTTCTGTGGCATCGGAGGCGGAACATTTCACCGTCCCCACCTTCCAGCTCAGCCACATGTTAGGACTGAAGAGACAAGGGAAGAACAGCACAATTAGGGCAGGCATCATCAGTCAAAGCCTCCCTCAAATGATGGACCCCTAAAGAAGAGGGGCACAAATCGTGTCCATCCTCCAGTAGGAGAGGAGCCACCAAGTCCTACTACAAGGTGCATCCAGCATGTCATCCGGACCAAGGTGTCAGGTTGAGCAGAAAACGGCACTCGTAACACGACCAACAATCAGCAATAAGCGGAGAAATCACATTGAGCAGTGATGCCGCCAGTGGCTCCACCGTTTGCTGACGTGACCAGAAAAGAAAAACAATGCATCTGTACGCATGTTAATTGAAAGCAAGCCCGAACACGGACGTTTAATTAACAAAATTAAAACAAAGACACTAACGTGCGCCAAACAAGACCAAACACAAACATGGTTGCCCAATTAAAAAGTGAAGCAAACCCACTAACGTGTCGAAAAAGAGCAAGAACAAACATGGCTGCTCAATCAATCATAAAACAAACAATTGTACAGTTATAGCTTGAGTAGCCTCTGGAGGGCGAGACGAGTTGCAGCTCCGACCGAAGTCACGAGACTACAGGCGTCAAGCAAAGTAGCAAGTAGATGAAAAGGGACTGCGCTACCGGTGTCACGTGATTACAGACTCCCCATATCTCCGTGGGTCACACGCAATGTTCCCCCTAATTTTTCATGTGTCTGAGCAAACACACAAACTCTCTGAGCGATCACTTGACCTCTGTGAGCAACATCGTGCACACGGAGGCTACATTACGGCTGTCCGAAACTTGAGATTATATCAAGCTACATGGCTTACTAAAAGAATCAAGTTACAGCGATGATTTCTGTTAGATTACTTAGTTTAGATAAAACTGATTTAGCCAGATTACATGAAAAAGACAAATCTAGTCATATTTTCATTTCAGGGTAGGGGTCCTGATAAGGAACAACTTAGAGATGTGCATATCTTTCAGAGTTCCAATTTTATTGTCATTAAATGATTTACATTTTCTGCAGTGAGATTTAACACCAGCATGTAGTGCTGCGTGCAGCCTCTCTTCTGTCAGTCTGCTCCAGGGCAGCTGTGGCTACTAACATAGCTCACCACCGTCAGGGTGTGAATGGGTGAATGACTGACCAGTGTAAAACGCTTTGGGGTCTTCAGATGATTTATTTAAATATTCTCAGCCACACATCGCTTTTCTAACACAACAAGGGAACGTTCTCAGTTCTGAACAATTTCTTTGTGCTGCTCTTTGTTTTTATGCCAACGGCAGCTTTTTAATAACGTAGGAGACGCAGAAAATCTTTCAGAGGCAGCTGTATGTCGTACTGTCAGGATTGTTATTGTTGCACTCAGTTATAGTTTGAAGGTGTTCCATAGTCAGAGACCCACAAGATTAATAACAGAACTTTACAGAATGAAAGTAATAATTTATTAAAATTTTGGCAATTCCAGCTCTACTTTTCTATTCATATATTTTAGTTTCCGTTCACCTATTTTTCCCCCAACACCGTTAGGACTGCTGCACATTTCTTGACTTAAATAACACTATCTATACTTGAGCTGGAATTATACATATAGCCTATATGATTAATATAAAGTGAGGTTGTCACAAGACAGTTAATGTCAACTCATTTGTAGAAGGATGGGTGAACAATGCTTTCAAAAAGATAAACATATCAGTTATTCAATAACTCACACCATCCTATCATTACTTGCATTTGTTGAATATAGCCAATTAATGCTTTAGTTGAGCATTTTTAAACATAAAAATCTTATAACTTAACCTTACTTGATTAAACTGTATTTTCATACTTGGTCATCATTTGCTGCCCCGTCCTTTCAATGCCTTTCCTAATCAATGCGCCCCCCCAAAACGCCTCCTTTTTGTGTTGAATGAGTGAAGTGTGAGAAAATATCTTTAATTTTCCATCAAATAATTCTCACAGCATTCTCTGCCACCAACTTGCTATTTCTGCAGCAACAGCATCGTTTCTTATGGTTTAATATTCTCCATAAACTTTCATTAAAGATTTCTAATTCCACTTGTGAGAAATGCGCACTTCGAAGCTTATTATTCCTGCCGTTGCCATGGTGAATCAGGTTAACTGCGATCCATTGATCAGGGCTTTTTTCATGCTCCTTCTCACATTCAACTCATGGTTGATCGGTTAGTTACCTGACTGATATCGGCTGTTCTAAACTGGAAACGCTGAGTATGACAGAGTGAGGTAGAACTACTTAGAGCAGCAGCTTTCTACTTCAGGTGGGCGGGCCATTTTTTCTTTAACGGAGTCCAGAACAAAGATGCACACCGCAACCTGCCCAACTAATAAAGACGTCTGCGCCACCCACCAATCAGCGGTGCGCTCAGATCAGCACCTGGCGCTCACAGAGCGAGACCGTGGAAAACCGTCTCACCAGAGAGTTACAAAATAACTTGGTTTATTATTATTATTTATTTTTATACAGTTTAGCTTGGATTTTATTTTCTGCGCAGCATACATTTGCTGTGCGCACTGAAGCCAGATGCTGTGCGCGATTGCGCACGCACGCAGCTTAGAGGGAACATTGGTCACACGTGACTTTGTTGACATTAATTCTCGACCTGTGCATGCACAATGAGGATCATTCAGTGCTTTAAGCACCACCTCTGGGGGTCAGTAGGGATGACATAGAACAAAGAAGACCATGGGTCTGAGTACATCGAATAAACAAACCTAATTCTACAGAACTCAAGCATGATTAAAATTTACAACAAAACACAAACAATCATAAATCCTGGCATTATGTGTGTTTATACAATCCCAAACAGGACGAAATTCAGCAATCATCATGGAGAACTTATTGATTCCTATGAGAATTTTAAAACTGCTCCAATACCATCATTCAGCAGTGAGAACGATTTTTTAAATTAAAAAAAAATGTATATGAAAACAGTCACTATTATTCCCACGAATAAATGTTCGAGTAAATAACCCCTATCCTTGGACCTCACAAATCCTCTGAGAAATTACAAAGCCCCACAATAATCAGTTAACGTTTCAATTTTAACTGACCAGTTTATGGCAGTGCAAGAATTGAACGGTCCATGGTACTACAATTATATGAATGAATGAATGAATTAATTAATGTATGATCTAAAGAATGAATGACTCAGTGAACAAACAAAATCTTTATTTTGAATGTAACATCTTAACAAAAGAAATAAAAGTTATAAACAGTATTTTACCTTTTTGGAAGAGTTGTGGTATGACTAAGACCTGCAAAGACCATCTGATCAATGTCCACATGATGCACAGAGCCATGTGTTAGGGAACCCTAACACAGTAGACAGTGGCGCAAAAAGTGGGTATGCACTATATGCAGTGCATAGGGGCGCAGCACCATGGGGGCGCCAAAGTGATGGTAAAAAAAAAAAGTTTTGGTATTTTCTATATGTAGCTGCTATTGTGCTTTTCTTTAACATTTTTGAATTTCCTCAATGTTTTAAATAACATTTTAGAACAAAACATGTTAGAGTAGACGCCCTATGTCATAAGATTCCACCGTAGAATTTTGACACAAGAGGGAGCGTGGAGAAGCATCCCGCTGCAGCCTGCGGGAAGGCTGCAGCGGGATGTACTTGGGAGCGGGGGCGCCGTCAGCGCTGAGCGAGCAGATAGAATAGCCTATGAGTAGTGAGTTTAGTTGTCTATGGAAAATGGATAAATCAAGAAAGCTGTGGGGGGCGAAAAATAAAAAAAGGAAGAGGGAAAGGGAGATGGTATGTCAAGGGATGCAACAGCAGTTAAACAAGTGGATGGTGAAAGGCAACAGGTAGGAATTAAAGTTTGACGGCTGTGCTTGGAGGCTTGCAAATAACGTTATTCACGTTAAGAGACTAGCTAGCGATTACTAACGTAGCAGCCAAATGGGGGTTCACAGCTTGCTTAGAATGTGCAAAACCGAGGTTGCTGAGTTGAAAACTGGAAAATATAAGGCAGGAATTTGCTTAAGCGAGGCGGTGAATTGGCGGGGCGACAGGTTTTGCGCGGATCGACTCGGGGGAGGCGGTAGCGTGAGTATAGCGCTGCGGGAAACCCTGTAAGGTAGCAGGTACAATACAGGACAAGAATCTGGAAAACAGATGCATAAACTGGTTTATCATGGAATCATTAATATATTTTGTTTTACCATTAGCTGTTGATGTATATAACTAATGCAATGACTTTGGTTTACCATGGAATCATGCATAGATTTGCTCCCGTTACTTAGGCTTGTATATTCATACAATATGAATATATATGAACAGGCTAGCTTGTGTTTGCTAACAGTGGGAATGTAGCAGCCAAATGGGGGTTTACAGCTAGCTTCTAGCTTAATGCAAAACCAATGTTGCTGCGCTTACATAGTGGAAAATATAAGGTAGCATGTACAATAAATGACCAGAATCCAGAAAACATAACTTATGCAGTAACTCATGCATAAATAATATGCAATAGAGATGTTGTTTTACCATTAGCTGTTCATGTTAGCTGTGCTGTCAGACATGTAGGCTGCTTTACATTTGTTGGGTGACATGGAAGCTGTAATTACAGGGTCACATCTCTCTCTCTAAAGGTCTGTGCTAAGGCTATCCATATTTCTACTTTTTAAAATCCAAAATGTGAATGTAATTTCAACAGCAGCAAAACCTTACTGCATAATAGTTGTCTTATCTGATGCCATCACTAGGCTGATTTAGAAAGGCTGCATTAAGTTGCATTGGTTATAATGATAATGTTAACGTTTGTCAATTTGCAACTGTTTATTATGTGTGAACATTGTTAATAATATACCATCTAATTATTATTATGGTAGGCCTACAGTGGCTGATATACTTTAAAATAAACCTTTATTATTTAAAGACCATACATGATGATGTCTGGCACTTATTTATTTATTTTTATCCAGGGGGGGGGGGGGGCGCCAAAACTGATGCTGCATACCCCTCTTATACTGGGTAGTTGCGCCCCTGACAGTAGATGAGTACACACAATATTTTGCACATGTTTTGCTGCCACAGGATCTGGGCACCTGGCAGTCACCATCCCCTTCTCTATAGCAAGGTTTTCTTAGATCAAGTGTTAGGTCATCTGTCCAACCAGGGACTAAAAAAGACATATGGGAAAACAGATACATTACATAATTGCCATCCTGATTTTGTGGTCTGCTGTGTTGTTTCTCCTCCTTAGCCCCCTCCCCCATTGACGCACCTCTGCCTAGCTTTCTGATCAACCAGCCTGGGTTAAAGTAGATGCCAATCCTTTGACTCCTGAGTGTCCACTCAAAATGGTGGTACCAAGCTAATAATTTCTTCTTGCTAGGTCGTTCTCTTCCCTGTGACTGTGCTGTTTCTGTGTTACCCAGAGACTCTTTCTGCCTGATATCCTTGCAGAGACATATCACCACACCAAACTAAATCAAAATGTAAGTCTATATGAATGTAAATAGGGGCAGGACATAGAAACTGTGGAGAGTTTCAAACACCTGGGTGTTCACATCAATAATAAACTGGACTGGACTCATTACACAGACGCCCTGTACAAGAAGGGCCAGAGCCGCCTCCACCTCCTGAAGAGGCTGAAGTCCTTTGGAGTGAGCAGGCCCCTGCTTAAAACCTTCTATAGCCCCATTTAGACTACCCTTGTTAAACCGATCCATGCCGAGCTCGGTCCGAGCTTGGATCAGTTAACCAAGCCGAGCTTGGTTCTGACGACCGTTTACACATCACGCTATCTTGGTTCCTTGGTTTCCTCGCCTCCTAGTGACGATCTGCGGTACTACTGCTCTCTAGGATGGAAGGAGGAAATCAAGCAAATAAAAATGGTGGCGCCCGTAACATTCAGGAAGTTATGTTTGGTTATATTTCGTTGTTTGCGGAGAGTCAGGCAAAGACGGCAACTTTTGGTGAATTTACTTGACAGAGTCGGCTTTTGGGAAGTGGATAAGACAAACGAACGTCTAATAAGGATTTACAGACGCAGGAAACAACGACAGACGCTGAGGTTCATCACACTTCTAAGCAGAATCATCAATGGAAATCGTGTGGCACAGTAGGGAAGCTAGTATTTTTATGAATGTCTGAAATGTCAGCTGGCTGTAAGGAGATGACGCGGTCTGCTCATGTGCTCTTTGTTTTTAGAGAACCGGTCTACTGAAAAACCGAGCCGAACCCACACAAGGAACTGGTCTGCATTTAGCGTGGTCCGGTTGTGTCAGGCTTGGTTCAGTTCAGTTTGCGTTCCATTTACACTCGATAGTTATCTCGGTTACCAAGCTCGGACTGGTCTCAGCACGGTCAAAAAGGGGTAGTGGAAACGGGGTATGAATCTGTGGTGGCCTCAGCCCTCCTCTACATTGTCGTCTGCTGGGCCCCAGGCAGCGCAGAGCGGGACAGAAACAGACTGAACAAGCTGGTGAGGAAGGCCACTTCTGTCCTGGGCTGCACTCTGGACTCGGTGGAGGAAGTGGCCGAGAGGAGGGTGTTGTCCAAGCTTACATCCATCATGGACAACACCTTCCACCCCCTGCACCACACTGTAGAGGAGCTGAGCAGCTCCTTTAGTGACAGACTTATACATCCTGTGTGTAAAAAGGAGCGCTACCGCAGGTCGTTTATCCCTGCTGCCATCAGACTTTACAATGCCACTGCACTATAACCTGGTGTAATAACACTGGAATAACTGTGCAAAAACTATTTGATACCCTGTGCAAGAATCCTGTATACTGCAATAACTGTGTAATAACTATTTGATATTTTGATATCAGTTTAGTTGTTCCCCATCCATTGTATATATTTGGATGTACTGTATATACATCATGCACCATTTCCTCCTTTGTGCACCTTCTGTTGCTTATAAGAGCCGATGTCACAAGTAAATCTCTCCATTGTGAGATCAATAAAGTTCTATCTTATAAACACCAGAAAACTCACCTGTTCCATGACAGCTTTAGCTCCTCCTCTCACTACTGTGCTCTTCTTTTATCCTGTCTGCTCTCTAAAACATGCTTCTGGATCAACCTTCTACTCTCCACACTCAATGTAAATACCATGTCACCTTGTATAATCAGCATCACCTCCACCCACCACTCCAAGCAAAACACTGAGTAACTAGAGTAAAGTGTCTGCTATAAGCTTAAAGGATCCTTTATTGGTACAATTTGATCAACTGAAAGAGGGAAAGACTCAGTCGGTTGGGCTTATTACCTGGCATAATATACTGAAACTGACTGCATTATATTTCCAATAGGCTTGAGCTGGATTGTGTGTAACTGAATTTGAATGTTGATATACTTGGATTAACTCGAGTATATGTTATTGGAATAGGATCAGTTGTCACGCACATGGATATGACATTTGTTGTGATTTATGTTCAATGAATTTAATTAAATAGTATGCAAAAATAAAAGCCAAATGGAAAGGAAAGAAACCCTTAAGGCCCTTTTACACTACACCTAAAAACCGAGCCATGCCGAGACCATTCCGAGCTTGGATCAGTTAACCGAGATAAGACGGCCGTTTATACACAAGAGTTATCTCGGTTCCTTGGTTGCTCCTCGCCTCCTAGTGGCGATCTGCAGTACTACCGCTCTCTGGAATTGAAGGCGGGACCGAGCAAATCAAAATGACGGCACCCGTAACGTTCAGGATGTTATGGTTAGACATAGTCGGCTTTTGGGACGTGGATAAGACAAACAAATGTCTAATCAGGATTTACAGACGCAGGAAACAACAACAGACACTGAGGTTCATCACACTGCTAAGCAGAATCATCTCTGGAAACCGTGTGGCACGGTAAGGAAGCTAGTATTATTATGAATGTCTGAAATTTATCTGAATAGAGTGTGCATCGGGACGTGCAGCCAGACACGCCGGAAAACCCGCGGACAGTCAGCTGACTGTAAGGGGATGACGCGGTCTGCTCATGCGCTCTTTATCAGAAAACCGGGCCAGAAAAAAAACCAGGCCGAGACCTACCCAAGAACTGGTCTGCAGTTAGCGCGGTCCGGTTATGTTTAGCGCGGTCCGGTTCAGTCTGCTGACCGTTTACACACAAGAGTTATCTCGGTTACCGAGCTCGGACTGGTCTCGGCTCGGTTAAAAAAGTGTAGTGTAAACGGGCCTTTAGAGGTTAACTCACATGCTGTTGGAAGTAAAAGATTTAAGAATCGCAGGAAATTATTGCATAATATCGTGTAGAACCCCTTCTGTGATGCACCATGGTTGCATTCAGTCCTGCAGCTGTCATTCAGGGGTCTTGGCAGGAAACCCTCCTACCCACCCCATCACCCTCCTCTGCTGTGTCCTCCTACAGACTTCGTTGTACAATAAGTGGCAGTTGGTGTACCACTATCAGCACAGCGGTGTGCAGTAATGCCAATGCCAGTGCCCAACATGAATAATAGGAACCCTGTGCAGATGCCCAGCTGCTCTAGTTAGGGCTCAAAGAAGTCAATAGGACCCCCCCCCCCGCCCACACACACACACACACACACACTCTGATAACACACTAACAACATCCAGCTACACAGAAACGTGTCCAATCTCAACCAAACACAGCCTGTGGTGATTGTTCAGACCTGCCCATCTGCTTCCTGATCTTGAAGGTCACTCTGACAAGTGGAAGGCCAGTGGCTTTGAGTGGATAACCTCTGAGTGAGCGATGGACCTCTGCTGGAGCCTGTCTGACCTCAGCTGATACTACAGTATAATGTGGAACATGTTTAGAATAGATAAGAATTAGCTACCATTTTGCTCCCCAAGGAATAAAGGAAATATAAACATACTATTAATGTCAATGCTGGGCTGAAAAGTGAAATCATGAAACCTATTCTACCTCATTGGCAATATTCCTGCTGAGTCATTTACTGCTTCACCTTGTCCTCTATTTTTTTGCCATGGATTTTATGTACTAGTCAATTCTGAACATGTCACGATCCACAGATGATTGGGTTAAGGTTTTGTTTTGTGTTTGTGTTCTGATAATTAATATGACTTGTTGTTTATCTTAGGTCTTGCCATATACTGTTCATTACTCTTTGTTCATTATTATCTCAAAGGTGTTTCCACAGTAGCACTGTTGCCTTACAGCAAGAAGGCCCTGGGCTGGGACCCTGGGTTTATCCTGCTGTCTTTCTGCATAGAGTTTGCATGTTCTCCCTGTGCATGCTTGAGTTCTCACCGGGTACTCTGGCTTCTTCCCACAGTCCAAAAACATGACTGTTAGATGAATGGGTGTCACACCCCAGCTTGCCGTCGGCTTCCTAAAATCCCTTTGGCAGTATTTGATGCGGGGGAGGAGGTGGTGGGGGATGTGTCATTCCTCCTGGTCTCCATTCCTCCTCAGAGTGACGACCCAGATGCACTGCCCTCTCCAAAACAAGAGGAACTCAGCATGGAGTGAGGAAGTCCTCCGACGTTTTAAGAGAGATCAAGGTTTTTTTTTAACGTGGACAACATATGTGCTTTTACCTCTGATTTACATATTTAATAAAGGCCTTTCGGTGATTTTTCCCCCCCACAGTTTCTCTGGGCTTTGCTTTATAAATCAGGATTTTCTTTTGGTATATGCAAAATTTTTTGTATAGATCCTATGCACTGTTTTATAAATGAGAACCCTGATCTTTCGTTCTAGTCTTTTACTGCTCAACTTGCCTTTCTCCTCATCTCAGGCTCTGCTGCACTGTTCATCCCTCACTCATAGCGCTCAGTCCACTTCCCTTTTACACCCCGCAGTCCACTCCACTCCAACTCCACTCCTATGGCCAGTCTTTACCATTCCCCGCACCTTTTTGTGCCTTGTCGACATCTGCACCCACTCCCATGCTATCACCTCTGCTGCCAACCTACTGATAACCCGAGCACATGTCTTGCTCAGGCATTCAAACAACTGATAGCCACAAAAGGAGAACAAGACAGTTTTTATTTATAAAATAATTGAAGAACATTTTTCAGCAGCGCAGTTCTTAGCTTTTATGTTAACGTCTGTTATATGTTCACCCATTCATCTCCCTTTTAAGCATTTATCATACTGTAAATCTGTAATAAAGGGATGGGTAGAAACTACACATACATATTGAACTTCTGCTTTTCATCTATGATGTGCATGTAATCATATCTTAATATTTCAAATACTATTACAAAGACTATGTGATATTTTTTTTCAAAATTTCTATATTTCTTCATTGTTATCCTAAATCTAATATTTGCTTTTGAGATACATTATTTCTTTATTTTGTTAGTTACCTCTTCTTATTAGAGGCATACATTCACCAAAGAGTTGGAAACATAAGTGAGAGATGTTGGACCTAATTCATGTGTTGTGTTCAGAGATGGTATTCTGCATACCTTTGTTCTAACGAGCTACTGTTTCCTCTCCTTCCAAATCTCCTTTGAGCTCCGACATTAACACGACATTTTGGTCCATACAAGAGCACTGGATATCTTCTCTTTTTCATGCCATTTCCTATACGCCTGAGAGATGGTTGTGGGTAAAACCCCAAGAAGATCACTACGTTCTCAAATAGTGATCAGCTCATCTGGCAGCAGCAACCATGCACATTTAAACTCACCTAAATCCTTTTTCTGATGGATGCTTTGAACTTGAACGAGTCACCTTCATTGCCTCTAGATGCCTAAGTATTGAGTCGCTGCCATGGCTGATTTGCATTAACAAGCAAAAGGAAAGGTGAATCGGGTGAGTGTATGATTGTGTAACACTTGAAAGACTTGGTTACACCACTGTTTTAACAAAGAGTACATTGACAAAAACTCATGAAGTTTAGTTAAACCTTTATACTAGATTCAGTCTTATGGCACTTAAATATGTACTGATCCTATGCTATTTTTTTCATAAATCTCCTTAGATTTATTTGGGAATTGTTTGGGCATTTGCTGGAGATTTCCTTTTGATATTATCTCAAAGTGACAGTGAGTATGCAACTCTTCACCCTGTTACATACAACTTGTTTTGTGCTCTGGCTTGTTTTTCGTTTGTTCTCCAACTGAGGTCAACCTCTGAAACGATAAAAAAAGAGAGGGGAGAGGGGAATTGGTAAAATATTTACTTTATTAAACCCCTTTACTATGAAAGTAACACTATCAACTTCTCAAATTCCTAAACTTTGTTTGGATAAGTTTTTATATGTTTATCTTTGATTTTTTTGTGCCGATTATTTGGATTAATACAATTTTATTGCATTCAGCAGGTCAGATTATACCTCATTGTGTTCGGCGGCCATTCCTTATCTGAGAGTAAGTGTAAGGAGATCTTCGGAGAGATGGGAACTTATTTGGTAAGGAGTAAGCAGAGGGGTAAGTGCCTGTATGTAGATATGTATGATATGTAGGTATGTAAGGAAAACTGGGGGTGGGTTGGTGTGGGTAGGAGGGGGTGGGGGAGGGGGGGGGTTGGATGTCTGGTCACCGACAGGAAGCAGACCCTGTCTCCATCCCCACATTCCTCCAACAGATGTTTGAAAATAATTTCACAGCTGGTGGGGGGTTGAGGAGGGGGTGGTGTGTGTTTTACGATGCATCACACTTGGAGGGAACAGAATGAAAAAGAAACATCCACCCTATGTTTTTTATAGTACATGCACATTTATAGTGCTGGGAGATTCCCCTGGATGCTCAGTGATGTACTCCTCCTGTGACATGTACGATCCTTCTCTGGTTTTTCATCTGTGGAAGAAAACTAATGGATCCCATCCATCCTCTGTCACAGCTGGGTTGCACAAAGGCTCTGTCCTGAGACCTCTCATAAAAGCAAAGTCAATATGCTTTCACATTTCTTAATAAGTTCCATTTCTTATCCCCACACTTTACACCAACTTACCATATCAGCTCTGTGAGCTCTTAAAGCTGTTAGGTCAACATTCCTCACCTGGCCTAATATAATAGCCAGGCTTTGACTATATCTAATGTGCAAGTAAGCTATTTGGAAAAAGAAGAGCTCTTGTAGATAAAATGTTAAATCCAAGGATTATTTCAGTAGATTTTAATCATTTAATGATATTAAACTCAATGGTGTGAACCTATGCTGAGGGAACTCTAACACTTGACTTTTCAAAAGGAGAAAAGTTGCTTCAAACGTTTGAACAAATATCCCATAACTATAAATTTGAAGAGCACGGTGTCACATTGCTCAGGGGTGTTGGACATCGCCTCAGACAGCCCATTTTCCTCAGACTGAACCTTATCCTCAATCCTTTGTGTTGTTACAGCTGGGAGTTCTGCATTTAAAGCTCTCTTCCTCTTTCCTCCTCTCAGTGGAAATAAAATACAGCCTAAAGGAGGATCAAAATCCCTTCAGGTATCGTTGCTGTCGTCTGGATGTGTTGTGGAGCCTGCCCAGGACCAGTAGGTAGCTGTCAGTCTTGGACCGCCTGAAGAGATGTGTGGATTGAACAGTTCTAGTTGGAGCTTAAACCCACAGATTGAATCTCGCATAGAAACTACTGTACAGTAGAGAAACAGAAAAGTTAGTTACAGATAATGAGTCCTTAATGAACAGCTAACATGTTGTTTATTTGGTTTAAACTTAAGCGACTTACTGAAAAGTTAGGTTATCATGAATTGAAAACTAAGTCATTCACAGCTTTGACTACACAACTGACATAAAATTAAGCTGCTGAAATATATTTAGCCCTTTTTATATGTACCCTTTTATAAGGAAAAAATCAAAAGTCCCTCACCATATTCCAGGTATTTTTTTTTTTTACTTTTTCATTGCAAACTTTTAGCATGTTGATAATTCTAGGAGTTTCATTGAAATCAAGTTCCCAAGGCTAGCTTCTTTCCAGGGAATATGACTGACCCCATAGCAGCAAGAAAAGCAATAACTGAGAGAGATCACAGCATACAGTCATCTGATACCTTACTTGCTGTGAGAACGTGCTGATGAGTGCATTTTTAGTTTAGGGAGCTCTCTCTGTGCAATATCTGGTTACAGTATCACTGCTTGCATAAGCAGCAGCAACATCCATCTGTGTCACTACATTAACTTTGAACAGAATACTCAGAGAACATGAGAGCTTCACTTAATCAAGTTTTGACTCAAAACAGACGAGATGTTGCATCCAGCTGGGTGCATTGTTTGGTTTTGCTCCTGGTAGACAAATGTGCCTTAGCTTTGCTCCGATTCAGTCAGACCAGGACTGATTACTGAGGCAGCATGCGGATCTGACCATCTGACCAAGCAGAGCTCCTTTTCAGAAGCATCATGACTACCTGTTTTCAGACTCACAAATTATCTACTGTCTGCAGCAAATCTTTGTGCACTGTTCTGTTTAATCTGCCTCCAACAAGCAAAAGGGCCAAAGGAAACAGAGAGGACAAACACAAGACTTGATGGACTTCACAATTTCCCCTCCATACATCCTTGTATATTGCATTTTTCTGTGAGAGTCAGCAATTTTTGATAAACAATTAAATGACGTTTGTGTGGTTAAAGTACTGTAAAACCAAAAGTATTTGTGAAAAAAGTTAGGACTTCTTTTATAAACATTAAAGTCTCCTCCTTAGAGGTATTTAGGTAAGAAAAAAATGATAAGAAGAAGGAGGTGCAGGAACCGGGCCGGGAAAAGAAGCCATCATAGGTGCAAAGCTGGCACTTCTCATGCAATGAGCGTGAGACATGCTCTCACACCACACAACATTCCTCATACAGAAAAAATAACAAAGCCCATATGGGCTGCTTCAGCTCCCCTGAATGGATTGAAGTATACTCCTCATGGGGAGGATATAGATGGAATAACAAAAAGCATCATAGACTATATACATTTCTGTATGGACTCTAGGTGCTTTTCCAAATACAAGCACTGGACAAACCCTTACAGAAAAGCTTTATTCAAGGAAAAGAATAGGGCTTTCAGGTCATAAAATAAGGAAGAACTAAGAGGTGTGCAAAATGATTTAAGGTAAAAGATCAGAGATAAAACCAACTAAAGGAAGAAGATGGGAGATCAGCTGCTGAAAAAACAACATCAGTGATGTTTGGAAAAGCCTTAAGAAAATTGCAGGTCACAAACAGAATTCCCAGGCTGTAGGTGACTTGGGCTGGGTACATGGGCTGAATCACTCATTTCTGAGGTTTGACAGGCCACTCAGCCCTCCCCCAACCAAGTCTAACATGCTGCAGGCACCCTTTTCTTTGATGACTACCTGTTCTTCTACCCAGAACAGCAATCTCTGATTTCTCAGGAATAATCAACCTCCTCCACACTTCAGACACAGCCCCTGTCTCACCCTGTCTTGTGTATTATGGGACATATCTAAACATCAGTCTGAGGCTGGGGAGAGTATCACAGCTATGGAAGACCTCCTATGTGGCACCAGTGCCTAAGACCGCACACCCAGAGATGGCACTAGCCATTTTGACCCCCTTATCAGTACGATCCTCTGAAGAAGATCCTCAGTGTCAGCTCCAGTTCCTGATCCCAAGAGCCTTCCTGGCACTCCTGTTGACCTCCGCTCCACAGACATCACTAGTGTCCTCTGTGTACCACCTAACCACAGTCAACCTGTCAACCTTCAAACATGCTCCACAATTGGCAAGCCACCACACACTAACTGGCAGTCTGTCGACCGCAGGCCTCTGAGTGCCACCTCGACACCCCTTCGACTCCAGTATTCACCCTATCCATGAGCCAGCCTCCTGCTTGTTGTGAGTGCTCAGCCCTGTCCACTATTTCCTCCACAATCAGCAACCAGAGCCGTCCCAGTCACCCAGCCATCAGTTCCCAGTTCCCTCCTTCACCACCAGTTTCATTACCTTCAATATGACATGTTTCATGAATTGGCGCTATATAAATAAAATTGAATTGAATTGAATTGAATTGAATAAAACTCTTACACTGTTTCCCTGCCTCCGTGTGTGTTCCCTTCAGAGTCAACATGGATAAACTGAATGTGACAGATAATAAATAAAAATAGTGTGATTGTCTGGTTGTAACTTAAAAGTCAGAATACTCCCCCCAATGACTGTCACCATACAACATTTGTGTGAATGGCCCTAAGGGGGCCATTCACACAAATGTAAGTGGGAGTAGGGTGAATGGGCACACACCTTGAAGTGATTGAGGTCTTGAGGTAGTAAGGGTAGGTTGTGGCTGTGTCAACTAATTGGGTGTTGACCAGTTTGTTGAAGGAGGGCATGACTCCTCATCCTCAATTTGGGTAATTGCTCTTAAAATATTAAACTTAGCCCTTTGCAGGCCAGATTGGCTGAGCCTCAAAAATCTAGGGACCAAATTTGGGGCAAAGTGGTAAACCTCATCCTTTTGCTTGTCTGGTATAGGTGGTTTTGGTGGGGGTTCTTGAAAGACACTGACGAGTCAGTTCCGACAATCAGGTGGACTACTCCTTCTCCTTTAGACATTCTGTGAGACCTTTACTACCTATGTCAACAGTCCAGCTGCTAGTGTACCATTTCAGGAATGATATAACCAAATGTATGGATCATTCTTATTGATTATGTTTATACACGCTTATTGTGTTTTGAGTTATAGAATAAGATTACTTAAATGTGACAAGAATAAGCAAATGAGAGTATAATATGTTATTTATGGTCCTTTTACTACAACCGTAATCACTTTGAGACTGTCTGGCAGTTCAAATGCATTAGCATATAGGAAAGAGGTGTTACTTCCACTCCTCTCCCCAGTTGAGGGTTAGAGCTGAAATTGCCAAAACTTGAAATTAGTCAAATTAGGTGTTCTGCAACAATAACATGACAAAATACTACAAAAGCAGTTTTCAATGTAATATGTACAAATTTTATTACTGTGAATTAGGCACCTTTGTCTCACTGGCATTGACTCAACAGGTGAAACGATATAGTAATCAGCATTATATTGACTACTTTTTCCAAACATCTTACAGATCTTATACACCTTAAATATGCTTGAAAACAAACATAGATCAAAGATGTTATTACACACAAATTTCAGATTACACATGACTGAACGAATAACATATTTACACCAACCCTTACATTGTGTAAAACAGTTCCCCATCTATAGCACCATCAATATAATTGTAATATTAAGACTTGCTGAAATTTCTGATAGATACGTGCTCTCTGTGTGGCTTTGCCAGTACTCTACTTTACGTCGCACATTTGAAGAGTCTATGGTAAATACATTTCTATAAAAACTCCTCACTGACTCCCATAGCAGCAGCTATTTCATTCCATGCCTTCTCTTTTTTATGTTTTTATTGAGGATGGGATGTGTCATACAAGATAATGTGACTTTCCACTTCATGAATGAGCCTCTCATCGTCCATTGTTGAAATTTGTGAAGTGATGCTCTACCACACACGTTTGATCCCATGTCACCGGTTTATGCCGTGTAGTTCACATTTCTGAGCCAACGCATGCATGCAAACAAAGACAGAGAGCAATAAAGTTTGCAGTATTATTTTACAGTCAAAAACAAAGGAAGATATTACAAACACAGCATCTGACTTCCTGTATGGCTCATGTAATTCCCTGGCAACTGACACAGAACCGTTGAGGCTTCTGGCAAAAATCAAAACTTGCGTAATTTAATAAGTCCTGCACGGCGTCGGTAACTGGACTTTTCAATTCAATTCAATTCAATTCAATTCAATTTTATTTATACAGCGCCAATTCATGAAACATGTCATCTTGAGGCACTTTACAAAGTCAAAATCAATCATATTATACAGATTGGTCAAAAATTTCCTATATAAGGGAACCAGTTGATTGCTTCAAAGTCCCGACAAGCAGCATTCACTCCTGGAGAAGCGTAGAGCTACAGGGAGAGTCGTCTGCATTGTCCATGGCTTTGCAGCAATCCCTCATACTGAGCAAGCATAAAGCGACAGTGGAAAGAAAAACCACCCATTAGCGGGAAGGAAAAACCTCCAGCAGAACCAGGCTCAGTATGAACGGTCATCTGCCTCGACCGACTGGGGGTTACAGAAGACAGAGCAGAGACACAACAAGAGAGACAAACAAGCACAGAAGCAAACATTGATCCAGTAATCTGTTCTACATTAGATGGTAATAGTGGTGATCTGTCTTCTCGGGATGATGTCTCAGATAACAGAACGCCAGACCAGGTGTACCTACTATGAAGAAAAAAAAGAGAGAGAACAAAAAGTTATAAGCAGAAATTATGACAAGCAATGCATAATTGAAGAACAGTAGAACTCGATAGAGTGAGAAAAATAGATCCTGATGTCCTCCAGTAGTCTAAGCCCATAGAAGCACATCCCCATAGGTAGGTCAGGGCAACATAAGCCACTCTAACTATAAGCTTTGTCGAAAAGGAAAGTTTTAAGATTAGTCTTAAAAGTAGACAGGGTGTCTGCCTCACGGACCAAAACTGGGAGTTGGTTCCACAGGAGAGGAGCCTGATAGCTAAAGGATCTGCCTCCCATTCTACTTTTAGAGACTCTAGGAACCACCAGCAGACCTGCAGTCTGAGAGCGAAGTGCTCTGTTAGGAACATACGGGGTAATCAGAGCTCTGATATATGATGGAGCTTCATAATTAAGGGCTTTATACGTTAGAAGAAGAATTTTAAATTCTATTCTTGATTTAAAGGTATACTATGCAACCGGGGTTGATTTTCCAGCGAGGCGCCCCCCAGAGGGCGAAAGTAAAAGTGCACTGTCGTAAATATGCTCAGCTGTTCTCCTGGTTTCTCCGGCAAGGCAGGCGTGGTTGTTTTGAGCTTAGCAGACAGGCGAACGCAATGAATCACCATCCTGCTGTTCAAGCAGAGCTACGAGGGAGCGCCCTCCCCTCCTCTCTGTCCCCGCCAGTGGAGTGAGGGGAGCGGGCGTCCCGAAACGACCTCCGCCTGGCCCGGGACCCGCTCGGCCCGGACATCGGCTCGCGGGGGGTTGGGTAGGGCGATGGTCCCGGTCCGCGCGACGCGCTGGCCGTCTGTTTCCGTATGCCGCGCGGCCGCCGGGGTGTCTCGTCTTTCCTCTCTCCCCTCCGTTCCCCCCGACGCCCGGTGCCTCCCGAGCCGCGTCCGAGCGTCGCGCGGTACAGTTTGAGAACACAGATGAGCGGTGGCCGTTTAAACTCCGCGGTTCCGTTGCACAGTTTGGAAACACAGATCAGCAAACAGATGAGCGGTGGCCGTTTAAACCCCGCGGTTCCGTTGCACAGTTTGGAAACACAGATCAGCAAACAGATGAGCGGTGGCCGTTTAAACCCCGCGGTTCCGTTGCACAGTTTGGAAACACAGATCAGCAAACAGATGAGCGGTGGCCGTTTAAACTCCGCGGTTCCGTTGCACAGTTTGGAAACACAGATCAGCAAACAGATGAGCGGTGGCCGTTTAAACTCCGCGGTTCCGTTGCACAGTTTGGAAACACAGATCAGCAAACAGATGAGCGGTGGCCGTTTAAACCCCGCGGTTCCGTTGCACAGTTTGGAAACACAGATCAGCAAACAGATGAGCGGTGAACTTTTAAACTCCGCGGTTCCGTCGCAGTTTGAGATGTATATAAGTACCACGACTGAAAAACTCGTACAGTGTATGCCCGGCTTTAACACAGTGAAAGTATGAACATGCACAGAGAGAGAGAGTAACCATTCCAATGTTACTTACAATCGCATCAGCAGAAACGCGAGGTCCGCGTGAGCCTTGCAGCCTTATTTTTCTTTTAGCTCTCGCCATTCGGAAAAAGCTTTCCCGATGTTCACCCGTGTAGGACTCTTCTCTCTTTCCACAGCCCTTTTCCTCTTTCTTGCCTGCTCCAACATGGGCTTTCGCTGTTTTATCGCCGGTTCCGCCATGATAACTGCACAGATATCGCCACTGCGCTAGCACCGAACATGCCTTTCACTGGGGGCGTGTAGCAGTTCTCGCCGTAAAGCAAGACCGACTCTCGCGATCTTGCATGAGATTCTGAGCCTGTGGGCGTGGGCCGAGGGCTCCTGCAGTTGCAAGTGCGGTATTTCCCCCACAGACCACCAGGGCGGCCAAGAAAACCTTTGTTCAACCTGAAATGACTCATTTAATCATCCAAAACGGTATGAAACACATTAATTAACTGAAAAATGTTGCATAGTGTGCCTTTAACAGGAAGCCAATGAAGGGAAGCTAAAATTGGAGAAATATGATCCCTCTTGTTGATTTTCATCAGAACTTTTGCTGCAGCATTTTGGATCAGCTGAAGACTTTGAACTGCATTTTGTGGACTTCCTGATAGTAAAGAATTACAATAGTCCAGCCTTGAAGTAACAAATGCATGGACTAGTTTTTCAGCATCGCTCCTGGACAGAATGTTTCTAATTTTGGCAATATTCCGGAGGTGAAAAAAGGAAACTCTGGAAACCTGTTTAATATGAGATTTAAATGACATGTCTTGGTCAAAAATAACACCAAGATTTTTTACTTTATTACCAGAGGCCAAGTTAATGCCATCCAGATTAAGTGATTTATTAAGAACTTTATTTTTTGAGGACTCTGGTCCAAAGATTACAACTTCTGTCTTGTCAGAATTTAAATGCAGAAAATTTAAAGTCATCCAGCTTTTGATGTCATTAAGACATGACTGCAGTTCAAGTAATTGATTGGATTCATCAGGATTTATGGACAAATGCAACTGAGTGTCATCAGCATAACAGTGGAAATTAATCCCATGCTGTCTGACTTGCACACTATTCCTGGCTGATGTGAATGTACACACTGATTTTAATGATTTGGATTCTCTGCGGCGCCCTCAACGTCTTCTGCATCACACCCACACTGTATTCGGTATGAGCCCAGCGTATGCTTGGCATGATATTGCAGTAGTTTAAGTGACTTGAAATGTTCTGATTAAAAAGTTTATTTTTCATTTTTTGAGAGGCTATGGATATTTGCTAGTTATTCAGTGACCCGGGCTGATGAGGGTGTCAACTTATTGGGATAAAATATTGTTTCCTGGAAAATCATGAAAAAGAACAATCTTTCTGTTTCTGTTTATCTGGTTGCATCAGGTCTACCAAAACTACTTCTTGTCCAAACATGATGAGCATCAACGCTAAAAGGAATACTATGCACATTAATTGTTGAGTTTAAAAATTCTAGCCATTCTTTTATGTGAGAATCAGCTCACCAGACTGCTGCTTGCTGTTGAGAATTTATTAGAGGCTCTGGGTTCAGCTTGTACAAGGTCCCCTTCTCCATACAACCCACTGAACCCACTAAGGTGCACTAGACATCCCAACAAGTAGGCAATCATTTTACAGTTCATACATGTTTTAAGCAATTGATAACGTGACAAAATTACAATTGGTTAATGAAAAGGTGGGAAGTGGGATTTGTGGGTGAGGCTTTGAGACCCTCCTCTCTCCCAGGTTCTGTCATCTCAGATAGGTTATGTCACAAATTATCATTACTGGATTGTTTGCTGACATAAGTGATTCAGATCTTTTTTATTTTACCTTTATATGACCTAACAAACCACTAAGGGAACATGATTGGTCATGCGTTTTTTTTTTCAGACATGAAATGGTCTGATGGAAAAGGTACAATGATATTTATTGAGAGCATCCATGCCCCCAAGGAGAATAATCTTTTCTCCTGATAACGGTCCATGAACCTTTCTCTTGTCATTTTAAACACAGACTACTAGAAAAATCTGAAATAAGAGGAGTTGATTTTATTGTCCTCAAAGTATTTTTTTGCAAGTGGCCAAATTTCAAAGGAGCTTTATATTTTCAACAATTCTGGTCAGGTTTTTATTAGTATCACAGATACTGCAGGTTGAACATAGCAAAATGTGCAAAAGTTCTTGGGATGTGAACAGTTGTTTCACTATTCTGTAACATGGAAGCTGTACTAATGTGCCTAATACTTCTATAAGAAAGTTATTGTTTTAGGGTAAATAATTCAGTGTAGAGCAATTAAAGAGACCAACTCCAATAATTAAGTGGTGAGCACACTGAGAAATTTTGTATTTTCCTTTTTCCCAGGATATCACATTAAACAAACTTAGAATACCCCACCGCCATGTCCATGCTCGCTTAAACAACTTTGTTTGCTCCAGCTTGTCGGGTTGGATTTCAGCAGGTGACTTGGCTGCACTGCCAAAAGGAGAGGTTTATACTTTTCTCCCTGTTATTGTTCTAGTTACACTGAGAACTCCACCACATGTACACATTTTAAAAAGCGAACCATCACTCAGCAGGCAGATGCAGGCTTTAGCATGTGACAGCTTGCTATGCAATACATACACAACTTCGCATAAAACACTCACACTACTATTATAGCTCTTTTTGTAGCTGTTGAAGCGAAGTAGAGTTACTTACATTTCTGTCCTCTTGTATAGGAACTGAACAGGCCTTAATACTCTATTTATATATATAAAGTCAGTTAGGAAGTTTCTTGTTTGGAAAGTTGGAGTACAGTTTCTTTTCTTTTCACTACATCATGTGGATCATTATGGGGTGTAAAGGACAATCGCTGTCACAAAACCATTGCAAATTCAAGTTAGATCTTATTGTGAAGTGAAAAGCTTAATAAAGGGGAGCTTAATAAGTCCAAAGGACACATATCCACAATCCATAATTTTGTCTTCCGGTTTGAAGACTGCAGAGTGGTGAACTTTTGGAGCAGGAAGCGAGATGAAATCCTGTCTGGCTCAGATTCAGGCAAACAAATTAAAGTGGAATCCATGGTAGCGACTAAGTGACGTGAGAGCAAGTTTCTCACATACTTACAGGGAGGACTTTTCTCACCGCTCCAAAGTCTGGAACACAACCCATCAATGAATGGCATAAGGATTAAGACAGTTGGAAATAAATACAAAGAGCAACATTGCCCCTCTTCACACACTGCACAATGATAGCAGCATACAATGGGATGATGTGTTCTTTTAGCCCACACCGGATGTGTCATCTTGCACTGCTGTGCAGAACTTCCCAGCATTGTGTGCGGCCCTCTGCCATTGAAGCTGTGCAAAACTAATACTTTGCAAATATTTCACAGTGGGTGAGTGCTTTCTTTTCACCCTGGTGGAGGGGTTCCCTCGCTCCCAGGGTCAGGAAGCAGGGAGGACCTGGAACTGACTTCCTATAGAAGAGCAGCTTCAGCTTTGGTGCAAGGCAGTGACCTTCCCTCCTCTGTAACAATCTCAAGTCTGTTTGCCTTGTTTTGACTCTTTCCATTGTTCTTGAAAATATAAAAATTAATTTTAGAGCAATTTTATGATTTCTCTAAAATCATAAAACAATACTGGACAAGTCTATTTAAATTTTAAGGGGCACAGTTTTAGGCCTTTTCTAGATGTAGAGCTGATTACAGGCTAAAAATATGCTAATAACACTGATGAGTTTGTTTATTTTTGTGAGAATCAGACCACCAGACCAGGGTAATTGGAAGAAATACGTTTTGCAAATGTCACAGTCTACTAACCATTTTTAGTGAACACAATGAAAGTTAAAGCAGGAACTGTGGAGATGCAGATGTGATATTTGTCATGACCATTTGCGCCGTCTGCTGAGACGAGACTGGAGCAGAACTGAAAGGGTGGACAGAGGAACTGACTGTGTGAGAACAGTCAAAAGGGTCATTATCCAGAGCTTATGAAAGCACATGTTTCACCAAAACCATGGAGATTTCTCCTACTAATGAGCTCAGTCCATGGGCCATCAAGTACTTCCAAAGCAGAAAGGAGTCTCTTCTTTGTTAAATTAAACGATTTATTCGTACTATCTGCTTGATTTTTAAGCAAAATTATATGCCAAATACCTAAACATGTCTGTATCTACCATGTTAGTGCTTGCTAAAAAACAGACTAACAGCTGATTAGGTATTCGTGTCAGCATTCATTTTAGGTGGATAATGCAGGATTTCTATATTTGCACCTGTGGTTCCAGGTTTGCTTTAGAACATTTGCAAAGCAAAACATCCAGCTGTCATTGATGCACCAAGGCTTGTTGTATTTCATGTCATAATGTCTGCCCCGGGTGGTCCCTTGGTCTTATGTGGTTGAGCTTACCTTTCTAGAGCTTCTATATGGTCTCATACTCTTCTTGCTAACCCTCTCTAGTCTAGTTTTTAGTCTTCACCCAGCTACTTGTTCACTAAAATCTCAATACTAGTCACCTGAATTTGCCTTAAGGTCTAAATGCAGCAAAAAAACTCAAGTTCTGCAAAGGACATTTTTTAAACATTTGTTGGAGTAGAGTTTTCTTTGGTTAACATTTAGTGATAGTCTGTTGCAGAATAGGGTCTAAATGCAGGCTGAAGGCAGGTATACAGAGAGCAAAGGAGATCTACTCTAAGTACTTATTTTATTAACTAGAAATCCAGAACACTCTTTTGCAATTACACCTGTTTGATTATGAAGATTATTATTAATTATAATTGTCAATTATAATTGAGTAATATATCATTCAAAATCAAAGGATAGCTATAACGAAAATTAATTCAAATGGTTGTGATCAAGGGCTCTGAGCACTGTTTGAGTAATGATTAGCACAAACAATTGGTTTATTAATTAGCAGTTATGAACTTATTTATACCGGAAAAGGGTTATCTAACCAGTTGTTGATGGGTTAGACAAATGGAAATAAAGTCAATCAAAATGGATTAAGAGGTAGCAATGTGTAATCCATTCACAGTTGATTAGAAACATTATTGATATCAACATTAACCATCACAATCAACATATCAGCACTTTGAGGTAACATTGAAAGAACATCGGCTAAATAGCTCTGAGGTAGCAAAACTGGTGTACCGAAACAGGCCTGAGGCTAAGATGGGGAACATTTCTGGAGAAACTAGCCGCTAGCAATGTTCATGCACAGTTAGCTTCTAACTTGTTCTAGTACGGCTTCAAGGTAGCGCTTGGCTAACAGTAGCTAAGCTAGTGTGACTTCATAACAGCCTACGGCTAACAGCCTCGGGCTACTCGGTGTCCCACCCAAGATGGCGACTATAACGACATATGACCTCCGACCTTGCGTGTGGTGCGTAAGGAGGCGGCCCTGATGACATATGACAGCCGACCACGTGTGTCGTGCGTAAGATGGCGGCTCCGAGATCACAGCTAAATCACTAGCATAGCGTGAAGGCGGGCTTTGAATTGGTTGGCAAAAAGGAATGGATCTTGTCGATCTATGGAAGATAATGGAGCTTCCAGTTGGATCAAAAATGAATTAACGTTAATTTTAAAGTCAAGACCTCCCTGATTGAGTGCAGGAGAAATAGTAATACAGCAAAGGACCAGCCAAGAATCGAATCACGGGCCAAGTGCGGGTTCACACGCAGGAATCAGCTGAACGTCTTCTCAACACAGCAAGGCTGCAACTGAAGAAGAAAGAACAATAGCCCTGCATGCTTTTATATACGGCCGTTCTCATTTCCATTTTGACAAGATAAGGTCTCTATCAGGGCGGTCGTCCCAACTGTGTTGAATGCTGGGAGTTGCAGTTTGTCACTTCATAATGGCATAACAACACCAAATAATAAGCAAAAAGCATAAATTATGATAACTGGATAGATATCAAGAATATACTCATTAGTACAAAGAAAAGGCTCAAGAAGTGATATAAAGCAAATACTCAGAGGAGTGATCACTGGCTAGATAGCTGGGAGCTGAATAACAAATTAGTAAAAACTGAAAGGAAACTACAACAAATCTATTTATAACTATACAGCAATAGTTACATCATAATGGCATCATGTATCTGATAATCTAGCAGATGTATTTTTATCTCATCATCAATTTAATGGGTATGTAAAGAAGTTATGTCCCACAAGTGTAGCACCTTAGAGCCAAAGAGTTGACCAGTGTCCCAATTTAGTGTAGAAGGAAAAGGCCGAAAGTATAGGCAATTAATAATAACAAAAGTCCAAAACTTCTGAAAACGGAGACATAAAGGGGGATGAGCCCTAAAAATGCAGGAACCATGGGTGTGCAACAGAGGATCCAATAAGGGGTGAAGGAAACAGACAAGATTAAAAAGGGAAAACAAAAGGGAAGCAGATGTCTAAATAACTGAATGAACCACAGCAGAGTGTGGATTTCAACTGAAGAACTTAAGGAAGGTGACTAGTTAACAGAATAAATACACAAAAAGCGTAAACAGAAGGGTCAACTTAATGAAAGTGAAAAGACAATCCAGAATCTAAACCAGAGGTCACGGATTAGCGGACCACGGTCCGGATCCGGACCCAGCTGCTACCTAATCCGGACCCAACCTCATTTAAAACATTTATATATTACTGCATGTTGTCCGACGACAGTGTCTAACTCGGGGGTTAAAGTTCTCCGTCGCTGCGACGGATTTCCGTCATTTGGAAATTGAGTTTAAAAAGTCCCGTCTAGACTTTTTATTCAAGGTTTTGCACTGAAGCTGCTCTCAACCAATCAAACCTGGCAGAGGCGAGACATTAGCCAGTCAGAATGAGAGCAGGGCGGGTCTTTCCAAAGCGGACATGGCCAGTCTGAGGTTTATCGGTGTTCATCATTTTAACTTTTGGGAGAGCATTTTAAACTGGCCACAGATGGTATGAATGAAAGTAGCGGTGGTCAAAGGTTTCTTTGGATTAATGCGAACCAGCAGGTCAGAAAGTTCAGCAGCTGACAACAACTTCCCTCGGTAAGCGTCAATCTGCTCCTGCAGTTAATCAATGAGTTATTTCCACCTGTGGCCATGTCGTCTGTCAGCGTTTATTCCCTCGCTGATAAACGCGGTGACCAACCAGGGATCTCCTCGTGATTCGCTGTTATGTTTTATTTAAACACAAAGAAGAGTAACGCGCTAGCTCAGGCTAATTTAGCATGACCCTTGAAGAACAAGAGTCGGACTGTGAAACAATGTCCCGCATTTGACTGGGTTTGATTCGGAAAAACCCTGCACTGTTCTGAAACAAAGAAGGCAGAGCTGTATCTGCTGTCAGTATGCAGCAGTGATCACCTGATGAGCAGCTGCGCTCCAGGACACTAAATAAAATGACAAGGATTTTGATGCTTACAGATTGTTAAGAAAACTACATCAAAAAGATAAAACAAATAAACTGCAGCTACAACATGGACTGGAGAACGGGTTCTACCTGGGTGAGGCCAGAGAAAGGCGATTCTCAGAGAGTTTTTTTATGAAGTTAAAGTGGAGCACGGACACAGGGTTCATCCTGGACAGGTCTCCAGTGACTGGGCTAAAATATAACCATTTTATTAAACTTCAAAAAAGTTAAATCATGCCTTTTTATAAACTGTAATTATTAATTGGTGAACAATAACGGGCAAAGCAATCTGTGTCAAATTAAAATGTATTATGTCATGATAGTGTTGGTGATGTGTCCTGCATTTCCAAGGTTGTGTTTGGCCTTGTATGATCATAAAATTGGTTTATATTGAATGCGACAGGGAGCACCTTGATATGTGCTTGAGGTTGGCTTTGTTGCCAATCAAACTAAGGTTTAAAACCCTTGCAGGGCAGCCTAAAGCTCACTTGTCTCATTAAGCCATAAAAAAGAAATTAAAAAAAGTTCAGTTGTTTTATAAAAGATGTGAAAGTCAGGAAATTGTCTATATACCAAACTGTGAAAGATTGTGGTTCTCTATTTCAAAAAGCACTTTGGATTTTAAAATAGAAAAACGTTCTATTTTTATGTTATTTTTTGTGGATGCATAAACATTTTATTTCAGTGTTAAATACTTTTTGAAGTAACGGATTGTAATTACAAATGTGTCCGGACCTTTACTGGTTGTTGATTTTCTTTATTCGGACTCCGCTGATTTTTAATTCGTGACCCCTGATCTAAACCAATACATGAAGAACAGAATGAGAGTTGGAACAACATACATGACAAAACCCAATATTAATGTCTACACAACCTCAAAATGCTGAGGATCATGAAAGTCGGGCTTCCAAGATGGAAGAAGGTTCTGAGTGGGGCCAGAAAATGAGAAATATCTTCCTTAAATGAGGTTTTAAATAAACTGGAAGAATCAACAATTACTTCACTTTTATACAATAGACAATAGTTGTGGCTAATCAGACAAACACTTCTCTTTTATATGTGAGTAAGCTCCTTCACTGGGCAGAATAAATCAGCATATGACATGAGCTGAAGGTGGGGAAATTTATTTAGCTTTTTTATACTTAGTATATGTCATAGGCTTCCAACTCTCTGAAGCATGAGATGAAGCTGTGTGTGAGAAATATAGTAGAAAATATACCTAGGGGCCTCCCCCATTAAAAAAAGATGAGGCATGCATGCACATGTTGATCTAATCTGTATACTCTAGACAGAATGTAAGATTTAAAAACTCTTAAGACCTGAGCGTTTTAGTCCAAACATAGGCTTTTAGACATCTGAAAAAGTTTGAAAAGGATCAGTTTCTCTTCAGACATTTATGTTTCATCAAATGTCGACCTCATTTACAGATTTGTCAGGTGTAAGAGAAATAAAAGTTTAAACGTATCAAAAAGCCTATGTTCAGACTAAAGTTTTTGGTCTTAAGTAAACGTATTCTCAGGGGCTCAAAAGAGACTCTTTGGAACATCATGAGTTCTGAGGAGGTAAATGGCTTGCACTTGTATAGCGTTTTAACAACTCCGACGACCCAAAAGCGCTTTATGCTACAGTCAGTCATTTAAACCCTGACAGTGGTGAGCTATGCTAGTAGCCACAGCCAGGCCAGCTGACAGCTTTGCTAGGGCCCGGGACAACACAGTCTTTTTGGTGCCCCCCCTCTACACCTGCCGCCACCACACCACACCACACACACACACACACACACACACACACACACACACACACACACACACACACACACACACACACACACACACACACACATCAAAAAAAAGTCAACTTAACTGTATACTTCATGCCCTGGAAATCTGTATTTTATATTGGATATTTTCAACCCATCTATTGAATTTAGTGCACTAGTTGATCTTTTCTTCACAAGAGAACAGCAAGCACTGCGGCGAAAATATGGCTTTTTTTGACCTGCTGTATATTAGCCAGTCCCTAACAATTTTTTTTCCCTTCCATTGCAGGAGGTAGAATATGTTAGATCAGGGGTGGCCAACTCCGGTCCTTGAGAGCCGGTGTCCTGCAACCTTTAGATTTGTCCCTGATCTGACACGCCTGAGTCAAATAATCAGTTAATTAGCAGGACTCTGAAGAACCTGACTCAGGGTTTATACAGGAATGAGTAACCCCAATTTAATGCTTTTTAATGCTCTTTTAATGCTCGTAGAAATAAATTTAATGCCATCAACAAAAGTACCCATATATATATATATATATTAGGGCTGTCAAAATAACGCGTTAATTTCGATTAATTAATTTAAAAAAAAATAACGGATTAAAAAAAATAACGCAGATTAATCGGTGAGGCGCGCCTCCCCTGGGGGGGCGCCAAAGAGTCACAGGGGAGGCGCGAGAAGACAGAGAAGAAGACGGCGCTGCCGCTCAACTCTGTGAAACAGTGTAGCGATATTCGTGCCTTCTGTTTGAGCGTGCAGGAACCAATCCAAGCGCGCAGTGAAACAACTGAACTCAACGTTCAAAACCGGTCTGGCACGGTCTGAAAAACTCTTCTCCATCCACTGTCCTCGCGGTGAGTTCCATCTCTGCTCGCGCGCACCAGCTGTGCGCTCGCTCCCCTGTTAAAGCCAATCACAGACAGTTGTTTTTTTCATCCAAACAGAGCATGGACCGCGGAACGGGTAGGGCCAGTAGGACCGCGGCCCTACCTACTTTTGATGATCAGACATGTAAAATAATATATATAAATAAAATTAAAATATTCAATAGCTATTTTTTTCAAATGCACAATAGTCTATGGCAGCAGCATCATTCTCCAATGAGAAAGCGATAAATCATCCCATCTAAAAATGTATAGGCTGATTGTGTCATGTGATGTAAACAAAAGTTTTCCCACCTCTGCGCTGCTTATGACCGCTACTTCGTTAGCTTCGTTTGCTTCGTTAGCTTAGTTAACCGTGTCCACTGCAAGTGCTGAGAGGTATTTCTCGTCCCTCCGTTGTATCAAGACCTATCTGAGATCAACAATGACCCAGAAAAGACTAAATAGCTTGATGTGCGCCCACACACACAGGGATCTTTTGACCACAGTGGATGCTTTGAGGATAGCCAGGGACTTCTCCAGCATAATGACAGACGGAGACACTTTTTCGGGAATATTTAGAGCAGGGGTGAGTTTGACTTTTCTTTTTAAAGTATTTTTATTCTGTAAATATTGTGTTAGCTGTAATATAATGATTGTAAGTGGAAATAAATCCGGGGCGTGTGTGCTGGAACGTCAGAAAAAAAGTTAAATAAAAATTCGGTGCTGATTTTAATTATAACATGGCAGACACATTTATCATGCTCAGGGACCACAGCCTATGAGAAAGCAATAAATTCTGGTGTCTAAAAATGGATTGGCTTGTCTTGTGTCATGTGACGCAAATCAGTTGCGTGATCAAGGGGATGCTGGTGTTTTATGTGTATGCGGGCGCGTGCGTATGTGATGGGTAGTGGTATTGTGAGTATTGCCTGATGGGCCCGACCAATTTGAAATGCGTTCCGCGGTCCATGAAACAGAGTATGGCTTGCAAATACTGCATTCAGATGAATTAAATCAAAATGCTGCAGCCTTTGGCAGAAATTACTAAACATCACCGAGGGATTGAAGAAAAACAAATAAAAAGTGTAATTATTTAGCCTAAAATATTTAGGCTAAAGTATTTAGACAAAAATATTAGAGTTATTAAGTGAGGTGTGAAAAGGAGACAAAATGTTTTTGTCTCTTTTCTTTCCAGCTTCTGGGAGGTGATGGAAAAGTTTATTCTGATCATAATCATCATGAATGTCATCATTATTTAAAGAGCACTTTAACACGAGGTAAAACAAAGTGCCAAACATCAGAAATACATCAGATAAGAGATAACAACTAATAAAATGCTTGTTTGTTAAAATAGCACTAGGTCTAAATTGTGTATAATTAGCCTAAAAAGTAGATTGGAATATGGAATATGTTGACGTCTGTTAAATTCAGGTTATCTTTTTTATTATTATTATTTCAGTTGACGTCTCCTTTTGACGTGAGTTCAGTTTAACATTGGCATCTGTTTAGTTCAGTTTGTCTGCTGTTGAAAACAATTGTTTATGAATTTGCTCTAATGACAGCTCAATTTTAAAACTAAGCCCTCTCTCTGTGATGTTTCAGTAAAAGTAGCATGTAAGATGGAAATATTTGGATGTATATTTTATGAATAGGCCTTTTTTATGAATGTACTTTGTTAAAAGAATGCTGATTATTCATTGAATCATTTGAATTTAAATATTTAAAATACTTTCACAGCAAAAATTATATGCGATTAATTTAGATTAATTAATTACGGAGTATATAATTAATTAGATTAATTTTTTTAATCGATTGACAGCCCTAATATGTATATATATATATATATATATATATATATATATATATATATATATATATATATATATATATATATATATATATATATATAACTTGTTGATGGCTGTATTCAGACACCAGAGCACCTCCGCATGCAGTGTTGCATTGGATCCAAATGTTGTTCGAAGACTGTCTGATTTCCCGACTTTAGTGGCAGTAGAGTTTGCTCCAGCTGCTGCTGTGCTGTTTGCGGTAGCTAATGCGGACGTGACTGCGTTGGTTACAGAAAAGTAACTTGACATTGTTAGCTGTAGTCTGCCCCTTGCAGCTTATCTGTGTCTGTCTGCCGTGGTCCCTGGAGAAGTGGGTATACTCTCAATGTTTGCCCTTTTAGACGCAGCTCAGAAAAATGCTGTTTTAGAAACAATGACATGTAACACTGCTCTATTTAGTTTACCCAAAAATCCATCACTAGGGTTTACTCATTTTATCCTAAAATATTTAGCCTAAAACATTTAGATTACAATATTTCCTTGAGCTACTACGTGAGCTGTGAAAATACCAAATTTTCTTTGGTTTATATTGAAGGAATTCCTACACTACATCCAGAATCAACATTTCATTACTTTACTGTAGGTTTTTCAATATAGACCTAGATGATAAGGCATATGGAAAGTCCTAAATTGAATGAGAAAGAGAATCTATAGAAAGAGATAAAGTTAATAACGAGGAGAAAATCAAAACTCAAATCTCTTTGTCTTTGCAAATGAGGAATTGTCAAATATACCAGTTGAAACACCCAAACAACTGTTGATCCTGTTGATTTAGACACCCTGACAATGAATGTTTAGCCCCTCTATTTTAAAATGGACGGTGATTTTAAACTTGACAGTCAAAAAGGGGCCTCGGTTAAGTCATTTTTATAATTTAAGGAACAAAGCAAAGGTAAAACCTATTCTTTCAAGGCAAAAATATGGAAACACTACTCTAAGCCTACATTTCATCATGGCTGGATTTGTGTAATTCTCTTTATCTCTGAATCGGTCAGTCCTCACTCAAACGTCTGCAGCTGGTTCAAACACTGCTGCACACCTTTTAATGGAAAAACATAAAATAAAGCACATTACCCCATCCTGGCCTCCCTTCACTGCTTGCCTGTTTATCTTAGAGTTCAGTTTAAAGAACTTCTGTTTGTTTTTAAGGATTTAAACAGCTTATTATTATTGTTGTTTTAAACTGTTGATTCTTTACTCACGTCATTTTATTAGATGTTATTTTGTTTTACCTCGTGTTAAAGTGCTCTTTAAATAATGATGACAATAGGGATGCACAGATACCGATACTGGTATCGGCATCTGGCCCGATACCACGTGTTTGTACTCGTACTTGTATCCGTAAATGTGTTCCGATACTAAAGGACCGAATACTAGCATACATTTCTCTTTAACAGAAAGCATTAGTTTGCGAACAGATACTAGAGAAGAAGACAAAGCAGCGAAGAAGAACGCAGTGTGACGTCAAGAACACGCCAGCCAGAGTATAGCGCAGGAGGGAGCAAACACAAAAAGGGAGTTAGCCATGTCCGCTATTTGGAAATATTTTCAAGTTAACGAGGACGACAAAAGTAAGGCTGTTTGCAAAATATGTAAATCAAAATTATCAAGGGGAGGAACAAACCCTAACAGTTACAACACAAGTAACCTGATAAAACATCTTAAAACGCAACACGACGCAGAACACAAGGAGTTCTCTCATGGCGGTGGGAAACTGCAACAACAAACTTTGCCGCAAACGCTGAAGAAGTGGGAGAAGATGTCCAGAGACAATCCACACGCAATGAAGATAACAGAAGCCCTTACCCAATACATTGCCCTCGATGATCAGCCATTATCCGTCGTTGAAAATATTGGATTCCGACGTCTTCTGAGTGTGCTAGAGCCGAGGTACGAAATTCCTAGTCGGCAATACATCACTGACCGGGAGCTGCCGAAACTATACGACTTTGTGAAGAGACACATCCAAAGCCTTTTGCAAGACGTTTCAGCGATTAGCTTGACAACTGATATCTGGACGAGCAGCGTTAGCCCGGTGTCGCTCATTAGCCTAACTGCGCAATGGGTTGACAAAGATTTTACCCTGCAGAGGGCTGTCTTGCATGCAAAACATTTTCGGGGATCACACACTAGCCAAGCCATCGCGGATGTGTTTGATGAGATGCTCCGGAAGTGGGGCGTTTCCAAAACTTTGATTCATGTTGTGCTACGTGATAATGCTAAAAACATGATAAAAGCCATGACGGATGCCGGACTTCAGAGCCTTCCATGTTTCGCGCACACACTCCAGCTGGTGGTTAACGAGGGGCTTCTGGTCCAGAGGAGTGTGACTGATGCTGTCGCTATTGGTCGGAAAATCGTAAGACATTTTAAACACTCCACGTTAGCTTACTCCCGGCTGGAAGATATTCAGCTGCAGCTCAACCAACCAACAAAAAGATTGCAACAGGATGTACAGACCCGCTGGAACAGCACATTTTACATGTTACAGTCTCTCATTGAGCAGAAGCGCGCTCTTGGAATATATGGTTCTGAACACGAGCTTCCAGAGAATCTCGCCGCTCACCAGTGGGCACTTTTGGAAAAAACTGTTGCTGTTCTGGCTCCGTTTGAAGAGTTTACAAGAAAAGTAAGCCGCTCTGATGCATTGGCATCAGATGTGATCCCTGCTGTGACTGTGCTTCTGAGAATCCTGAACAGAGAAACTGAAGAAGATCAGGGTATCAAAACAATGAAGTCGACCTTAGCTGCAGCTGTGAAGAGGCGCTTCACTGACACGGAGAAGATCCCCCTCTACTGCATTGCAACTCTACTGGATCCAAGGTAAAAGTCTCCCCATTTCTGTTTCGCATATTAGAAAATGATCAAAACTGAACCAATTAAGCTAAAACGTTTTGCAAAATGTAATTAAACATTTATTTAGAATAATGCAATTACACTTATGGCATTTAACATACTACACGGTAAGCTTACCTTTAGTTACATGATATGATTTACTAATTTTCACCTACAATTTAAAGACTAGCCTATCCATAAAAAGCAAATGTATTTTTTTTTTCTGTTGTAGGTACAAAGATCGTTTTTTCTCAAACGTCAACATTGCCATGCAGGCCAAACAAATGCTGAAGGTGGAGTTGCAGAGTGTGAATACAGGAGAGCCAAAGGAGAATCTTGAAGAGCCACCTGCCAAAAGGCTTTGTATGACACAAGCTAGCAGCAGTCTGGACAGAGTGTTTGAGGAGATAACCGAAGAACAAAAGTCATCTTCACAAAGCCATGCCACCCCAGTGGGTGCTGCCATTCAGTTAGAGACCTACCTTGGAGAGACTACAATTGCTCGAGAAGAAAACCCACTGCAGTTCTGGGGTGTTAATAAAATGCGGTTTCCTGCTTTGGCTAAAATATCCCAGAGGTACCTCTCAGCTCCATGTACCAGTGTGGAAAGTGAGAGACTTTTTAGCTCAGTTTCACACATCATAAATGAAGACCGAAACAGATTAAGTGCAGCAAATGCAGAGATGTTGCTTTTCCTCAAGAAAAACTTGCCCCTCACTTTCTTAAAATAGGTTCCGACCTAAAAGACAAGCTTTACAACAAGCATTATGTAATTTATCAGTTGCTCATTCACAGTTTGTTTTCAGTTATATGTTCAATTTGCATATAGGTTAAAAACTGTGACAAGGCTATTAAACTATTCAGTTAATGTTAAAATCTATGTTAAACTAACAGTGTTGGTTAGACTAAAAGTGGTGTTCTATGTCCTACAATATAATAAGAGGACAGATCTATACAATTAAAATAAACCAAGTATATTTCTGTTTGAGCCAAATGAAAATAAAAAATTTTCAAATTAATTCTGAGGAGTTAATGGCATTTATTAATACTCGGTATTGGTACTCGGTATCAGCAAGTACTGAAGTTGAAGTACTTGTAATCGTACTTGGTTTGAAGAAATCTGGTATCGGCACATCCCTAGATGACAATGATGATGATTATGATCACAAGAAACGTTTGCATCATCACCCAGAAGCTGGAAAGAAAAGAGACAAAAAGATTTTTCACACCTCACTTAGTAACTCAAGGAATTATTTTAAACTAAATATTTTAGGCTAAAATATTAAACTGTTTATTGGTTGTTGTTTTTTCTTCAATCCCACCGTTATGTTTAGTAATTTCTGCCAAAAGCTGCAGCATTTTCATTTAATCCATCTGAATGCAGTATTTGCAAGCCCTACTCTGATTGGATGGAAAGAAACCTGTTTGTGATTGGCTGGTGAGGTGGACAGTTTTCTTTTTTTTTGAAGACAGTTTTGGATGTCAAGTGCGCACAGACAGAAACCAGCGAGCCGCGCACAGCTGGTGTTGAGCTTGGAAGTAGCAGGTTACGGGCAGACACGGGAACCGAAGGCGAGCATAGGATAGTGGGTTGAGAAGAGTTTATCAGTTTTGAGCGCGCGCGTGATGTTTAAACGCTGAATAGGCCTACCTGTCTCACTGCGCGCTCAAACAAAAGACACAAATACCGCTCCAGAAGTTGATATAGGCAATGCTGACTGAAAAATAAGTGGGCATGCGCCGTATACCCGCGTACACCCTGGACTACACTGTCCGACTTCATGTGAGACCGTAAAGCATTGACACCCATTGTGCAAAGCTTAATTTTTTTTTTACAAACACGGCAAAATTCTTCGTCATCTTTACCGTCGACAGGCTGCAGCCATGTCCCGAATTCTCGTTTTCCATCCGCTTTTGTTGAAATTAGCATTTTCCCCATTCTCTAGCTCTTTCTCTGCCTCGAGTCCGTTTTCCGAACATTGTAAAAACTTATGGCTTTACGATCAACCGGAAGCAGTTCCGCGCACAACGCGGAATCAGTTAAATCTGATATAATATATCTGACGAAACTGTTTTTATGACCGTATTTTTTTAGAAAAAAAATAAGCCATTTTTAATGCCACAGATAACCACATTTAATGACTTTTAATGCCAATTAAGGCCTTAATTTTAAAAAATTTCATTTAATGACTTTTAATGCCCCGCGGAAACCCTGTGACTGCATACTGAGGAGCTAATTGTGCTATTTCATTCAGGTGTGTGGGGCCAGGGAAACCTCTAAAAGTTTCAGAACACCGGCTCTCGAGGACCAGAGTTGGCCACCCCTGTGTTAGATACTTCCTTTTTGCCTTTAAACGCACAACATTCATTCGATCAGAATCAGTCATTTTTGTTGGCCGTAACGCGGGATCATTGAAATCAACGCTGTGTTCTGACTCTGAGCCACTATGCTCAGATTATCCGATCGGGCAGTAAGCTACGGTGGCTGACAGGTGCAAACGCCCTGCAACTTCAGAAAACACGTGCAAATAGGCAAAAATGCGATTCAAAAAGAAAACCAACTTCATCAATTTGACAACACCTGTGCGGCATTCAGCAAACGCGCTGCATGTACATAAACGCGATTCAAAAAGAAAACCAACTCCACAACTGAAGTGCTCCAGGCCTCTAGGGGGAGCACTAAGTGGAACAGCTGATTTTAGACCCCACGGAACTTGTGCGTTCTTCAGACTGACCGCTTGCCCAGAATGCACCGCGGCCGCAGCTTGATTCGAGACAGCACAAACAGAGCTCACAGCGGTAAGTTAAAAATTCCCTTTTCTGTTGCTGTTATTGTTCAAAAGTACGTTTTAAGATCTTTGAGGCGAGAACATTATACTTTTAAGCTTCCCTATGTGGCCCGTTTACAGAGTTAGTGCGTAATTTTAATAAAAAGTCCGACGTTGAGCGGAGCAGAGTGACCAGCAGACCTCCGAGGGAAACCCGCAGCCAGTCTTTTTTTAATACACTTCTGTCGGCCAGATAGTGTGCGTAGTACCGCTGGTTATGATTTATTTGTTTTGTGTTTATCTGACTGACGTGTGTTGCTTTATTAACTCAATACTTGTCGGAATAAATTGTAAATGTCTCACAAGGACGACAGCAGCATATAAAATTAATAAATAAATAAATAAAATCTACAAATGTTTTTCCTATCTCAGTTTCTTCTGAGTAAGGACACGAATAACTGAGAGGAGAGAGAGGGAAAGAAAACAATAGTAATAATAGTATATGAAAATAGCAGACATTTATTTTATACAAATGTTTTATCTTTGGAACAGAGTGAAGGTGTAATATATTCAACAAATTAACAGTTACTAACATGGTTTAAAAAAAAGAAATAACTCATTAAGATCTTATACAAATAGACAACGCCTATAAACTTACAATTAAAAATAGTGGGAATGGAAATTAATTTACTGATTATTTTATGTATTTTTACAGGTAGTGAAAAAAATGAAATGAAGCAGCATGTGAACATGACTCCAACTGATCTACGTTAGGTCAGGTGTAGTCATGTCAACTTAAACATGCAGCCGCTCCCTGTCTTCAACCGCCGGATGGTCATCCTCTTCTGGGTCGACCTCCTCATCCTACAAGTCAAGCTGGTCCCCTGCCTCTATACAAATACTGTGGAGGATGCAGCAGGCGGTGATTACTTTTGGGGCAAACGTCAGGCAGACCTCCAGCGCCCTTAAGAAGATGAAACGCCACCATGTCTTCAGACCACCAAAGGCACGCTCAACGATTTTCTCACCTTGGTGTGGTGTCTGTTGTAGCGTGCCTCCCCTTGACCTGTACCAAATATAAAATTAACTTGTAATTTAGGTAATATGCTGATATGTCTTAATCTTCTGTCCAATTAATATAATCTATGTATCAATTGTGTGTCATTGTTGGCTCTATGTAAGGACAAGAAGGTAAGAGATCTTACTGGCAAGCTGTTTCCCTATAGGATGCACCGCAGGCCAGCCAGTAGAGGGTCACCAGCACCTCTATCTCCCGTGGCCATCCATGGACCTACTGGATGGGCAGCAGCTGAAGGAGGAGGACGATGGTGGCCCTGTTTAGCTAGAAGGCTGGTTTCAGGTCCCCTTCATTAAAAAATATTTGGAGGATCGGCACAGAGGTGTTTATCCTCACATATTTTGTTTCTGTTTCGTCCTGTAAATAAAAAATGCCAAATGTTACCATAATTGTTTTTTTTTCAGTTGTCACCTTTTCACAGCATAAAACTATACCTGCTTAACATGCAGATTATTATAGTTCTCAAGAAAGAAAAGGTAAAATGTATAGTAAATGTAACAAATGGCTTCCCTTCTCTGGTATTTTTACCATTTCACTGAAAAAATGGGCTGAACTAACTGCACATAATTTATAGATTAATCACTGTAAAGGTGGGCAGACATAAAAATATGTTTTTTTTCCCCTTTCTTAATGATCAATGCTGTGAAGGTCAGTAGGTGCAATAAAGTAGCTTTACTCTACTGTCATACTGCTTCTAATGTTAAAATTGGGTCTTCATTTTAATTATTTATAGAAAAACAGTCACAATTTCAACCTGATCACATTTTTAATACCATCCTCAATGTTTTTTAAAGATAAAAGTAGGAAATAGGCTGTCAATCTTAAAATGCCTACCAGTTGGCAATAGATGGGTGAGCAAAGCCTGCCTTCTGAGCCTCCTCTGCCTCATCAATCTTCTCCTTGCTCGGATTGGCCTCCTTAATTGCATCACCTCCTCTTCAGCCTGCTGGTAAAGCTGACCAACAACCGAAGCAACAGCAATATTGCTCGTATAACTAATTTTGTTTCTACAAAGTGCTGATTTTTAAAAAAAAAAAAAATATTCAATCGCCTCTACAATTACAACTCCCAACAAATCAATTCCCGCTATTGCTGGTTTTATACCCACAGTTCTGCAATTTTAGATATTTTTTAGACTTTTTAGAAATTAATTAAAAAAAACGTTTTCAATAAGATATGATGGTGTAGTGTGTATAAATAGTTTTGAATGTTAAAGAAATGCTCAAGAGCTGTGGGTGTGATGACGTCACCACGAGTATACTTCTGTATACTCGTATACTCGTTTGTACACGAATTGATGAAGTTGGTTTTCTTTTTGATCGTTTATGTATATGCAGCGCGTTTGCTGAATGCCGCACAGGTCTTGTCAAATTGATGAAGTTGGTTTTCTTTTTGAATCGCGTTTTTGCCTATTTGCACGTATTTTCTGAAGTTGTTGCCACCGTAGTAAGCCCCTCCGCCTGCACTGTCTCTGTTATTGCTAGGGATGGCTCTCTCTGTCTCCTCCTCAAACACACGTTGCGTTCCCCCCCCCCCCGAGCTCCCCGCCTCATCTGGCTCTCCTGCTCCGCTCTGTCTTTCAGACTGAACCTGGACCTCTGCCCTCTCTCTGCTTTCTGCTCTTTTTGCGCTAAGCTTAAGTGTTTCTGTAAAAGAAAAGGTGTTTTCCCCCTTACACTAGCTAGCGGATGCTATACTTTAAAATCACATTGATAAAAGCATTGCTTCTTACCTGGCTCTGGATGGGCATCATTCATCTGCATTTCCATTCCTAGACCTGGGGTCCGTTCTTCGTACGTCGCTAACTCACTTAGCAGGATTTCATTGTTGACGATTTGGCATGATCTTGGATCGTTTGGTTCTTCGAAAGACATCCTGCACTTGTTGTCATAGCAACATGTGCGCCAGCTTAAGCCTGCTCAAGAGCAGGCTTATTTCATGTAAACAAGATTAGATCACGGCTGTATAAGCGGAGGAGATAGGGAAGTCTGTCGTAGCCATGTCCATTTTTACGACTGCAACCTGTTGCGGAAGGTGCAAGAATAATTTCAGAGTTTTTCGAATTAATCGCGTATTGCGCAATAGACAGGATCCTTAGCGCAGCGCGACAGTGTAATTGTAGAGAGATTTTCTTGGTGGCTGTTATAAACAAACACATCATTTAACAGTGGCTTTTAAAGAAGAAAAAGTGGTGTTGGAGCCATAAATCTAAAATATTTAAGTTATTTGTATGATGGTTTGCTTTTTATTTTTATCCTATTCAGTAAGAAGATTTGTTCGGGCCATTTTATTGTGAAGTTTAGTTTACTTTGAAAGGCTTGCTTCCTGTCCAGCCGTATATTGGATTAGAAAAAACTATGGATGGATTATCTAGCCTCGGAGCAATACAGTTTTACCGTGTAAACTGTGGATGACTTGGAAAAGGAAAATGTTCATTTTTTATGAATAAAGATTTTTTTTTGTTAAAATTCCCAGTTTGCACATGTCCTTTACTTCCCGTGTCTAAGGAATGACACTGAAATTTGGATCTCTTGATATAACAAGTGCTTTTTTAAAATAAAGTATAATAATTAAAGGCTACCATTTTGTAGAATATTCTTGTATTTCACTTTTACTTTTCCCCATGTTCTAGTGGGTCCTGTGGAGGCTCTGACATAAATGAACAAAGTAAATATGAGATTATTAAAATGCAAAAATTCATACTGTAGAAAGTGATAGAAACATCTACCATGGGCAGTATTTACGCATTAATTTGTCTGCTGCTTTTTGCCAGCCCTCTCTCCTGGCTTTAACAGATTTTGAGGTATTTTAATTAATGACTCAGCATAACCTTCCAAGCTCTTGTTCTGCTTGGGAGAAAAACTGTGGGCGTTCTTTGGCCATGCTGAACAGCCAATAGCAGCGTTGCAGATCAATGTTTCTACTATCGATACATTTCCCCTTTTAAACAAACGCATGCACGCGCAGTTGTCTCAGATAACTCAATCCAGCGATACTAATCGTAAACAACAGGTGTGTTCGAAGAACCCAATTAGCCGGATCATGATTAGCCGGATGAAATCATCTTGGATGTCTCATTTGATCTTGGATGTTTTAAGCAACGTACAAAGAACGGACCCCTGTTCCTGACTCATCCTCAGTTTTAAAAAAATATTTACTAATAAAATCCCTCAAGCCTTTCATGTCATTTTTCTCTTTTCTGTGCACCTGTGATTCTTAGTTTGCAGTGGAACAAACTTTCAAAGTTGTAGCCAGCCGTTGTCCTAATGGTCAAACCATTTTATGTTGGGGTGTGGGGAGTTCTAATGGCCCCTTATTTAAAGAAAACATATTACATATACCTAATGCAAATATATATATATATATACTTAGTTACTCTAATATTAAATATTTTTCACACAAATATTTTCTGAAAAATTACTTCTGCCTGTATTTTAATGGTCAGAATGTCAGTTTTGGGCCCCCCCTCTGTCCTGGGCCTGGGACAATTGACCCGTTTCAGAATCAGAATCAGAATCAAGTTTATTGCCAAGTAGGTTTGCACTTACAAGGAATTTGACTTGGTGTTGATGGTGCAGACAAAAAATAAAATAAGATAAAATAAAATGGATATATATACAGAAGATATATACACTCAGTAAACTGTGCGTTAATGTAATGCAGAAGCTTATAAGTCCTGAACGAGGGAGAGAGGCAGTGTCCAGTTTCACGGGCGGCTCTTGGCCTTGTTCATAAGGCCGGTAGCAGATGGGAAGAAACTGTTCTTGTGGCGTGAGGTTTTGGTCCTGATGGGCCGCAGCCTCCTGCCAGAGGGAAGTGTCTGAAATAGTCTATGACTGGGGTGCGAGGGATCAGCCACAATCTTCCTGCACGCCTCAGAGTCCTGGAGGCGTACAGGTCCTGGAGAGATGGAAGATTGCAGCCAATCACCTTCTCTGCAGACCGGATGACACGCTGCAGTCTGCTCTTGTCCTTGGCGGTGGCACCAGCGTACCAAATGGTGATGGAGGAGGTGAGGATGGACTCAATGATGGAGGAGTAGGACTGCACCATCATTGTCCTTGGCAGGTTGAATTTCTTCAGCTGCCACAGGAAGTACATCCTCTGCTGGGCTTTCTTGGTGAGGGAGTTGATGTTCAGCTCCCACTTTAGGTCCTGGGAGATGATAGTTCCCAGGAAGCGGAAAGACTCCACAGTGTCGATTGTGGAGTCACAGAGGGTGATGGGGGTAGCTGGGGCTGAGTTCTTCCTGAAGTCCACAACCATCGTTTGTCCCCCCCCCCCCCCCCCCCCCCCTGTCAGCGGGCGTAGCCACAGCTACCCTGGAGCAGACTGACCAAAGTGAGGCTGCCATACATTGGCGCCACCGGGCCCTCTGACCACCGCCAGCAGGCAGTGCGGGTGAAAGACACAACGACTGAGAAAGTCGGAGCGGGGGATTGAACTGGCAACCGGCCAGTTGCAGGACGGACTCCCTAACTTATGGGCCACTGTCGCCCAAACAGACTTCAGTTTAAAGCTCTTAACACGATACAAGATTCCCAAACACCAGGATAATAGATACAGCTTAAAGAGCTCAGGTGAGAGTAGCTAACCCCTGTCTGTTTTTTCTTTGGTGTGGAGAGCAGTACAGGAAGGAATTACACATACGTGGGATGGTGGTTGAGCCTTTTCTTCATCCTGGAAGAAAGAACTCAGGAAAGACACTATCTTTTATTTAACTCGCAAAAAGAAAAAACTGACAGGTAAGGACTCATTTTACATGAATGATGTGCTGTGAAAATGTTCTGTGAAGTGTTGACATGAGGCTATTAGGCTACATTCCCTTCTTTCATACAGTTCACCTTTCATCAGAGGGGAGGAACAGAGGGAAGGAAAGGTTTCAAGGTTCTTGGCTCAGTAACTTTCTTTCAAGTCTAACATGAAAGCCAGTGCGGTTTTGTGGCCGGACGCTTTCAGATGAGAAAGAGAGGCTTTGCACAAAAGCAAAACTTAACAGCTATTTTCGAAATGCACAGCAGTGTGAATGCAACTTTGCTATTTTAAAGACTGGTCAAACGAATGAAAGGTTCCTTTCAAGTGCAGCCTGGAAGTCAGGGGAGGTACATTCAGGTGGTCCTTCTTGGCTCACAAGGATCCTGGTTATTGTGAGGAAAAACTCAAAATGTCAACAAAGAAATGAATGACTTAAATGTGGAAAATGCTTGGCCTGAGTAAAAACAAGCTCAGAGTAGTTACAAACACAATGTTTCTTACATGTGGTTTCAAGTGTTTGAAGCTAAATAAGACATGGGGCAATGCCAGAGAAGGCGGCGCTGTGTCGTTACGCTGTAGTGCTGCTTGATTCCTGCTGCTGGTTCAAAGTGAAGTGCTTCCAGGTTTATTGGGCCATAGAGGACCTAGTTTATGACATTTTGAAGCCTCTTCAGTTCTTCTAAGGATCAAAAAGAAACACCTTTAATGTTCACGCAAAACACAGCTGTTGCAAAAGCGTCTACACTGCAAATATTGCATCTTGGCTGAAATTCCAGTCTCAGCCACATATGTCCCCTGTCAGTCAGAACACAGTGAGACAAATGTTTGTCCCTCAGATGTGCTGGAAACAGTCCCTGAGAACATGGAAAGACTGTTGTAGATTTTAGACCATAGCTTTGGATTATTCTAGTTTGTTTCAGTGGCAGCAAAGTTTATCAGCAGCCATTTACGCTGTCACATGAAGACATTTATTCTCTCCACTTTAATAATATATTAATCTATCTGAAGCTTTACGAAGACTCTCAAGATAACTTTATGCCGTTAATGTTGCTATTTCAGTTTTCTTTAGCATACTGCTAAATATCTCCCAGAATGACAAAAAATGAGTCATGTTTCACTTTTTGGGCTTTTTAATCCAACTATGTCCAAGATTGTGGTAGGTCTAGTTTTTACATTTTTATTTGTCATCAAATTAGAGATTACTGACTTTAAAAAGTATTTCTTGAGCTGGAACAACATTGAGTAGTTTCGACACTTTGTACACAGTACATTCAGACGTTCTCATACCCCTTGAACTTTTTATGTTGTATCTCATTACTACCACGAACTTCAGTATATTTTATTGGGATTTTACATGACAGATCAACTGTGGTATATAACTGTGAAGTGGAAAGGGAAGGATGTATTGTTTTCAACAAACTTTGTACAAATTAATATATTAAAAGTATTGTATACAACTGTTTTTGCCACCCTTCACTCTGATACCCTAAAATAAACTTAACCTATCACCTCAGATGTCACCTTGTGAATTAATCCCATTTGTGTAATTTGAACCTCCAGTGTGTCCAGAAAGTTTCCACAAAACTTAATTTTTGTCAAATTTTATTCCATAGCCTCCTCATTTTCTAAAATTAATTAAGTTGATCAACTCCTCATTATTCTACACATAATACCCAGTAATTGTAATGTGCCAGACAAAGGACCTGGAATTTCAGACAGACACAGGTAGTGATTTTACAGGTTTATTTTGAAGGAGCAACTGGTGTGCTTGAATATATAGATATGTGAAATATATATATATATATATGTATATGGCCTTGTGATGTCCCCCAAGGATAAGGCAAGGTAAGAAAATCCAGGAAACGTAACTGGGGCCAAAACAAGGAAATTAGGCATGAATGCTCGATATTTACTTGCAAAAGCTTTCAACAATCTGGCACTATTTGTCTGTCAAAAATCAAGAATCTTTTATTATTACCATGTGTTAGCATGAACACGGATAACATGACACAACAAACTTAGTATTTACAGGAGTTGTTTTGCAGTAAGTTTAAGAAGAGAAGGTAACAGGTGTATAGGATTAGCTTTGTTGGTGCAGTGAAGAGGCAGGCTCGCAATACCAGGGAATAAGGCTTGATGACAACGGTCAGAAGCGGTGTAACAGAATGCAGACAGCAGACAGTCTGCAATCCTAACAATAATGACAAAGTACAATAGGGTTGAGTGAAATTCTTGTAATTTAAAAAATTATATACAACAACATAAAACATTATCCCATGTACATAAGTATAGACCACCTCTGCTCAACATAATGAGGCTTTGGTAGTAGTCTCGATCTCAAGTGTTCCTGGGTATGTTACTTAACCTGCTTTTGGGTATTTACCGCAGAAATTGAAACTATACTAAGAGTGGTGTGTGTGTGTGCTTTCATTTCCTGGTTTCTGCTCTGATGTGCACTGTTAGCTGTATAGACGAGTGTTTTCCATTCTAAATCATGTTCAAGCACCATACTTTACCATGGGTGGACTGAAAACAGTTTGCGAAATATCTGATTGATCAGAGGAAATAAGATGCATCACTCTGGATTTTGATTGACATGTCAAAGGATGTGACAACAAACTGTTTTCCATGTGTGTTTTCTATTTTCAATGGATTTGTAAACTTTTCAAATTAACTTTTTTAATTTTATTATTATAGGGTATTGTTTGCAGATTTTTTGGGGGAAAAACTGAACTGAATCCATTTTAGAATAAGGCTGGTGTATAAGAAATATCAGAAAGGTAAAACACTGGAAATCTTTTATGGAAGCACTGTAGAATAAATCTAGCTATTGTGTAAAGACCTCAGATATCTTTAGAGAACATTAACGAACAAATAGCTTCAAGCAAGCAACACTGCAGACAGATCAGGGAGAACGTTGTGGAGACATTTAAAGCAGGAATAACTGAATTGTAACTCTGCAGCTGCTGAGATTCAAAGCTCAGGTATGATTACCTGTTGACAACTCTACTATTAGTTGTACACTCTACAAATCTGTCTCTTATGGAAGAAAAGCCACTGTTGAAAGAAAGGCATACGATATCCTCTAAACAGTTTGCAACATGCCTTGTAGGGGGGATAGCATACGTACACGCGGAGGAAGGTGCTCTTTTTAGATGAAGTCAAAATGGAACTTTTCAGGTGACATGCAGGAATCTGTGAAACATGGAGAAAACTAACGTTGCACATAAAACTGAAAACACCATCCTCACGAGAAAAACATTGGGGTGGCAGCATCATGGTGTGGGGATGCTTTTGAAATAAACTGCAAGCCAAATAAATAAGATAAGAAATTATTTTATTATCTCACAATGGGGAAATTTGGGCATGACATTGCCAAAACACAGACAGATAAAACCGCTAATATAAACTAAAGTTAGTTCTGAAGCAGCAGAGAATGAACTTATCCAAAAGGTCAAAATGAAATTAAACCAGGTTTTGTATTACAAAATTATTGATATTATGGCACATTGAGGTATAGAAAATTAAATACTCAAGTAACTATAGAAAAACAGCAGGCGATTTACCCAATGTGGAAAAAAATGCAATATGTATGATTGTACAAGCAACATCTCGGAGTACCTAAAGTATGTGCAAGTGTACCTTAGCATCTGAGAGACTTATGATAATTAGATAAGAAATGTAATGTTTTGTTAAACAGAGGAAAATACAGTAGATTTATACACCCATGTGAGCAAAATATTTGCAATAAACATGATTGTACAAGCAACCCCCAAAAGTAGCACAAAATGTGTACAATGGACATCAGCATCCGAAAGATAGTGTGACTGATTTAGATCAGAACCTGTGCAACCAGTACCATGTTGTAAACACTTATTGAGTTTGTTGTGGGCAGCAGAGATTATAAAGTGTAACAGCAGCTGGGATAAAGGACCTGCAAAAACGCTCCTTTGAGCATATGGGGTGGAGCAGTCTGTCACTGAAAGAGCTTCTCAGCTTTACAACAGCTTTATGAATGGGTCTGGGAGACATTGTCCATCAGTGATGTTATTTTTCTTACAGTCCTTTTGTCTCCCACAACCTACACTGGGCCCAGGGGACACCACAGGACAGAGATGGCCCTCCTAAAGAGTTTATCCAGCCGCTTCCTCTCAGCTATAACAAACCACACCAGAGAAAATGGCCGATGCCACCACAGAGCGCAAGAAGGTCATCAGGAGTGCCCCTTGTACTCCAAAAGACCTCAGTCTCCTCAGAAGGTAGAGTCTGCTCTGACCTTTCCTGTAAAAAGCATCAGTGTTGTGACTCCAGTCCAATTTATTGTTCGGGTGAACACCCAGGTACTTCTAAGAGTCCACTATCTCAGCATCAGTTCCCTGGATGTTAAAGGCATACTATGCAACATTTTTCAGTTAATTAATGTGTTCCATACCGTTTTGGATGATTAAATGAGTCATTTCAGGTTGAACAAAGGTTTTCTCGACCGCCCTGGTGGTCTGTGGGGGAAATACCGCACTTGCAATTGCAGGAGCCCTCGGCCCGCGCCCACAGGCTCAGAATCTCGTGCAAGATCGCGAGAGTCGGTCTTGCTTTACGGCGAGAACTGCTACACGCCCCCAGTGAAAGGCATGCTCGTTGCTAGCGCAGTGGCGATATCTGTGCAGTTATCATGGCGGAACCAGCGACAAAACAGTTAAAGCCCATGTCGGAGCAGGCAAGAAAGAGGAAAAGGGCTCTGGACAGAAAGGAGTCGTACACGGGTAAACATTGGGCAAGCCTTTTCCGAATGGCGAGAGCTAAAAGAGAAAGAAGGCTGCAAGGCTGACGCGGACCTCGCGTTTCTGCTGATGCGATTGTAAGTAACATTGTAGGGTTTCCCTCACGCTACCGCCTCCCAACATTCCAAAAAAAAAAAAAAAAAACCTAACTCGATATGCGCGCAAAGCTTGTCTCCCCCCCCCCACTCCGTCGCGCAAAGCTTGTCTCCCCTCCGCCGGTCGTGCGGTAAGCAAATTCCTAGGGGAAACACTGCATTGGAATGGTTTCTCTCTCTCTGAGTGCATGTTAATACTTTCACTGTGTTAGTCATTGTTTGTACTGCCGTTTGACTTTTGAATTCGTTGCGTTCGCCTGTCTGCTAAGCTCAAAACAACCGTGCCTGGCTTGACGGAGAAACCAGGAGAACAGCTGAGCATATTTACGACAGTGCACTTTTACTTTCACCCTCTGGGGGGAGCCTCGCTGGAAAATCAACCCCGGTTGCATAGTATACCTTTAACCTGTGTCAGTGAGGTGGGTTTGTGCCTGTAAAAGTCCACCACCAGCTCCTTTGTTTTCATTGCATGATGATGGCATTATTCACCCCGATGCCAGGCTGGTAGGCACACTGCAATGGATCCAATGAAAACCTGATGACGAAGATGGTTGAGGATCAGTCTGTCGAAGGTCTTCCTGTAGTGTGATTTAAGTGCTACCAGCCTGTAGCCTTTGAGGTCTGTGAGGTGTGCCGTTTTAGGCACTGACACAGGAAGTCTTCCACAGCTGTGGTACTCTCCCCTGTTTGAGACTGAGATTGAAGATATATCCCATGATGCAACTCAGCTGATCCATGCAGCCCCTCAAGAGCCTGAAGCTGATGCTGTCTGAGCCTACAGCCTTCCTTACAGAACGTTCCCCACCTGGAGTGTTGAGAAAGACCCAGCAGTCATCCTGAAGCCTTAATCCTGAAGCCTTTGCTTACAGACTTCAGTCATCTTGAAGCCTGTAGGCACCTCTAGGTTGGAGCTGCCTACAGCATGCTAGACTGAGTTGGTGGATTGGTGAGGTTCAGCTTATTCACCCAGCTCATGTCCCTTATTGTTTTCAGGCTTTTCCAAACTTTATTGATGTTGTTGTCCTGCAGCTGCACCTCCATTTACTTCTTGTAGCGTTTCTTTTTTTCTTTCGCCTGTCTTCTACCTCAGTTGTTTTTGTACAGTTTTCAGATCCTCTTTCCTTCCTGACCTGAAAGCCCTCTTCTTCTGTTTTGGCAAAGTGTTTATCTCAGGGTTTGGAGAAGCTGCTGATTCATTCATAAGGGGCACAATGTCAAACTCACAGTACTGTGTGGTTGTGCTGGTATTTTCCTAGCATTCTACCTGCAGCATGTGACTGGCTGACTGCAGCTAGTGGTGCACCTCATCTGTACTAGTTAAGAAGGAGCGTAAAAGGTGAGGTCAGTGGCATGGTGTCAGAGTGTTTGCTCACCCAGAGCTGCAACCTAACTAGACCCTGTCCCCAGAATCATGCCTTTATCCTTGTTCACCATGACTTATCTTATGTTCACACCAGCTGCCATTCAGACTGTCAGCCACAGCTCTCTGTGTTCCTACTCACCACCCTCCCGGCTAAAACCATTAACTCACACAGTATGCCAGCAAAGGATATGTCAAGTTATTTTCCCAGTCTGCTGTTGTTAGCTAGCCTTATCCAGCTTTGTTTTCTGTTTTCAGTCCGCGACCAGAGCCCTCCCAGTTGCCCCGGTTTCCATTATTCATTCCTTTCAATAAATCTCTTAAAACATCTCTCTGCCTCTGTGTTTGCTGTCCCGACCAGAGTCAATTGGAAACTAGAATTATGACACACAGTAGAGTCCACACAGAAATTTATATAGTTTGTGATGCATTCTGTTATTCTATCTATGTCCTCTGCAGGAGGATAGCATAGTTCATCCCATGCAGTAGAGCTGAAGCAGACTGTCAGGGCTTCTTCTGCGTTCTCAGATCATTTCCTCACTGTGCGTCTTACAGCTAGTTCTCCGTCTGCAAGGGGTTCATACACAGGTTGGGAGCAGCTACAATGGATGTGTTTAGAAAGCATATTTATGTGTTGCAAAGGGCTCAGTCAAAGTTTGGCTCTAAATTAAACTTCCCATTCCAATACACTGAGGTCTATAGATTTAATGTAATAAAATGGGTAATAAATACCATTGAACTACAACTAGACTGTTGCGTTTTTCTGTTTTGCTGTTAAAAAAAGACACCAGGTAAAACTATACTATTTATTTAGTTTCTGTGACCATGGAAACAAAAGCTTTTGAAAACTCATCTTTCAACAGAACTACAGTGTCTGCTAGAAGGCAGTAAAATAAAAGATGTTACTCTTTCACACAGCCAACTGCAAGAGAATTCCGTGAAAATCAATGTGGGGTAATGTAATCCTGCATGTTCTGTGGCACGGCGACATTGCAGTAAACATTTGCCCAGTCAGATCTCCGCCTGACAGCCATCTTAAATCTTGAGTACTCAGGGGACCCTTTTCTGCATCAATAAGCTCACAGCCCCTTCAACTCCCTCCGTTGTCACAGCAACCACGTACCACCTTTGGCTTCTTTTGCATCTGAGAGGCAGTAACACCCCCCACAACCACAACACAAACAGTCATTTTGTTTCTGTAGAGTATGAGTGAACAAGCCCCCCCCCCGGCATTTCTTGATTTTTTTTTTATCTCTCATATGGCACAGCTGAATCGATCTTGGTGTTTTGATAGTTGGTTTTTACTTTTCCACTCCGTCATTGTTCTCCTTACACACTGTAAATTAGAAACACGAGGACTGCTGAGATAGCAACACACTGCTTCCATTTCCTGGGAAATTTACCTGAAGAGGGCAGTCTTGAGCTTACTTTCAGCTCTGTTCTCCACTCTCTCACAACATGACAAAAAATATATGCAAACCTGCTGTGTCACAACCAACAGAATAAATGCAGGACCACCCATCCACCATTAAAGGACTCTGGCTGGGATTTAAACCACGCTCACCCTAGCCCTAGAGAAAAAAACGTGTGTGTGTGTGTGTTCTGGTATGCATGCATCAATGAACGTGTGGAGCATCGAGAATGGGAAGGAAGGTGAAAGAGGAGGAGGCCAAGGAGCAGTTCTCTCATCACCGAGTAATGTTTAGCACTGGGTTTTTGTTTTCACTTTCAGAAAGAGTGGAGCAGCATTGTTCGTTCAGCTGCTCCATATGTGTCTGTTCTCTTTTTGCCCTCTTCTCTTTCACTGGCAATCCCTCTCTTTTGTTGCCCTAAACCCTCCCCGCCTTTTTAAAGTTGCCCCCCCGCCCTCCAACCCCACCCATGCTTAAACCCTTCTGCAGTCCCCACACTTCATCTAAAAAGGCATCACACAGTGGGGGTGGGGTGGGGGGTTGTAACCTGGGGGAGGGACATAGTGATGTTGTATTCCATGATTGTTACGGTCTGGAACCTTGCTACGCTGTCACCATCCCAAATTGATTTAACCATCAATGGTTGTACCCCTTTAAGGGCTCCCAGTACGCTGGCCGCGCAGGTTCAGTAGAATGTGCAGTGAGGCCCTTTTTTTGCTCTCTTTCCCACCACTGGTTACCAAAGCCCATTGTCTCCAGAGAAAGTGGAGGGGTCACCCATTTACCCCCCACAGGTCAACCACGAGCTGGGACAGAGGCAAGAGCAAACTGGCAGACGAGGGAAAACATCAAGGAATGGGAGAATCTCCTAACATGCTCCTTCAGCTCCGTTGTACAGGAGAGGATTGTATGAGTGTCGAACCTTTCAATGTGGAACCCTGATGTCACAGAGTCATTCAGGATGACCCCCTTAAATACATTAGGAATCCAAGTTGTTTGTAGGCCTTATTACTGGGACGGATGTTCTACTTTGTTTCTGAGCTTTCACCACGCTGGTGGCTCCTTCAACGAGGCTATGTCTATTAGCTTCCAACAGTGGATGAAAAAAACATGAATTTTCTCTTTTTTGTGTTTTATTTGAATTGGTGTGATACTGTAATTCTCTTCCCAATTTATCTCTGGAAGAAACACTAATTTGGTCTCTCAATGCTATTGATACATTTTTTTCGACGGGTAGGCAACGAAAGGGGGACCCGTCCGGTCCTGATTTGGGATACACCCTATATTCTTGGATGGAAAACGGTGTGTCTTTCGACTTTGTCATTCCTGGACGTTTGAAACGTTTGCATGTTTGGATTCAGGATACTTGGATTTCTACTTACTGGATTTGGTGGATTTTTGATGTATCAGCAAATACAGTGGATGTCGGTAGCCATTTGGCCTTGATCAGGCTGCCGGCTGCATATGACGCTATCACTAAGGCGGTGAACGGACAGTTCTGGAAGGTGGAGGAGCAAAGCCGAAAAGCTGGATGTGCTGGAACGCAGACTGGCTTCAGTGGTTTGAACTCAATGGGAATTTGAGATAAAATCTGGAAGTGAAGCGCGGAAAAGCCCAACAATTTGGAAAATTGGATTTCACCATTTGGAGCCAGCAAAAGACTTAAAGCTGACAGCAAAGTCAGTGCAGCTTGTCTCATAACAAATAACATATTTGGTCTATGCCCTCCCTATCTAATCACTCCTGGTTTGTTATTAGGAATGAGCTCAGAACTCTCCCCTGCTACCCACTCCCCCGCTGACATCTGCGTATGCTTTCTGAACTGTTGGCCGGCTGATAACATCAAGGACAATGGCCTCTGGAGAGTGTTCACGGAAATATAAACACTTTCACCCAAACAGAAACACATAACTGATGCTCATATAAACTGATGAACTTACACGCGACTAGTCTCAAATGTTTACCTTCTGCTATATGTGTCTCGTCTTATTTGTGCTTTTTGTGCAAGAGGTTTTTGATATCTCAAACTGTATCCTGTTATAGGATAAAGTATGAGTTATGTTTTTTTCCCTCCCACCTTCCTTTTTGTTGCCTCCATCTTTTCACAGAGTAATGGCAGCGCCATGTGGGCACCGTGTAAGGCGGTTCCTTGGCAGCAAGGCCTCAGTAAATCGTCTCCCCCTGAAATGTTTGTGATGTTTGTTATGTTATGCCGATTGTACTGAAACAGCAATTTCCCTCTGGGATTATTAAAGTATTTCTGATTCTGATTCTGATAATTTGTGTTCAACTGGATTAAATTTTATTTATATAGCGCCAATTCACAACACATCACTCAAGGCACTTTATAAAGCCGTGACAAACCTGTATTCAGGTAAAAATCATCTTGATGTTGTTACTTGCACCCAAGTGTTCGATGATAAAGACAATTTTACATATTGCCTGGTAAAACTGGAAAATCTGTGAGTCTTTGTCATGATAAGGAGTCACCTGAAACACTTTGAGTTGGCAGCAAAAAAGTAACGTAATATTTTTACAATTTATTTTTAACCTGACGGAATACTATGACCGTAAAGGTTCTTAATCCTAGGGCAGGGGTGGCCAACTCCGGTCCTCGAGAGCCGGTGTCCTGAAACTTTTAGAGGTTTCCCTGGCCCCACACACCTGAATCAAATAGCACAATTAGCTCCTCAGTATGCAGTCAGGTTCTTCAGAGTCCTGCTAATTAACTTATTATTTGACTCAGGCGTGTCAGACCAGGGACACATCTAAAGGTTGCAGGACACCGGCTCTCGAGGACCGGAGTTGGCCACCCCTGTCCTAGGGTTTTGACTATAATTCATGGGAGTAGCTGATTTTGAGAAAGAAAATATCTGTATTTCATGGAACTGTTTTCATCATTTGAGCAATATTCCAAAAGCAAGAGGTTGATGGTAAAACTGGAATCTGAGATGTTTATCCATTGTTTTATTTCATCTTATTCAAAATTTTGTAATGCACTTTTCACATGCATCAACAAAAAAGCCCTTGATTGCCTTTAATTTGGTCCAAAAAATCCTTTTTGAAATCCTGACTAACTAAGTCCTGTTTAGACTCTTCCTGTATAGCTAGTAAAAACTCATACTCCAACTTGAGACCTCCGGTCCTCAAACTAAAATGTACTCGAAGTAGATTCTAAAATTTGAGGCCATCCATCTTTCCAAAATGTTGCACATCAGCTGTGGAAAACGATCCTTTGTCAATCCTTGGCACGTTTAAAAAGCAGCTGGAGACGTTTTCATTGAAACATCCTTTTCCTCAAGATTTGTTTATATATTATATTAAATACTTTGTTTTAAATATTTTGTGTCATTGTATCTAAGCCAGGGGTTTTCAAATTCATTGAATGTGAGCCTCCCACGCCCCCCCAACCACAAACCTACCGCACACAGGTCCCTGCAGTAAATGCATCTTTCTTTTGTGTTCCTGGAATGCTGTGTTTCAAAAACAACTGATAGCCCAATGCATGTTTTTTTATTGTATTTCTTTTAACAAAGTACATTCATAAAAAAGGCCTATTCATAAAATATCCATCCAAATATTTCCATCTTACCGGCTACTTTTACTGAAACATCACGGACAGAGGGCTTAATTTTAAAATTGAGCAGTCATTAGAGCAAATTCATAAACGATTGTTTTCAACAGCAGGCAAACTGAACTAAACAGACGCCAATGTCAAACTGAACTCACGTCAACAGGAGATGTCAACTGAAATAATAATAAAAAATAATAAAAACCTGAATTTAACAGACGTCAACACGTTCCATATTCCGATTTACTTTTTAGGCTAATTATACACAATTTAGACCTATTGCTATTTTAACAACCAAGCATTTTATTAGATCTTATCTCTTATCTGATGCATTTCTGATTTTTGGCGCTTTGTTTTACCTTTTGTTAAAGTGCTCTTTAAATAATGATAACAGTGATGATGATTATGATCAGAATAAACTTTTGCATCACCTCCCAGAAGCTGGAAAGAAAAGAGACAAAAACATTTTTCACACCTCACTTAGTAACTCTAATATTTTAGTCTAAATATTTTAGCCTAAATATTTTAGGCTAAAATATTAAACTTTTTATTTGTTTTTCTTCAATCCCACGGTGATGTTTAGTAATTTCTGCCAAAGGCTGCAGCATTTTGATTTAATCCATCTGAATGCCATGTACAATGCAGACGACTCTCCCTGTGGCTCTACGGTTCCCCAGGAGTGAATACTGCTTGTCGGAACTTTGATGCAATCAACTGGTTTCCTTATATAGGACATTTTGACCAATCTGTATAATCTGACCCAATCTGTATAATATGATTGAACTTGATTTTGTAAAGTGCCTTGAGATGACATGTTTCATGATTTGGCGCTATATAAATAAAATTGAATTGAATTGAATTGAATTGAATGCAGTATTTGCAAGCCATACTCTGATTGGATGGAAAACAAACCTGTCTGTGATTGGCTGCTGGAGTGGACAGTTTTTGAAGTCGTGAGCGCAGAAACAGCCGAGTGAGCGCACAGCTGGTGTTGAGCGTGGAATGAGCAGGTGCGCACGAGCAAAGTAGCGTGCAACTGAGCGCTTGGACAGTGGGTTGAGAAGAGTTTTTCCAGAGTTGAGCGCGCGCCAGACCTGTTTTGAGCGTTGAGAGTTGTCTCACTGCGCGCTTGGATTAGTTCCTGCGCGCTCAAACAGAGGGCACAAATATCGCTACATAGTTTCACTGAGTTGAGCAGCAGCACTGTCTTCTTCTGTCTTCTTCTCTGTCTCTCGCGCCTCCCCTGACTCTGCCTCACCTATTGAAAACCACTGATCTAAGCATTTTTATAATGTTTTCACTTACCATTTAAAAATGTTAACTTTCATATTTGAAAGTGGGATTTTTATCTGTCACTGTCGTGGCAGGGGTGATACAGAGCCATAATGAAAAAATGGCATCTTTAATAGCCAAAAGAAACTCACAAATGGGGCATAATCCAGGAGGCAGGAACGAGATGACCAAAAGAGAGTTCAGCAATGGAGAAACAGAAACCAGCAACTTAAATATATTGGGAAGTAGTCAACAGGGTGATAATCAGATGAGTAACTATCGACATTGTAGCAAACAACTGTGGGGAAAGACAAAGCTGTAGAATTGAGGATGGAATGAAACAGAAATAAACTATACACAACACATAACCAACAGAGGATTATGACAGATACTATATAAACACAATTTATAAAGGCCATGCAGAAACAACAGAGGGAGTGGCAGCACAGCAGTTTTATTGTACGGTGTGAAAGAACTTTTACCTAGTACTTCCTCTGGTATCTCAATAAAATAACTTTAACCCAAAGGAACATTTTGACAGACCATTTCGGGTATATAGCCACGCTATATGCGTATAAAAATAAGACCAAAAATCGTTTGATTATGATAAAATAATGGTATACACACCAAGCCTCCATCTTGATAATGTTTTGATGGCCCTTTTTGAGGCTAGATAGAATCCAGCACCAGGCACGATGAGCAGATATAAACAGACGTGGTACCATGTAGCAGGGGATCTACAGCAACTTAAGAGCCTCATATCGGAACATTTGCTCCCATCAATTAACTCTGCAGTCACATCTGAGCAATCAGCAGGTTTAGCGTCTGCTTCAGTGAACACCAACGTTCATACTATATTCCAGGCGACTTTACAGTCTTTTCCCTCTTGGAATCATATATATATATATATATATATATATATATATATATATATATATATATATATATATATATATATATATATATATTTTTTTTTTTTTTTCCACTGGATCTTGGACCATTCTTCATTGTTTCACTGGGGGATGCTAATAGCCGTTAGCTGCTTCCTTGTTTTATCCCCTGCTGTGCATGCACAGCACGTACTTCCATTATTATAAATAAAATACTTTATTTACTAACAAATTGAGCAAAAACAAAGCATAAAACACCAAAACAACAACTAATACCCCAGCAAGACGTGATCATCTTTCATAAAAACTTTGTATGCAACCAGAGTGAGCTACTGACATAAATAAAAAAAGTTAAATAACGTGGTTATGCACCTTAAAGTTATTTTGAAACCTTGTGTCATGATTTGTCTTCATGAACCCGGACAGAGCACACACACACAGAGCTTGTTTTGAGAGTTTATTGCAAGGAATGAGTTGTGGATGGTGAAAACCAGAGTCAGTTACCGGACTGGAGTTGATGAGTGCAGGAGCAGGCTGACTGGAGAACGCCAGATAGGAATCCGAGCAGGACCACGAGGAGAGTTCTTGGAGGTGCCAGGACTGCTGAAGAACCTGAGGTGCAGCAACGAGAGAGTTCCTTGGACGCAGGGGCTGCAGTAAATCCAACTGAGCACAGAGAGAGTTCCTGGAGGCGCTGGGCTGCTGTGGAACCAGAGGTGCAGATGAGAGAGTTTCTAGGACATAGGGCAGAGATCCAGCAGCTAGTGATAGGACATCTGAAGCCAGGCTTCGAGGCGTGTACCGAGTAAAAAGGGGGCGTGTCAGACGAAGCCCCGCTTCAGAGCTTGTGTCATATTGAGGAAAATCACGTGATCAATAACAAACGGGGCCTCGCATTACATCTGCCACGTCATTGCTTCATTTTGCGTATCATTTTCAAAATAAAAGCGCAATGAACCCTGATGCTTCGTGGGTGAGGTCATCTGCCGACGAAGAAACCGTTGAAAATCTGAAACAGTGAAAAAAAAGTCCTGTTCCTAAATAAAAACAATTAAACCTAAAATCCAGAAATTTCTAAATTTTCTTTTGTTTGATCAGGAGATCAGAATCACACATCAAAAGCAGACTAAAAGTCATTGGAAGAGGCAAACTCTATGTGTAACTTAATATTAAGAACCAGAACTAGAACTCCCAGGAAGAGATGATTTTAAACAAAGTCTGTTTTTCAGAAAGCAAGTTTCAAGCTCAAAGCATACAGAGTCTGCCCCAACAATCACTCAATTCCCAATACATTAAAGTAACACATATCTTCATTGTCAAATAAGTCCATGACATAAAAGAAAACCCAATACAACCACTCATGGTCAAGGATTAGATTGGCTACAAATCATTTTAATAATTAAAACATGTCAATTAAACATGATTTAATTAATTCTCCTTTTACTAAACATGAGTTTGATGAAAACTTTGTGACAATATTGCAGTTACTAATTTTTGGAAGTATGATCCAACTAAGTGACAAGGCTGTTACAGTTTCACCAGCAGATTTCACTAGTGAGTGATGAATGAAGCATCGAGTAAAGAACCTTTTTCCAAAGCAAAGTGTTGGAAAACTTTATTGCTTCATGAGGCTTCAATTGCCCATCACTGCAGCAGCGTAGGAACGAGAGTACTGGATTTGACAGGCGTGGTGTGAGTAAGGACTGAAGACGACCCAGCGACGAAGAACAAACTGAGGTAGGCTTATATAGCAGAGTGAGCAGGTGGAGCGAGCCCTGGTTGATTGTAGCCTGACAGGTGTGACTGATCAGTGTAATCAGGGCTGCACTAGAGGAAGAAGGAGCCAGGAAATTAGCCAGTAATGTTGGTGGGTTATTTAGGGATGTTAATGATTCATAATGATCTTTTCATGTTAGCTGTAATTTAATAATCATGACAACATGAATAACTTTCCTTTTTGTTTCTTTTTGTAGTGATACAGAATGTATCATGCGCGCATGCGCGCTGAGTGTGGTTACTACGAGTAAACGGAAGTAAACGTATGTCCTGGCTCCGGTCCATTTGTTATATACTTTATTAAGTACACGGTACAACACATGGTGTCAGAAGTTGACGACCCGTCTCCTATATGAAGACAGAAGCTTGAAAAAGCAAGTAAGAGAAGTTTCCTTCCTGTTGGGCTTTACGCGAGGAAAAGAAGTCTTGGGGTTCTCACGAGCTGAACTAGCCAACGTTCCGAGGTAGCCACAAACGGACGAAGACGTCAGAAGGTTTAACAAAATGGATTCTTTGTTTTCGATAAGCCCGCCAGAGGCATTTGACTTCAATAATTTCGCCGGATGGCCAAATTGGATAAGACGTTTTGAAAGATTCCGCATTGCTGCCGGTCTCGATGAGAAGGATCAAGAGTACCAAGTGAATTTGCTAATATACACTATGGGAGACTCGGCAGATGACGTGCTTAACACATTAGCATTGGCAGAAGCGGACAAGAAGCAGTACGAGAAAGTAAGAGACGCTTTTCAAAAACATTTCATCTGTAAACATAACGTGATATACGAGAGGGCTAAGTTTAACAAACGCTGCCAGGAGCCTGGTGAATCAGGCGAAGCGTTTATCACAGCCGTCCACAAGCTAGCTGAGCACTGTCAGTATGGAGTCCTCAAAGAGGAGATGATCAGAGACCGCCTTGTCGTGGGTATCAGAGACCATGGGCTCTCAGAGAAGTTACAGCTTGACTCAGAGTTAACGCTAATGAAAGTAATGACTAAAATTCGTCAAAATGAGGAAATAAAAAAACAACAACCCATACTGAGACAAACTAGCACTGAGGGTGCAGAAGGAGCAAATATAGATGCAGTTAGATTCAAACACAAACAAAAATATGGTCAACAAGGAAACAAAACAAACCATAGACCAGAGCAGACAAATGCAAAAGACAAATCTGGCAGGTGTGGCAGATGTCATGGAAATTCATTCAAAGAATGTCCTGCTCGCAATACAGACTGCAAGAAATGTCAGAAAAGGGGGCATTTTGCGGCTTTGTGTAAAACCAAAATCAGAGTGGAGGAACTTCAGCAGAGTGACATGAGTGAAAGAGTGGAAACTTTGTTTTTGGGCACAATGACTACTGCACCTAGCACAGTGTGGAAGAAGTCAATTGGAGTAAATGGCCAGCAACTGGTGTTCAAGCTCGACACCGGCGCTGCAGTGACAGCCATCCCAAAACAGATGTACTCTGAAAAGCTGCATGGGAAACTGTCACCTCCAAACAAAAGACTGTGTGGACCAAGCAATATTCCCATCACAGTAGAGGGGCACTTCACCGTCGCCATGAGCTACAAGGGCTCTGTAGTAAACCAGCAGGTGTATGTTGTTCCAGGTTTAGCTAGCCCACTCCTTGGCTTACCAGCCATACAAGACCTAAGCTTGCTGACTCAAGTGGATGCCGTTGCCACAGAGAATACTTACATGAAGCAATATCCCAGAGTGTTCACTGGTTTAGGGAAGCTAGAGGGAGAATACAAAATTAAATTGAAAGAACATGCCACACCATTTGCCCTCGCAGTGCCCCGCCGCTTGCCTCTGCCATTAAGAGGGAAAGTTCAGGAGGAGCTAAATAGGATGGAGGCAATGGGGGTTATTTCGCCCATAAAAGAAGCAACGGAGTGGTGCTCAGGAATGGTTGTAGTACCAAAACCAAATGGAAAAATCCGTATATGTGTCGACCTCACCCGCCTAAATGAGAATGTATGCAGGGAAAGACACATCCTCCCAGCAGTTGATGAGACACTCGCAAAACTAGCTGGAGCTAGAATTTTTTCAAAGCTAGATGCCACTGCAGGTTTTTGGCAAATCCCTCTGCACAGGGAATCGGCCCCACTTACCACCTTTATTACGCCATTTGGCCGTTTTTGCTTCAACCGACTTCCGTTTGGAATATCCTCAGCGCCGGAGCATTTCCAGAAGCGCTTGACGCAGATGCTGGATGGCCTTGAAGGAACGGTTTGTCATGCAGATGACATTTTGGTGTTTGGCACCACGCCACATGAACATGATGAAAGGCTGCATCGAGTGCTACAACGCTTACAGCAGCGAGGCCTCACCCTGAACGACAAATGCCAGTTTGCAGTGACTGAGGTGAAATTCCTTGGTCATATCGTCAGCGGAGAGGGAATACGGCCGGACCCCGACAAGATCAGGGCCATTGCAGCCATGCCACCTCCCAAAGACGTGGCAGATGTCAAAAGATTTATGGGCATAGTGAATTATGTGGGAAAGTTTTCCAGAAACATTGCAGAGCTCACAGGACCAATCAGGGACCTCCTGAAAGCTGATAATATGTGGACATGGGGGCCAGCGCAACAGACAGCCTTCGCAAAGGTGAAAGAAGAGCTCAGCTCATCGGCTGTACTTGCCCCATACTGCACTGACAGACCAACTAGAGTGTCAGCAGATGCATCCTCCTATGGGCTGGGGGGTGTTTTGTCACAACTTCAAGCATCAGGAGAGTGGAGGCCAGTGGCCTTTATTTCCAGAAGTATGACTGAAACTGAGCGTAGATATGCCCAAATTGAAAAAGAGGCCCTGGCCATCACATGGGCATGTGAAAGGTTTCAAACTTACCTCCTGGGCCTACACTTTGAGATCCGAACAGACCACAAACCCTTGTTAAGTCTCCTCAGCACAAGAGCACTTGATGACATTCCCCCTCGTGTGCTGCGATTCAGATTGAGACTGCTGCGGTTCACATACAACATTGTGCACATTTCAGGCAAAAATCTCATTGCAGCAGATGCTCTTTCAAGAGCCCCCCTTCAAGGTACAACAACAGTAGAGGATCTCATGCTCCAGAGTGACGTGAGAGCTCACATCAACGAAGTCATTCAGCAACTGCCTGCATCGCCAGAGAAACTGATGCAGATTAGGCGAGCACAAGAAAAAGATCCAGTGTGTGCACAGCTGTCTTCTCTCATCCGTACAGGTTGGGACAGACTGAGCTCGGCCCCGCAGCTGAAGTCCTATTGGCAGCACAGAAATGACCTGTTGATGGCTGATGGTCTCCTGATGAAGGGAAGAAGAATTGTGATTCCAGCAAGCATGCAACAGAGCATTTTGGAAACACTTCATCAGGGCCACCAGGGAATGGTTAAGTGTATGGCGAGAGCTCACGAGGCAGTATGGTGGCCAGGTCTGACACGTCAGATAAAAGAAACTGTACGCCAGTGTGAAGTTTGTGCCAAGGAAAGTCACAATGCACCGGAGCCTCTCCTGACCACACCCTTGCCATTACGGCCATGGCAAAAGCTAGCCGCAGACCTGTTTGAATGGAAAAAAGGTCACTACTTAGTGGTCATTGACTACTACTCCCGATTCATTGAGGTCGCTAACCTCACAAGCACTCTAGCATCAGCAGTGATTCTGAAAATGAAAGCTATATTCAGCCGTCATGGAGTGCCCGACACACTCTTCACCGACAACGGCCCACAGTTTGCAGCAACAGAGTTTGCAGAGTTTGCTACAGATTACAACTTCCAGCATCTGACAAGTAGCCCCCGTTACCCCCAAAGCAACGGGGAAGCAGAACGTGCTATTAGAACTGTGAAAGCCCTGTTGCAAAAGAATGAGGACCCTCACAAAGCACTACTGGCATACAGAGCGACCCCTCTCGCTCATGGGGTATCTCCTGCGCAGGTCCTAATGGGGTGCAACATTCAGACACCTCACCCAGTGTGTCCACGCTCCCTCACACCAGCTTGGCCAGACTTGAGAGCTTTCGAGGAAAAAGACAAGGAGCTTAAAAGAAAACAGGCTGAGGGATACAACACCCGACACAGAGCAAAGGAGAAGACACCGCTCCAGCCAGGCCAGAGAGTCTGGATAAAGAACGGAACACGCACTGGAGTAGTTTCCGGATCAGCAGGGACACCGAGGTGATACGTTGTGGACACTTCGAATGGCAGTCTCAGAAGAAACCGCTTTCATTTGAGAGTTGTGCCTTCACCATCGACCACTCCAGAACCGGGGATACGCACCAGAGTGGGCAGAGCGGTCAAGCCCATCAAAAGACTGAACTTGTAGAATAGTGTTGTGTGTATACATGGAGCAGAATAACCCTCCATACCACAACAGAGAGATGTGTGACGAGATGCAAAATGTGTACAGTTTATTTTGAAGACATGTTTGATCTTAAGTTAATGTAACAATAGTACCCCCTACCTGAGTTAAGTAAGATCAGCGGTATGTAAAATAATAGTATCAGTTTGAAAAGACATAATTCTGGATTTTGTAAATGGCTTTGAAACATTGGTTTAAAAGGAGGAGATGTAGTGATACAGAATGTATCATGCGCGCATGCGCGCTGAGGTGGTTACAACGAGTAAACGTAAGTAAACGTATGTCCTGGCTCCGGTCCATTTGTTATATACTTTATTAAGTACACGGTACAACACATTTTTACTTTACAAATAAACACTTTTATGAAATGCCTTTGAGGTATATAGTAAGCAAATGAAACCCAACTTATCTCCAACATTCCCTTGTTGCTAAGATTGCTGCAAAATTACAAGGACACTTCAGGCTGGGAATACCAAAAAATATCGTGTTCCGTACATTCTTAAGTTTAACACTAATCTATTTACTCACTACACTTTGTCTTGTTCTTTATGTTGTAATTTCTTTTTTTTACCTTAAATATTAACTTTTTAGAGTTGAGAACAGCTATGGATTTAGAAAATGGCTCTGTCATTTTGGTTCTGGCCAAGAGGAGGGTGTTGTCCAAGCTTACATCCATCATGGACAACACCTTTCATCCCCTACACCTGACTGTAGAGGAGCTGAGCAGCAGGCTTGCAGGAGTGGTGCATCAAGCTTAATTAACACAGGTTTGACACTTGACTTGGAAATAATGACTTGTGGAAATCTCTGATTATCATTGTGTAGTGTATATTTCTATTAATCGTTATACAATAAACACAGCTTTAGTAAAAGTGAGAAAAGTATAGTGCGTCAGTGCTCAAAATGGGAAATAATATGGAAATCTGTAATAAGTATACACAGAATAAAAATGAGCAGGTATAACCAACGAAGACTATCAGAAAGAAGCTATCTGACTAGTCACTGCTGTAATTTTATTATAACAGAAATTTGAAAAAAGTCACCCATTTTGGCTAAACAAGATTTTTTAACAATTCAGGGCTGTGTTAACCAAAGTGAGGCAGAGTATCTTCCAATCAGAGCACTTTACCTTAGACCTCAGTGCTCAGCTCCAGCTGATAATGCCGTTGTTCCTTGATAATATCCTAATGAGCTGAACTGGCACTATCTAGCACAGCCCTGTAATCTTCTCAGCTAAATTTGGGACTGTGGAGGGAGGGGCTAGAACAAGTTCTTATTTCATCTAATGATGTGTAACCACATCTCTGCCGTAGTTGTTTTTCATTTTGCAACAAGCTTCAGGTATATGTTTGCATTGTGCTTTTAGTTCATCTGGTAATCGTCGATGAGCCATTACCCATACCAGATGCTTAGGTTGGACCTTATGCTGTAAGAAAGATGAGGAAGCCTTTTACTTTCCGTTTCTTTAAAAACTAACCCTTCTTTGTCACCTGGGAGTAGACCATTGCACTTGCTATGTTTTCAATCTCAGGTTTTCCTCCTGGTGTTTCCATGGTTTCCCCAAATACTATTTACCCTTTTCAAAAAAACAGTCTTTCCAGGGGGCTGTCTCTAAATTTTTCAATAAAGAATGCTATAAATGCAACTTCCTGAGAAAAATCAAAAGGTGTTTTCTTAGAGCTTCCCAGTTTTAGACAGTGATTTCTGCCAGATAATTCAGGGCTAAGAACAAAAGCTAAAAAGCTGCATCCTTAGCTTTAATAGACAAGTCATGTATGTAGAGTGGAGAGTGTTTATGTGACGTTACGGCGTTGGAAGAGATGAGCTTTAATAACGGCTTCTCATAATGACCTGTTGGAATATTTCCCAGTTCTCTGTCTGAAAGGGCGGGGGAGGGGAGAGAGTGGGATATGAGACTGATGTAACATGAGTGTATTTCTATGTTAAGCTTGTCGCTGAGTAACCAGTTGCCTTGGTAACCCTCTCTAACTCCACCACTACTATTTCCCAGCCGCACACATCTCTCTCTCTCTCTTTCTGTTCAGGACTGTAATATCTCCATTACCTTTGAATGATATTAAAGTGTGCATCTGAAGGCTTTAGATAATGAGGCCATCATAATACATGCATAAGTCAAGATGAAGGCAACGGGACCAGAGTCATCTACCATATGGTCCTGAGCTGCTCTCAGGAGAACGTCCCTGCTGGGTTGTGCCACTGCACAGATAAATGAAACCTGAAGGCTGCAGTATACCACAGGGAGATCTGGTTACATAAACAGATGCTTTACAGAAACTATGATACAATAGTTTGGTATCATGTGAGAATTCAGAACTCTTTTCTTTCAGGCAGTCTTAATCTTGGTGATATTAATTTATTAATTTTTAAATCAGCTTTTCCTTTACAAGGGATGTGATGGCAAAACTTAATTTATTGTTTGCCATCTGAACATTTACATAAAAAAATATTGTCTAATTTTAGACTGTAGACATGATAACGTCAACTCCAGTGCAAAAATGCATTTATACCCTTTGAACCGTTGAAGTTTAATAAGTATGTATGGGGACGGTCAAAAAGGGAAGGGGGACCGTGGAGGGGAGAAGTTTCTTTCATTATAGTTGACCAACATAATTACATAATTCGTTTTTTTAAATCATATTCCAATGTTAGAAATGCTTATAATGTTGACGACAAGATAAAGGAGTGAAAATATTTAAATAGTCAAGCCGGGTTTAATCTCCACGCAAAATCATTTGCTGTATTCCTTACTACTGAGCCGCACTGTGTACCGAACCTTGAACTGTGACCCGACTTCGTCCAGGATTGTCCCTCGGCACCTCACCTGCTCTCTGACCTGGCTCTGACCACCGACTACGTCTCCGACATCGGCTTTTGCTTTACCCTCTGGATCTTCCTGCCCTCACTCATCTGCATGGTTCTGACCTTCTGCCTGTCCACAGATACCTCAGCGACTCGGACTCTCTGAGCTTGACACACCGCAGCGCCGTGTTGGCAGCCCACCAGCTGGAACCTCCTTCCTGTCATGGTTTTCAAGCTTTTAGCCCACATGCAGACACTAACGGGAACACAGGAACGGTTTATTCCAATCATTAGGGGATGAAGAGGTGAGGCATTGGAGGGTGGTCTCCAGCTGCTGGTTCATTCTTTCAGTTTGTCCATTGGTTTGTGGGTGATATCCAGAGGTTAAGGTGTAACGAGCACCGAGAGCAGAGCAAAAGTTCTTCCAAACCTGCAAAATGAACTGTGGACCCCAGTCAGAGAGAATGTCAGATGGTATACCATGGAGTCTGAACACATGCATGATTAGGAGCTTAGCTGTCTGTAGGGCACTAGGCAACTTGCGGATGGGAATGAGATGACACGCCTTGGAAAACCGGTCGACTACCATCAGGATAGTTGTCATACCTTGAGAGAGTGGGAGTCCAGTGACAAAGTCCAGAGTGATGTGGTACCAGGGACGTTTGGGAATGGGTAAGGGAGAGAGTAGTCCAGACGGGGGTCTATTGGTGGGTTTGTTTTGCGCACAAACAGGACAGGCGAGGACGTACTCCCGCACATCCTTACTCCAGGAAGGCCACCAAAAGCGGCGAGAGACCTGAGACTGGGTACGGTAGATGCCAGGATGAGCAGAGAACTTGGAGTCATGACACCAGCGTAGCACCTCAGGAAAAATGGCTTGGGGAACATATTTAAGTCCAGCTGGTCCGGTGCCGGGGTCAGGATCCAACAGGAGAGCCTGTTGAAGGCGATCTTCGAGGTCCCACCGGAGGGCACCAAACGTGCAGGTCGAGGGTAGGATGTGTGCAGGTACCTCCTTCTGCTCTGGAGGGGAAAATTGTCTGGAGAGGGCATCGGGTTTAATGTTGTGGGAGCCAGGTCGGTAGGTTATGCGGGAGAAGAAGAGGGACCATCGTGCCTGTCGGGGATTTAGGCGTCGTGCTGACTGCAGGTATGCGAGATTCTTGTGGTCAGTCCAGATAATGATGGGTTGCTCGGATCCCTCCAGCCAATGCCGGCACTCTTCTAAAGCTAATTTAATAGCCAGCAACTCACTGTCACCTACATCATAGTTGCGTTCGGCCGGCGGGAAAAAAAGGCACACGGGTGGAGCTTCTGGTCAGAATCGGAGTGCTGAGACAAGACGGCCCGGACCCCTGTGTCGGAGGCGTCTATTTCTAAAGTGAACGGTTTAGCAGGATCAGGTTGAATTAGAATGGGAGCCTGTGAGAACCTAGATTTAAGCTCGTTAAAGGTGGCCTCGGCCTCAGAACTCCAAACAAATGACACCTTGGAAGAGGTAAGGGCATGAAGAGGAGACGCAATCTGGCTATAAGCCCTAATGAACCGTCGATAAAAGTTGGCAAACCCTAAAAAGCGTTGTAGCTGTTTTCTGTTGTCAGGAGTAGGCCACTCTACGACGGCCTTGATCTTCTCAGGATCAGATCTAACCTGACCACCCTCAAGAATGAGCCCGAGGAAGGAAACAGACGCCTTATGAAACTCACATTTTTCGGACTTCACAAACAATCTGTTCTCCAGCAGCCGTTGTAACACCTGCCGGACATGCTGACGGTGCTGGACGGGATCGCTAGAGTAAATCAGGATATCATCAAGATAAACAAATACAAAAACATTTAGGAAGTCCCGCAGGACGTGGTTAACCAGGGCCTGAAACACTGAGGGAGCATTACAGAGACCAAAAGGCATAACCAAGTACTCGAAATGGCCTAGGGGGGTCTTAAAAGCCGTCTTCCACTCATCCCCCTGGCGGACCAAGTGGTAGGCGTTGCGCAGGTCAAGTTTAGAGAAAATGACCGCATTCTGGACTGGTTCTAGTGCGGAGGATAACAGAGGAAGGGGATATTTATTCTTGACAGTGATTTGATTCAGCCCTCGATAATCAATACATGGACGGAGGGAACCATCCTTTTTCCCCACAAAAAAAAATGACAACAATGAGAATGACACTTCTGCGACCAGGCCTCTAAACGGGACTCAGCCCAGTTAAGGTGAGGGTTGTGTTCCTGTAACCAGGCTAGACCCAGAACAACGGGTGAGTGTCTAATGGGGAAGACAAACAGAGACAAGAGCTCACGATGATTACCTTAAACAACCAGTTCAACGGGCCTAGTTTGATGAGTTATAAGAGTGAGACGTTCTCCATCTAACGCGGATACCTGGAGTGGAGTGGGTAATGGAATAGTTTCGATTTGTGATTTCTTTACTAGTTCCAGATCAATGAGGTTGAAGTCGGAACCTGAATCGACAAGGGCTGAAACACAGAGTCTCTCCTGACCAAGGACTAAAGTGGACGGGAGGCAGAAACGGGACGAGGCGGAATCACAAGATGACGTGGGGATAGAAACGTTACTCCGGTCCGCCGTCTTCCCCACTATAGGCGACGGACCCGTTCTTTTGGCCGAACCGGACAGGAGTTAACATAGTGACCCGGACCTCCGCAATAAAGGCATTGATTGGCCGAGAAGCGTTGTTGACGCTCCTCCTGAGTGAGACGAACTCGGCCAATTTGCATAGGTTCAGGAGGGGACGGAGGATTACCAGGCGTCCTGGTTGAAACTGCTGCTGGAGCAGGTGCAACCATTAAACGAGTGGACCTTTCAGATCGGGCCCGGGACCTACTTCGAAAACGTGCATCTATACAAACGGCGAGAGCCACAAACTCCTTGAAGGACTCCGGCTCCGCAAATCGGGCCAGTTCATCCTTTAACGGATCATCTAAAGAATCAAAAAAGACGGTCCTTAATGGCCGACCGGTCCATCCGGCGGCCGCAGCACAGGCACGAAATTCAACAGCAAAATCACAAACGTGACGTCCGCGTTGTTTAAGGGTCAACAGATGACGGGACTGCTGCACGGGATCTGACTCGGCAGCGAAAAGTGCAAGCAAAGGATCTACAATCGGGGAAACGGGACTCGGCCCATCTAAGGGCTCGACCCGTCAAAAGCCGTAAGATAAAAGAGATTCGGGAATGATCAGAAGCAAAGGTTCGGTTAGAGCGATTAAACGCTAAATAACACTGAAACAAAAACCCTCTACAGTCCCCGCTATCTCCGGCGAATTTATCAGGGCTAGGCGAAAAGCCTTCAGAGACATGTGCGGATTGATCGGCAGAATCAGTGGCTGAATCCTCTGGGGAGGAAGCGCCTGACGTGGCTGCAGCCGGCTGACTCAACGCGGAAGTAAGAGCCGCTGTTAGCTGGCTAAGCTGGGTGGTAACATGCTACAGCTGATCATGAGTTGAATTAACCACAGCTCCAAGCGCCTGTATTTGGTCCTGTTGGGCAGATAACTGCCAGCCGAAAATGTCTGCTGGGTTAGGTTGGCCAGAGTTTTCTTCTGTCATGGTTTTCAAGCTTTTAGCCCACATGCAGACACTAACGGGAACACAGGAACAGTTTAAGGAAGTTTATTTTAAAGGCTCAGCAAGTAGCAGACTGTACAACATGAGAGATCAGAACATCGAAGCTGGGAACTCTGCAAGCAAGGAGAGAGAGTAATTAGAGATTGGTCGAACCAGGGAAAAATTCCAGAGGCAGCGCCGCTTACCGCTTGGCCAAGAGAACCTATCCGGGGAGGGTGAGTAGTCAGGAGTATCGTTACCGTGGCTCCGAGGTGGAACAAGGTGACTGAGTGACGGATGGTTTGGCAGCGGCGACACTGACGGAGGACCCGAGCAACGTCACCGTTTATGGCAGACGGGAGGAGCGGCAGGAAGAACCAGAGCAATCCAGGAGACCAGATGAATCCAGGGGAACGGGAACTCTCCCCCAACTTGGTACCGCCAGGTGAGTAAGAGGGGAACGCCAGAGCGGAATATGAGCAGACTGGATTCAGAGCTGGTCATCGAGTCACGGGCGGCAGACGGTAAGTAATCCAACAAGAACACTGAAGAAAAACAGGAGACAAAATTAGATCCAAGGCGAGGTTTCAAAAACTCACAAGATCGGGGTTTCAGGTCACAAGTTCTGGCCTAGGCATACCACGACGGGGTAAAACTCCGTCTTCCTGCTCGCCGCGTCCTCCTTAAATGCCAGCCAGGAAAGTGTCTGATGCACTGCAGGTGTGGACCACGCCCACCCGTCAGCTGCAATCACCTGTGAAGCAGGAAAAAACAGAGCACGGCAAACGAATCCTGACACTTCCATCACCAGATCAGAACTGGATAAGACCAGGTTAGTGACCCGTACGTTTGTGTTTTATCACTCCCAGAAGGAGGAGGTCACTAACCTGTTGTCTCCACCCGCAGAGGTTCCTGCCGCAGACACCTACGCCGCCCTCTCCGTTTCTGTAATCAATAAACGTTCACAGAAAACTGTCTGCCTTGAATACTGGGTCTTCCTGTTCTGAGCCTAACAGTTAACAAATGTTGTTCAAAACCTGTCAACGATAACCAGTCTTTAGGTAAACTAAACTCAGAATCAATCCACTTGAGGAAGTTTATTTTTCAGGGAAAGAAACTTAGTCGAGCAAACGTCACCTCCAACTTCCAGGAGGAGATGCAGCCTGACCTTAGTGTAATTTTATGTCTTGAGGTTAGATGATGTTTGAGGTCAGGATAAACAAATTTGGAGGCAGTTCTCCTTCCTGGTTGTTCTATTCATTTTGGGCAGTACATCAGTAGCAGCAAAACAGTCCCACAGTATGATGTTACTACCGCCATGCATCCTAGATGTGTAAGTATTCTTATGTTTGATTCTTCCAAAAACTTTTCGTCATTGTGACCAGACAGTGCAAATCAACTTCACTGCTAGCAGTAACACTGCTGTCCTAGCAGTTTCAACCATGGGCTTCAGGCTTGGTGGTTCCCATCAAAATTGTGGCACCTCCAAATAATTTGTAATTCTGTACAATTGTTTGAACAGATGATGTTGGAACCAAAGAGATGCTTCTTTCCCAACTTGTGTAAATCTACAATTATCCTTCTAGATTTCATTCAAAGAGACATTGTGTAACTAAGATGGCTTTTTATTAGCAAAAGTAAAGTATTGCTTTTATTAATAAATTTTCTGCCAAAGTCTAATAGCAATCGCACCAAAAATGTTTAGAAGGAGAAGTTTATAAATACATTGGTGGTGGCTCACCCACTGGGAGGCGCAATATTGCGTTGCCATTTTTAATTTCAGTAGCCAAAAGGCAACAAACTTGTCAGCATTACGTGTTTTTCTGTCCTCTATATGAAGACATGCTGTCAGTGGAGGTGTAGAAAACAAGCAAAGACCACTGTAGATCATTCTATTTGATCTTTTCTGTTGAAATGGAGTCCCATCCAAAGTCTTTGCCCAGCGAGAGGGAAGAGAAAGGAACCAAGAAAATAAAGTAATAACCAGAAGAAAACAAGAGTCTATATTGGCGCAGCTATTATTATCAGGTGGAGTGAAGATAATTCATGCGGGAGTGGGGATTCAAAACAGATGCAGAGGTTGCAGGCTTTCTGCTGGACAGGTAAGTTAATTCAGTATAACAGCGAAGTTTATAGGCGTTATGTTAGAAACAGGACAGTTTAGTCCAGCAACTACTCTGTCCTCCCGGCAGCAGCATGAGTGGGTCTCTTTATAGCCAGTGTTTGTAGTCGCTTATTTTAGAGCCCAAATAAGCAACTTCAGGTTCAGAAACAAGTGACTCATGGAATTTACAAGCGATTTTAGAATAAAGAAAAAACAATCCCAAAGCTGATTATAATAAGCGGACGTGGCAACGGCGCCATAAACCATTTCACATGATGGCGTAGCTGTTAGCTACTGCTGTTAGCAGCAGGACATGTTGACATTGTCACATTTGGCTTTTGTAGTAGTTATTACTCGCTTATCGGCAAGGCCGTTTGTAATTCTCCTTCATACCATTAATAACTGTGCTTGAAAAATCAGTGTATTGAACAAAATGAAAATATTCTAAACTAATTAGGGGTATTGTTCCCTTCTTATGCAATGTTTAATCATCTTATGCAATACATCTTATACATCTTATGCAATATGCAATTAGGTCTGATTTTTAACACACAACATATAACACACATTATGGCTTATTTTGGTATAAAACAGTTTTTTTTCTACCAAAGTTCCAGGGAGTCCCCAGGATCCAAAGTGTCTCTGTTGACAGAACAGCACTGCCCTGCATTTTACCAACTGCACAACTGTGGTCGTGAGTGAGAATGCTCCATTTGTGGCTCTCACTCAGCTACATATCTCTTTTATGATGTGCTGTAATTAAAAGCTTGGATTACAAGGATGTACTTCATCAGAGCACACAAGTCTGTCTGGGCCGTTAAATAGATTTCTTGTTGTGGCACTGAGATGGGCCTTTGGCTGATATGGATTCTGTTTCCACAGACAATAAGAAATAAGAAAGTAAGCTCAGTTGTAGCCAAACCAGCAATAAAAACAGGAAATGGGGAAAAATGGGATACTGTTTTATTGAAACAGTGTTGCCTGACCCTTTGCAAAAACATAAATGCTGTCTTGTATTACTTTAAAAAGCATTTTTAGTTTTGCTTAGACTAGTTTTGTTCACGTGGAGTAGTTTAAATTTTGGTGTCTTGTTCACAAGTGATAGAGATGGAGAGACGGATTAGGACTTTGTCAGCAGTAATGCTGACATTAAACCGGTCTGTTGTGGTAAAGCAAAAACTAAAAAATAAAGTTCTTTGTTCACTGGTTTGGCTATGTTCTGACCTTTTATTATGGTCTTGAGATATAGATCATGATTAAAAATATGAGACCACTGATACAGATGGCTAAAATGAGCTTTATTCATAGGGTGACTGGGCTCAGTCTTGGAGAAAGGGAGAGGAGATCTATCATCCATATAGGGCTCCGAGTAAAGCAGCTGCTGCTCCACATTGCAAGGATATTTCCGAAGTGGTTTGGGCATCTGATCAGGGTGCTTCTTTGCTTCTCTTTGGACATTTTTCAGGCATATCCCACTAGGAGGAGACCAGGAAACACTTTTGGATGCACCAGAAGGAGCGGGAGAGTGTCACCAGGGAGAGGGGTTTGTTGGTTTTCCTTTTTGGACCTGTTGGTACCACAACCCAATCTGAGATAAGCCAATGGAGGATGTAAATATAAATGTAAATGGACTGAACTCATATAACGCCATACTGACCACTCAAAGCGCTATACACTAGAGCCACATTCACCCAATAGACAATAGATAAATGGATGATTGGATGGATGGATGAACTTTGGAGTTTTAATGATGCATTTATTTATTCTTTTTAACATGTTGAGTTCAACACAGAGCATGGAATTTTGTGAGTTTTAGAAATTAAGGAATTTGATGCAACGTTGCAGTCCATCGCACAATTTAAAAAGCTCAAACACTAACCTACATTTAGATCCTAAAACTGGTTCATGTTGCTATCATTTGTTCCATGTTACTGTTGATTGAATTATTTAATCTTAAATTGCTCAGATTCTAATGTTGTGTAAAACAAATAAAGGCTTTCGTCTGAATGTGTGACAGCTTTCAGGCAAACTCAGTTCAAACATTTATTCCTAGATTTTGCAGAAAAAAAAGGCATCAGAATAGAACAAATTGTAAAACTCGTACCATCACACATGCAAGGGAGGTTGTAGAAAAGTACACTTTATAAACCCTTAAAGAGATTTGTTTGTTTTTCTCTCCAATATGCCTCTTAGACAGGTAAGGATACTGATTTGAAGAGGTGGGAATGGGCTGAAACCCTCCTAGCCCTGCTTTAATTAAAGTACCAGGTGCCACTCAAGATCCAGACTGCAGAAAAAACTGCTGTCTAATTTATTCTACCACAGAAACACAACTCCCCCTGAACTGCCAGAGAATTACCCTATAGGTGCACCAATAACTGGATGTGGGTTATTTCTGTGTTCCTGACACAGGAACACAGAAATCTGTTGAAAAGGGTTTATCGCTGTTCGTTTGACAACAATATACATTAGTCTTTTATTTACTTTTAATGAGCTGAAAATAGTGTTTTTTTCACAGAGATTCTCTACAGTTTGTACGTGGTCTAACATGTTCTGAGAGGATGTAGCCCAAAAAACTACCATATTTTTCGGACCATAAGGTGCACTTAAACATCCTTACATTACAAACACTCAAAAACAGGTTAAAATGTGTAAGTGCGACTTTGGTAAGCAACAAAGCCGCTGTGCTCAATGGATATTCAGAGCATTATGGTACACTGCCACTACCTGATCAGACCCATGAGCAGTCTACAAGACTGCCTGACTGTAATATCTAAATTAGAAGTGCATTCATGTAAGGCAGCCCACGCCCGGAGTACACAGTAGCAACAATATACCAAGTAAGTTAATTCAATATAAAAGGTACGTTTATTTTGGTCTTATGAAATTAATTGAAATTAGTATATTTTCTTTGATTGACCAGCAAAATAATTTGGCAATGGAATGAGTATTTTTACACCTAAAATAAGATAATTTGATATCCTGCACTTGAAATAAGATGACAGAGATGAGTTGTTCTTATTTTAAGTGCAAAAATCTTATTCCATTGGCAAGTAGTCTTATGACAACAAAGGTCAACAATCTTCGCTCTAAGCTAACAGAGAAAAAACAAGCCGCAGGGCCAAAAACCCTAATATTCTGCAATGGATCTGTAAGTGGAATTAAACACAGCCTGCTGTCTAATGTAAAAAAAAAAAAAACATCCCCATGGACACCGATCCAAACCGCATCCACCTCCCCTTTTTCTCCACCAAGCCCACATGTCTCCTTTCTGGATTTCACAAACATCATAAAAGAGGTTTTTAAGATTGGCCTGCAGTTAACATCCTCTCCACACAGCCATTCTGCTAACTCTAGCTCTGTGACTAAACCAGCATCTTCCAAAGGCAGCAAAGCCCCGGATCCTCTTCATTGTATCAAAGAACATGCCTGTCCTCAGGACCTTCAAATGACTTCTCTGTGAAACACACCGGGCCTTAGCCACAATCTTATCAGACGTCACAGTTTCCAGCATCAGCTTTTTGTTGGAGATAGCTGTGATATATCTGTGATAATACGTGGCAGAAATAAGAAAGAAAAAAAGATAATAAAGGCATAAACAATCATAGTTAAAAGTCAGAAATTGACACATGCAACCTGCCAAAGAGACAATATTAACCACTAAGTCATATGAACTGGTTTTATTAAACATTAGATCTCTGTTAGGAAAATTACTTTTAATCAATGACTTCATTACTGACAATAGTCTTGATCTTATGTTTTTAATAGAAACATAGTTTCCTGAATTTAATGAAGCAGCTATTCTGATTGAGTCGACTCCTCCAAACTACAATTTTCTTTGTGAGAGCAGACAGCAAAGGAAAGGTGGAGGAGTGGCAACATTGTTTAAAGATTCACTAAAGTGTAAAAAGGTGTTTTTGGGAAAATTGAAGTCTTTTGAATATTTAGCTCTCCAGGTAAAGAGCCCGGTACAAACTATGTTTTTGAATGTTTACAGGCCTCCTAAATCCAAATATAACTTTTTTTTAGTGATCTTAATGACCTCATATCTGTGATATGTGTTAATTATGACTGTTTAAATATTGTGGGAGACTTTCAACTTTCGCATTGACAGAGGTGCAAAAGAACTGTGTGACACACTTAGAAACTTTGGTTTACCTCAACATATTAATTCAGGGATTCCCAAAGTGTGGTGCGCTAAACTGTAAATTTAGTAAATAAATAAAACTGTATTTACACGAAAATCTATTTATTTAGAAGAAGTCTTCTTCTATGCTTTTATTGTCCTCCAGACCATCTGGCTCAAGTCTGAACTGCATAACCAGAACCAGAACCATGGAGAAGTAGCATTTAATTCTTATGCTCCACTTATCTGTAGCAAACTCCTAGAAGACTGCAAAAGTGCAAACCTTGAGTTCCTTTAAATCAATGTTAAAAACCTATTTGTTTAGATTTGCATTTGATTGTTGATATTTTATTGAAACTGTTGTAGTTCACTGAAATATCATCGGATTAAATTTGTAGTCCAGTTTATCATGACCTGCTGCTACTATTCCACTGTAATATGCTTTCCTCCATGTATTTTCTTTTCTTGTGTTCTGTTACTCCCGTCTTGGCTTCTCTTCATTGGATTCCAGTACATTTTAGAGCTCCATTGACACTTTTCTAGCTGTCTTTTCTAGACGGAAAAGCTTTTAACAAATTATGTTGGTGTTTTTAAGTCATTTAGCATGTTTTATCTGTGAAGCACTATCTGATTTTCATTTGTGAAAAGTGCTATATAAATAAAATAAACTTTACTTTAAAGGAATAATAATGAACCAAAAATGGCACAATCCAGAAACTTTCAGGATGCGTTCACATTGAACGCAAACAAGGCAAATGGAGCAAGTGATTTACATGTTATCCCTATGTAAAGGCACGATCAAGAGCCAATTAAAGGTCAGTGTTGCGAACAAAGCATTTCAAGCTACGCAAATGGTGTGAATTGGGTGAATAGAGTGAAGCAAAACTGCAAATAGGCACGGTGGATGTGTAACTAGAGCGAAGTGAAATTTTGCTGGAGTTCAACAATTTGAACTTCTTTGTCAATTGGCATTGCATTAAGGGTCCTCCTCATCCATTTGAAGTACAAGACCACCCACCTATGGATGATGGTCCCACTGGACGCGACCATCATCCGTACGCAGCTCCAGTTGGTGGTACTCACTGAACTGTGTGCATCTCTGGAGGATTTGGCGAACCCATGTGCGCCGACGCCATTTTTTATGGAGCCAGAAGGGTCTCAATATTTAAAAATACACATATGTCATTCATACATGCACAGTACAAGATCCACACATGCACAGCTTGTTTCATGCAAGCGCAAAAAAATCCACAAATGCACAAAAAATCCACGCACACACAGGACAAGATCCACACATGCACAGCTCGACTCATGCAAGCACAAAAAAATCCACAAATGCACAAAAAATCCACGCACACACAGGTCAAGATCCACACATGCACAGCTCTGGTCTTTAAACTTCACTGCATTTGTGTGTGGATTTTTGAGACTCCCCTGCCGTGCCCCGTTTCACAAATGCATTTTTTTAAACAGTGAATGGTTTGCAACCAATCAGAAGCCTCACTTGTATAAGCCAATCACAGGAAAGTACTCCACGTGGGGTGACTTACTCATAAGCCAATCAGATTCAACCTGTTCACGAAGCGCGTACTATGAGCACAATGCGCTTTCAGACCTCAGCATAGATTCTGACAACGTCAGTGGAGCGGTAGGTAAACATATAACTTGATATGCTTAGCGTGTGGTCTGCTTGGTATGATACTTTGTTTTATTATTTAATTTTAATTGGTTTATTAGTGCAACTGCAGCTTAATTCCTAAGGGATACAGAGAAAGAGATAGCTTCATGTCAGGCTTCAGCGGGCTGCAGCCGTTTTTCTCCCTCTCTCTCCGCAGGTGGTTGCTGATGAGCGGGGAGGCGCCAAGCAGCAGGTGTCCGCCTCCACCCTCCGGCCTTGCAGCCGACGGATAGCGCGGTGAAGTTGGATATTGGATATTAAAGCTCCGCGGAATCAGCGGGATCGCGCTCACGGTTGATCCGGCTGAGGGACCCTGATTTTGGCCAGCGTCTCTCAGCTGCTCCCTCCTCCCACACGTGGTGGGAACCAAGTACTCTTGAGAAATAAAAATCAATAAATTCCATCTCTTGTGATCAGCTAAGATAAAACTAATATAAAATCATGCCAATAAATAACATCTGTAAGGCACACTTGTTTTTATTCCATTTTAAGCTATGTTAATTTTTTGTAAGATATTTGTAAAGACAAAAGTTGGGACTCATGTGACTCACTGACTCAAAACCTGTGTTAAATTTTTCCATATTAGCCCGATGGGCCACACATTTGTATTCCATTTTAAACCTTTTTGTATTTTTAAGATTTTTCCAATAAAAATTAAAGGTTTTTCTTCAATAGCTTCCAGGTCATGTGACCCACTGACTCCAACCCTGTATGAAATTCTTCTACTACTTTAGCCAGATGAGGCCCACTCATTTTTATTCCATTTTAAGTCTTTTTATATTTTACGATTTTTTTATAATAAAATATTTCTTCAATAGCTTCCAGGTCACTGACTCCAAACCTGTGTGAAATTGTTCTACTACATTAGCTAGATGAGGCACAGCCTTGATGTTGTTGAAACAAAGGACAGTTTCATTGACAACATATAACTCTAAAGTGTTTATTTTGAACATTGTTGAACTGAGTACAAAGAAGACAGCGCTGCCGCTCAACTCTGTCAAACAGTGTAACGATATTCGTGCCTTCTGTTTGAGTGCGCAGGAACCAATCCCATTACCTGACTCCGCCAGATGGATTTGCTCCGCATATCCATCTGGAAACCTTCCGTTGAAGTAATTGTCAGTGTGAATTTTTTGCGAGAGAGAGGTGAAATGTCAAGCGACCAACAACAGGTGATCAATGACATTTTTTTTCCTTGTTTGGTGTGAATCTACCTTTATAACTAGTCCAAAACAAACACTGAGATTATAGAGATATGAGTACAGTCATAGCTCTGATTATATTGGGAAATCAGCTCCTCGCTGCAAATATGTAATTGTCTTCACTTTAGGAATTATCACACCTGACTTGTGAGGAATTGATCTGCTGATCCAACCCCGTTTATCCTTTTCAGTGAGAATGAAGTGCCCTGTAGATGAGCTACATGCATTTCATGTGTATTGATGCACGAACCTATGGGTGTTTACATCTACATGTGACAAAAGCAGGAATATTTAGTTTCCATCTGATTTAGGTTGTTTCCATAATTTTTTTTAGGTTTGTTACGTTGTCTGCCATGGTGGACATATAGGCTATGGGGCTAAATGATATTCTGCTTTTTTGTACGTGTTTAACCCACAACCGGTCAAACCCATGAAAAAACATTGGGTTTGATGCTCCTTGACATAAATAAAACTATATATTTATATATATATATTTCAGTGGATTTAGTGTTGGCAGCACGCTGCGCAGAGGCAAAAGTACCCTATGTGAGACTATAAAGGGAAAACTTTTTTTATTTTCTATTTTTTTTAAAAGAAGTTTGCATTGCTGCTGCTCATTTTTACAGCAGGTCAAAAATATGTGTCAATTACTGCCCACTTTCACGCAATGGTAATTTTTGTCCATGCTTATTTGACCCCAGGTCTGTTTAGGTCCTGGGAATCACTAGCTTACCTAACATGCTAACATCCAAAATCCAGTATAAAGCCTGCATAGAAATACTTGCAATACAATTACACCACAGTGCTCTCCATCCATCCAGAACACACAGCTAAGTGTATTAAAAATAAATTAAAAAGATATGTCAGAGCAGTACAGAGCAAGTATACTAGTGTTGCTGCTAAAATATTTATCAGATACCACACAAAACATCAGCATAGGAGAAGATTATTAAAAAAACCTTCAGAAAGGTTGGTTGTGTCTATTTTTGGAACCCAGTGAATGAATGACCTTCCTTTAACTCACACTAATTATCATACCACATCAACAGAAGTTCCTTCCATAACTGATCAAGCTGAAAACATTCCCATGTGTCCTAATGTGTCATGTTTTTGACTGCTGTCTGCCTGCTTCCTCTCTTTTCTCTCTCTGCAACTTGTATTAGTGTGATCTGGTACACCTGTCACCAGTTAGCAAGACCATTCTTCACCTGTTCACATGGTTTTATTCGGAGGCTCCCCAGACACCTGTTACCAGAAAATTGGAAAGCCACCGTGTTTAGTAAATGTTCTAGCATTCTTTGCTTGTCTTGCATGTTTACGACAAAGTTCTCATCTCCGATTTTCATGTCTTCCCTTCCGCTCGCTCGGACACCTCATTGGCTCTCTTGATTACTGGACACGACCTGGACTATTTCCTCACCACGATCTTTTCCAAACCCCTATGGTTCTGTCTGCCTGCCTGTCTTGAGGACCTGCTTTAAGATTCAGCCCCATCTGTATCTGTCATCAAGGCTGCCCTGCCAGGTTCCTGCCCTGTCTGCACCTAAGTTTGATTTATTTATTTTAAATAAATCTTTTTTTAACACGACACTGTCTCGTTTGACTATTGGGCCCTTGGCATATCAGCACATAAAATAATTGAGGTGTGTGTGAAGAAAGTAATCCTGTGGGATATACTGAGAGTGGTTATCTAGCTGGACAGCATGGGCACTATTCATATGCAGATGTTTAAAATGAAAAAAAGTTTTAATAGCATTTCTGACAAACTAGCAGCGACATGTGTTTAGATAAAAGTTAAAGAAAACTGCTTAAAATGACAGACATATCAAGCATCTATCTATATTTCTGTCATTTAATTGTTGTTTTTACATTAATTTGCTCAAGTAATGTTGGAATTTTCTGTTTCATTATACTTACCCACAATAATTAATCTATTTAATTAATGGGAATGATGCGATGTATTTTTAGAACATTGTTTTCTGTGCTAAAATCCCCTTAATGTGTTGAGTTTATGGTTTATGTCTTTATTTTATAATGCTTGTGCACTCTGGAATAGATTTATCTGCTCTGCTAGTCTGAAGGTCATCTGCCCGACTGTTTCTGCAGCTGCAAGATAGAGATAAAGAGAATTTAGTTCTCACAGTCTGGCAAGTAGATTTGTTTTCTTTCTTTGGGTAAAAACTAAATATGAACTAAATCTTTAGGTCAGAGCCCTGTCTTTCTTGTTTTTTTCCCCATCACCTGTTGTTTTTTGGGTAGGCTGGCTGTTTGCCACTCTCTGCTCTGGTCTATTAAGATACTTAGATTGAGCAGCTACACCTGTCTCTCTTCTAATTACCTGCATTCATTCCAGTTGTGATCCTGCACAGGCAGTGTCTGCCAGATTTTTGAAAGCCCTAAATTGAGTAAGTATTTGCATCTACTATTTCATGACCTATTTCTCTTGTATTTTCTTCCTGTTTCAACTTGCTGTCACTTGGGAACTTCATCAAATCTCTGATTTTTGGACACAACTTGGACTGTTTGACCTTGCTCCTAGCCCAACCCTTTTGACCTGTTGACCTTCTTTTTCCTGCTACTCCTTGTATGACCCTCACCCATCCGACAGATTTTGTTCTCCAGTTTTTGCCCTCTCAGCTTCACGGACCAGATCTGTGCCTCCAGCCTGTCTTCTCCTGTTGTGAGCAGCCTGCTGCCAGCTCTGCTTGTCACCTGCCCCTTTCTAGACAGTTGCCATCCTCTCATAACTTGTGTGGTTTTTGATTAACCGAATTTCAGACCAGAACCAGGGAGCTTACTGTTCCTCAGCAAGCTGTGGGACACAGCATATAATATTACATGATATCCCAGCGCCTTAATGCTTTATATGCATGGCTTATGATATATATATATATATATATATATATATATATATTAGGGCTGGGCAACGATTAAAATCTTTAATCGCGATTAATCGCATAATTTGCCTGATTAATCATGATTAATCACATTGTATGCGCAAACTCCAAGAATGAATTCAAAAGTAGTGTAAAGAGCATTTTTATTTTAATGTTCTGCTGCCATATGAACAAAAGTGTTGTAACATTTGTAGCACTTATCAGTAACACATATTTAGTGTAAAGCTCAACTTAAACATGTAAAACAAAAAATAGCAATAATAATAAATTAAAGCTTATTGCCACTGACAGGAAATTCTCTTTATGGGGGAAAAATCTACCAAAAACAGGCAATTTCTGAGGTAACAGCAGGGAGCAGCATTACCATTTTATGTTCAATACCAAAGTGTGAAGCACAAAAAAAGGTCTACAGTAGCTATCCACTTTGCCATTACATTGGTTAGCTTCTCTGAGTCATTGAATTGTTTGGTGATGTCTACAGTGTGTTTGGCATAAGTGATATGTTAAGCTCAAGGTGCTCCGGTGATAAGAAAGTTTAACTTGGCAGTGGTTACAACTAACTTGTTTCTGTCATATTCGTTGCTGGAAGAACTTTAAACTGAAAATGTCAATTTAAAAGTTCTGTGACTTTGTTTTTCCGCGTTTTCCATTTTCCAGCCAGCACCTTTCTTCCTGTTTGAATCCGAGGCTGGGCTGACAGCGAGGTTATTGGCGCATTATCGCCACCTACTGTTCTGATTCAAACCCCTACACCGCAGCAACAGACCTTCAGAAAATATATGCTTGCATGTTTATTTGACGTTAACACGCGTTTTTTTGTTGTTGCTTTCTCGCGTGCATATAGTGAATGGCAGGGAAAAAACAGGCAAAAATATATGGATACTTTGAAGCGAGAAGCGACTTCACCGACGGCGTTGATGCAGACGCCCCCCAACCCCCGCTCCGCCAGCAGTGATCCGCGCAAAACTTGTCATCCGCGCAAAACTTGTTCTCCCCCCCCGCGCCGCCAGCAGTCATCCGCGCAAAACTTGTTCCGGCTGCCAACTCACCGCCTCGCCTGAGCAAATTCCTGCGGGAAGCACTGATGTGAGCAACATGCGTTAATGCGCGATAAAGTAAATATCGCCGTTAATAGTCTAATGAATTAACGTGAAATTAACGCGTTAACTTGCCCAGCCCTAATATATATATATATATATATATATATATATATATATATATATATATATATATATATATATATATATATATATATATATATTAGGGCTGGGCAAGTTAACGCGTTAATTTTGCGTTAATTCATTAGACTATTAAGGGCAATATTTACTTTATCGCGCATTAACGCATGTTGCTCACGTGCTTTTATTTTGTGAAGGTCTGTTGCTGCGGTGTACGGGTTTGAATCAGAACAGTATGTGGCGATAATGCGCCAATAACTTCGCTGTCAGCCCAGCCTCGGATTCAAACAGGAAGAAAGGTGCTGGCTGGAAAAAGGAAAATGCGGGAAAAAACAAAGCTGACATGGGGAAGGCGGTGTTTCCCGCAGGAATTTGCTTAGGCGAGGCGGTGAGTTGGCGGCCGGAACAAGTTTTGTGCGGATGACCGGCGGAGCCGGGGGGGGAGAACAAGTTTTGCGCGGATAACTGGCGGAGCGGGGGGGCACGCGAGTAAGCAACAACAAAAAATCGTGTGTTAACGTCAAATAAACATTCAAGCATATCGAGTTAGCAAGCATTTCAGTTTAAAGTTCTTCCAGCAACGAATATGACAGAAACAAGTTAGTTGTAACCACTATCTCTCTCTCTCTCTCTCTCTCTCTCTCTATATATATATATATATATATATATATATATATATATATATATATATATATATAGATATATATATATATATATATATATATATATATATATATATAGAGAGAGAGAGAGAGAGAGAGAGAGAGAGAGAGAGAGAGAGAGAGAGAGAGAACAACATAATGAGCTAGAACTAAAATTAACTTTCTCAGTGGCCCCATCGGAAGTTTTTCTAGGGGAGATGAAATGTGCAGTAGAGTCCTGATACTCAACAAATGGCTCAAAACTGCATGTGCAACAACTTTAGTGAGTTTTATTGACAATTTCAACATTTTCTGGAAAAAGAGACACCTTTTTAAGCCAGATGGATTTCATTTGAAAAGGTCAGGCACGAAACTTTTGCCATCTAACGTCTTCTATTGCTTGAACAAAGGACAGCACGTGAAAAAATAACAGATAAAGCGTCTCCCTGATGAATGACGTCACCCTGCTGAGACCCTGAAAAAACAAAGGATAAGACCAGAACTTGAGCCCGCTAAGATGACGAGGAAGCATGGAGAAAAAAGGACATAGGAGACATCAGCACCTCCTTCCCCCCACACTCCTTCCAAAGCCTCTTCTGCTTCATCCAGCCCGGAAGTAGAATTTACTAGTAACATAGAAAACCTCTTTAAAATTGGAACGGAACTAGCTGCCCGTGTAAATCTTGCATCATGTCAATACTTCTCCCATCCTGGTCCAGCCCCTCGCACTAGTTGACCCCCCCTCCCTCCTACCAACTCTGTCTCCTCCACATGTCAAGAAAGCTGACAAGGTTTGTGCTCACGACCTTCAGATCACTTCTCTGTGATATACTGTACTTCGGACTCCAGGGGTGAACGTATCAAAAGTATTAATTTCCAGCAAAAGTTTGGGCCCTCTGACAGAGATGCTGCTGAAGATACTGTTAAAATGTATGTGCTAATACGTGGCAGAAAGAACAGAGCTAAAATAATATCCGGTAGTAAACAATCCAACTTAAAAGTTATACAATGTCGAGCTCAACCAGCAATAGACATACTATCAGCCACAACGTTTTTTTAAAAAACTGGCTTCTCTAAAAATCAGATCTTTGACAGGAAAATCCTTTTTAATCAATGACTTCATCTGTGGTACGTGTTGATCATGATTGTTTAACTCTTGTGGGGGACTTCAATTTTCACGTTGACAGCCCTGAAGAGAGAGGTGCAAAAGAACTGTGTGACACACTTAGAAACTTTGATTTAACTCAACATGTTAAACAACCAGCACACAAACGGGGACATATTTTGGACTTGGTCATTGGTAAAGGTCTAAATATTTCTACGGTCTCTGTAACGGATGTTACCCTATCTGACCCCTTTTCTGTTATCTTTGAAAGCATCTTTCCCACTGTCTTACTTTGCAAAAGAGATGTTACAAGAAAATTTGTTTTCAATAACAGTGCAACTGAAACCACATCCACTAAGCCCTGTGACTCAGTAGATGAGCTGGTTCATAAAAGTTCAATGCTAAAGTAGCAGACATAATTGATTCTATTGCTCCAGTGAAAGTGAAAGTTGTCTCTGGGAGGAAAAAATCTACGTGGAGATAAACTCCGCCAGTGAGAAGTGAAAATAGGGCGTCATGATGCAGCCTGAAGGCTGCACTCTAAACATTTCCTGCCTCCTCCTTTCTCTGCGCAGCCCTGATCAGGATCACCTGTCAGGCTGCAATCAACTAATGACTGGCTCCACCTGTTGATACCCCTATATAACTCACCTTCAGTCTGTTCCTTGTCGCCGGCTCGTATTCAGTCAATCCAACACCTCGCCTGTCAGTTCCAGTCCTCGTCCTTCACGTCTTGCTCGCCGTCTGTTCAGTTTAGTACCTGTTTGCTGCACTGCTGGATTCTGCTCCTTCGTCTCCGTCTTCATGTTTGGTCTACACTCCTGGTTCTGCAGCAGCCCAGCTCCTCCGAATCCTGACTATCATATCCGCTCCGTTCCTGTCAGTCAGCTCCTGCACCCTTCAACTCCCGTCTGGTAACTGTATCTGGTTCTCATCGTCCATCATCCACCGTTTGCAATAAACTCTCAAAAACCAGCTCTCTGTGTGTGTGCGCTGTTTCCGGGTTCATCCAAGACAAATCATGACATAGGGAGTCCCGAAAAGCCGAAAAGACTTTACAGATATAATTTAAAACTGTAAAATGCCAAAGAATCTTTCTGAGATTATCAACAAAAATATTTGTAATCCTCATACCTAATTATCCTGTGATAATTCACAGGAAGATGGCTCCCTGGTTTAATTCAGAGCTGCGTTCCTTGAAGCACAATGTTAGGAAATCGGAGAGAAAATGGCGCTCTACACACCAAGAGGAATCCTACCTAATCTGGAAAGACAGTCTACTGTTTTATAAAAAGACCCTTCGTAGAGCTAGAGCAGCATATTTCTCATCATTAATTGAGGAGAATAAAAATAATCCTAGATTTCTCTTTAGTACGATTGCCAAACTTACCCAGAGCCACAGTTCTGTTGATCCATCCATTCCCTTAGCTCTTAGCAGTAATGACTTTATGGGATTCTTCATAAATAAAATTGATGCCATTAAAAATAAAATAATTGGCATCCTCCCAAACATGATTACCTCGTCCTCAGTGAGTGAGGCAGCGTTGGAGGAATCTTTAGAACCTGCGCGGTGTTTGAACTGTTTAGAAGCAGTAGAGCTTTTTGAGCTATCTAAAATTTTAGCTTCAGCTAAACCTTTTACCTGCATGTTGGACCCAATCCCAACCAAGTTGTTTAAGGAGGTATTCCCATTGATTAGTGGCCCTATTTTAGACATGATTAATCTATCCTTAGTAAATAGATATGTACCACAGGCTTTTAAAGTAGCTGTTATTAAACCTTTACTTAAGAAACCTTCTCTTGATCAAGATGAGTTAGTAAATTACAGACCTATATCTAATCTTGTTTTCCTATCTAAAATTCTTGAGAAAGTAGTTGCTAATCAACTATGTGAACATTTACAAAGTAATGACCTACTTGAGGAGTTTCAGTCAGGCTTCAAAGCTCATCATAGCACTGAAACAACTCTGGTGAAGGTCACAAATGATATTATCATGGCCTCAGATAATGGACTTGTCCTATTAGATCTCAGTGCTGCATTTGATACAGTTGATCACAATATTCTCCCAAAAAGACTTGAGCATACTGTAGGGATTAAGGGGAAAGCATTGGGCTGGTTTAAATCTTATCTATCGGACAGATTCCAATTCGTTCATGTTAATAATAAATCTTCTTCAAACTCTAGGGTCACTTGTGGAGTACCACAGGGTTCAGTCCTTGGACCAATTCTCTTTACTATATACACTCACCGGCCACTTTATTAGGTACACCTGTCCAACTGCTCGTTAACACTTAATTTCTAAGCAGCCAATCACATGGCGGCAACTCAGTGCATTTAGGCATGTAGACATGGTCAAGAGAATCTCCTGCAGTTCAAACCGAGCATCAGTATGGGGAAGAAAGGTGATTTGAGTGACTTTGAACGTGGCATGATTGTTGGTGCCAGAAGGGCTGGTCTGAGTATTTCAGAAACTGCTAATCTACTGGGATTTTCACGCACAACCATCTCTGGGGTTTACAGAGAATGGTCCGAAAAAGAAAAAACATCCAGTGAGCGGCAGTTCTGTGGGCGGAAATGCCTTGTTGATGCCAGAGGTCAGAGGAGAATGGCCAGACTGGTTCGAGCTGATAGAAGGGCAACAGTGACTCAAATAACCACCCGTTACAACCAAGGTGGGCAGAAGAGCATCTCTGAACGCACAGTACGTCGAACTTTGAGGCAGATGGGCTACAGCAGTAGAAGACCACATCGGGTGCCACTCCTTTCAGCTAAGAACAGGAAACTGAGGCTAAAATTTGCACTAGCTCATCGAAATTGGACAATAGAAGATTGGAAAAACGTTGCCTGGTCTGATGAGTCTCGATTTCTGCTGCGACAGTCGGATGGTAGGGTCAGAATTTGGCGTCTACAACATGAAAGCATGGATCCATCCTGCCTTGTATCAACGGTTCAGGCTGGTGGTGGTGGTGTCATGGTGTGGGGAATATTTTCTTGGTACTCTTTGGGCCCCTTGGTACCAATTGAGCATCGTTGCAACGCCACAGCCTACCTGAGTATTGTTGCTGACCATGTCCATCCCTTTATGACCACAATGTACCCAACCCATGATGGCTACTTTCAGCAGGATAATGCGCCATGTCATAAAGCTGGAATCATCTCAGACTGGTTTCTTGAACATGACAATGAGTTCGCTGTACTCAAATGGCCTCCACAGTCACCAGATCTCAATCCAATAGAGCATCTTTGGGATGTGGTGGAACGGGAGATTCGCATCATGGATGTGCAGCCGACAAATCTGCGGCAACTGTGTGATGCCATCATGTCAATATGGACCAAACTCCCTGAGGAATGCTTCCAGCACCTTGTTGAATCTATGCCACGAAGAATTGAGGCAGTTCTGAAGGCAAAAGGGGGTCCAACCCGTTACTAGCATGGGGTACCTAATAAAGTGGCCGGTGAGTGTATATGCTTCCGACTGGCAAAATTATCAGACAGCATGGGATTAATTTCCATTGTTATGCTGATGACACTCAGTTATATTTGTCCATAAATCCTGACGAATCCAATCATTTACTTCAACTACAGTCATGTCTTGATGACATCAAAAGCTGGATGACTTTAAATTTTCTGCATTTAAATTCTGACAAGACAGAAGTTGTAATCTTTGGACCAGAGTCCTCAAAAATAAACTTCTTAATCAATCACTTAATCTGGATGGCATTAATTTAGCCTCTGGTAATAAGGTAAAAAATCTTGGTGTTATTTTTGACCAAGACATGTCATTTAAATCCCATATTAAACAGGTTTCTAGAGTTTCCTTTTTTCACCTCAGGAATATCGCCAAAATTAGAAACATTCTGTCCAGAAGCGATGCTGAAAAACTTGTCCATGCATTTGTTACTTCAAGGTTGGACTATTGTAATTCTTTGCTATCAGGAAGTCCACAAAATACAGTTCAAAGTCTTCAGCTGATCCAAAATGCTGCAGCAAGAGTTCTGATGAAAATCAACAAGAGGGATCATATTTCTCCAATTTTAGCTTCTCTTCACTGGCTTCCTGTTAAATCAAGAATAGAATTTAAAATTCTTCTTCTAACGTATAAATGTAATGATTTCTGAAGGTGAACCCGGTATTCAACCAGACACAAAATGTTAACGTTCAAAAGGATTTATTGCTAGGGTGAATAATGAAACAAACAAACAGGCAAACAGAAAATCTTACTGAAGGAACTGGTACGAGGCAGGCAGGTATGACGGAAAGCAGAGTCCAGGGACACACAGGCAGGGAAAGAAAGATGAGCTTCTGGCCAAGATGGCTTGGCAGAACCAGGTATATATAGGCAACAAACAGGTGAGCTGAATGAATCTAATTACTAGAGTGGGCGGAACTGATTAAAGGAAAAAGAACGAGCTGGAAGAGTGACTGAACTAAATAGGACAGGAGGCAGGAGAAAACAGGTTAAACTAAAACAGTTCGACTACCAGTCTGGAACACAAACAGACAATACTAGACCCTAACCAAATAAACATAAACCAAAACAGAACATTACAGAACCCAGAATATTACAATAAAGCCCTTAATAATCAAGCTCCATCATATATCAGAGCTCTGATTACCCCGTATGTTCCTAACAGAGCACTTCGCTCTCAGACTGCAGGTCTGCTGGTGGTTCCTAGAGTCTCTAAAAGTAGAATGGGAGGCAGATCCTTTAGCTATCAGGCTCCTTTCCTGTGGAACCAACTCCCAGTTTTGGTCCGTGAGGCAGACACCCCGTCTACTTTTAAAACTAATCTTAAAACTTTCCTTTTTGACAAAGCTTATAACTAGAGTGGCTTATGTTACCCTGATCTACCTCTATAGTTAACCTTCTATAGGCTTAGGCTACTGGAGGACATCAGGATCTATTTTTCTCACTCTATTGAGTTCTACTGTTCTTCAATTAAGCATTGCTTGTCATCATTTCTGCTTATAACTTTTTGTTCTCTCTCTTTTTTCTTCATAGTAGGTACACCTGGTCTGACATTCTGTTAACTGTGACATCATCCAGAGAAGACAGATCACCGGCTATTACCATCTAATGTAGAACAGATTACTGGATCAATGTGTGCTTCTGTGCTTGTTTGTCTCTCTTGTTGTGTCTCTGCTCTGTCTTCTGTAACCCCCAGTCTGTCGAGGCAGACTGGGGGTTCTGCTGGAGGTTTTTCCTTCCCGTTAATGGGGGGTTTTTCTTTCCACTGTCGCTTCATGCTTGCTCAGTATGAGGGATTGCTGCACAGCCATGGACAATGCAAACGACTCTCCCTGTGGCTCTACGCTTCTCCAGGAGTGAATGCTGCTTGTCGGGACTTTGATGCAATCAACTGGTTCCCTTATATAGGAAAATTTTGACCAATCTGTATAATCTGACCCAATCTGTATAATATGATTGAACTTGACTTTGTAAAGTGCCTTGAGATGACATGTTTCATGAATTGGCGCTATATAAATAAAATTGAATTGAATTGAATTGAAATTTGCCACAGTTGACAGGTTAACAAACCCTCCGGTGCCTGGGACAGCTGAACTCTAATCTAACAAGGCCTGCAATGAATTTGCTAACTTCTTTACTGAGAAAATACAAGGTATTAGAAGGGCAGTTTGCACATCAATGTCAGGTCCAGTGGCAATACTGTCTCCAGTTAGAACAAATTCTGCTAAAATGTCTGAATTCTACTAAATAAACCACAAAGGTTTAGAAGAAATTGTTCACCAGCTAAGTTCCTCCTCCTGTTGTCTTGATATTTTACCCACAGATTTCCTTAAAGTTTAGCCTGTCAGCATCTGATTTGATTCAAATAATAAACGCATCCTTTTTGTCAGGTGTTTTCCCCCAGGCCTTAAAACTGGGCCGGTCTTTCTGGCACAGCACTTGTCTGGTTTAAGTCAAGTGCTTAAACCAGTCAAGTGCAGGGAATTTTATGTGTCAGTAGGGAATTTTAAATCAGAGACTACAAAAATTACATGCGGGGTCCCACAAGGTTCCATCTTGGGGCCCCTCCTATTCAATATCTACATGCTCCCCTTAGCTCAGGTTATAACCAAAAACAAGATCAGTTCCCATAACTATGCGGACAACACACAGCTATACATTACAATGTCACCCGGTGACCATAAACCTATTAAAGAATTGGCTAGATGCATAGAACAAATCAATACATAGATGTGCCGTAATTTTCCTCAGTTGAATAACAACAAAACTGCAGCAATAATTTTAGGTTCAAAGGAGGATCGATTAAGAGATAGCACACCGCTTCAGTTACTACAGCTAGAAACCACAGATCAGAGCCGAAGCCTCGGTGTCATGATGGACTCAGACCTTAACCTTCAGAGAGACACAAATAGAGTTACCAAGTCAGCCTTTTATCACCTGAAAAATACATATTTCCAGGATTAAAGGACTAATGTCCCAGCAGGATCTTGAAAAACTCATCCATGCATTTATTTTTAGTCCAATCGATTACTGCAACGGTGTCCTTACAGGTCTGCCTAAAAAGTCAATCAGACAGCTGCAGCTGATCTAGAATGCTGCTGCCCATGTCCTCACTGACTAAGAAAGTGGAGCACATCACCCCAGTTGTAAAGTCCTTACACTGGCTCCCTGTATCTCAGAGAATTCACTTTAAAATACTTCTGTTAGTCTATAAATCACTGAATGGCTTAGCACCTAAATACATCACAGACTTCTTATTAGTGTATCAACCCTCCAGACCACTCAGGTGTTAAGGCTCAAGCCTACTCTGCATACCCAGAACCAGAACCAAATACGGAGAAGTAGCATTTAGTTTTTATGCTATCAATGTTCCTACATTTTAGTCCAAATGTTTTTTTTTTACTTGCATTTATTCTGTTTTTATTTTCCTATGTTTAGTCATGTAAAGTACTTTGCATTGTCCTTGCACTGAAATGTGCTATAGAAATAAACCTGCCTTGCCTTGTCTTTCCTGGTACACAGTCAATTCTTTATCCCCTCTTGTCAACCTACTCTAAGTCTGTTAAAAAATATGTACTGAGCAGCTCGCTTCTTAGCTATGTGTCCATGCTACATTTTATTATTGTATCGCACAGGCATTTCGTCACATCGCTATTCTGTCTCTCAGCGCCGGCTTGCTTTGCCCACCCTCCACACCTTCAATTGTAATAGAAAACCACCTGTAGCTTACTGAACCAAATAGACCCTGAGTGAACCGCTCAAAGTTGGTACTACTGGAAAAGGGGCAATCGTGAGTAAAATTTTTATTAAATGAAACAAATGAACTTACATTAAGAATAAAAGAAAGACAGGACAAGGAGCATTAACAGGGAGCAAGAAACTGGAGCAGAGAAATTAACTGGAGGTAGCACAATGGAGGAGCCAGTGAGCGAGAGGGGAAAACCAGGCAGCTATATATAGGGGAGAGTGAGGAGAGAAGGCATGGAGAACAGGTGTCAAGTAATCAGGTGAATATAGGGTAACTGCTGTGACCAAAGAAAGCTGAGAGAACTGGCAAGGCAGATAGGGGGCCCACAATGAAGAACTCTAACAGAATATCATTCTAAATTACCATAAAATGAACAAAGAACAGAATTCACTAACTGATGCACAAAAGTAAGAACTAATGAATAAAAAAACTAAAGAAAACATAATCCAGGAACCTAAATGAACCAGTCAGAAATACATACACCAAAGAAAATCAAAACACAAACACCTGGAGAACGTGACATAAAGAAGCTTTTCAATTCCACAATGTTAACTATTTGAGGCTACGTTCACACAGCGAGCAAATGTTACCATAATCCAATTTCTTTGCCCATGTGACCCGTATCAGACTTTTTCATGGCAGTTTGAACATTTCTAGTAATAATTACATCTGTTATTACTTCTGTAAAAGTGTGATGCTGCATCACGTCTAGTTTCTCCTTTGACACATGCATGTCGCTTTGGGGTTGTGAACCATTCAGACAGAAGTCTGATGGCATTCTGCCGCATTTCATCTGCAGTACGATTGACCACACACAATATTAGATTTCAGCAAAAATTAGAAAATGAGCATCCAGGCATGCAATGTGAATATAGCTTAAGTGGTCCTTGTCATGGAACTGGAATTGCCTTCATATGAGTCCTTAAATTCTGCATTTGGCAATTTGGATTTGGCAAATTCTGAATATCCGACACATGTCACTGCTCAGCCCATGTCTCCAGTTTTCTCCCAAAACCAAGCACAGCCAGGGATGGTCCCTGTTTGTCTTTTGCGTATTGTCACAGTTTTCCAGAAACTTTCTGCAGCCACAGAGGCCCTGTCCTTCTGACTACCTGTCAGTCCTATTAGGAGTCCTCAGAAACAACCAACTACTGAAGGGTTCAATTTTCAGCTTTAAAGCTTTCATTTAAGATGTATAAGAAATATAACTAATTCAATTACTTCAACAGTTTTTTGACTAATGACATTGTTATTTTTCCATTACTTTTGATTTTGATCTGTCATAGGTGAGTGGTCCTATACTTTAAGGAGACAATTTTTATATTTATTTGTTTTTATGAAGCCCACCTGGGGAAATATTTTATTTTGAAAATAATTCAATAACAATATATATCGATTGATAGACGTGTGGCGCAATAGGAAAAAAACGGGTCGATACAAGTTCGATATAAAGACAGTTTTCCTTCCTTCCTTTCAGCCTATCATATTAGTTGATGCTACAGTCACTGCTTCCTCTCAACCAATCGTAATCGCGGACCCAGGCATGCCGTCACAAAGTGCCGCCCTCTCAAACCACAACACACAGCACGTGAATATGTCGCAGCAGGGAGAGGCGGAGGAAATTGTCCCAAAATGGGGTTTTACTAGTTCACCAGTCTGACAGAAATAAACCACAGTGATTTGTAAAATTTGCAAGGAACCGGTAAAAACAAAGTCTGGTAACGCAACCAACTTGTTTCATCACGTAAACCACTCAGACCGCGAGCTGTGTCAGCCCCGACGTGGCTCCGCGTCGTCGGAGGAATCTTATGGAACTTCTTCCAAAACAAAGAAGGTATAGCAGCTAAACTGGGCTCCCTTCTTTGTGATAAAATGACAAAGCGTCCAAGTGGCATAAGGACATCACGCATGCAGTAACATGCTTCATAGTGATGGATATGCTGCTGTTGTCTGCAGCTGAAAAACCTGGCTTCAAACAATTACTTGCCACTCTTGATCCGCGATATAAAGTTCCGGGCCGCAAGTTTTTCTCTAACAGCGCTCTCTAAATTGTGCAACGAGTGCAGGGAATCAGTGCAAAATGAGCTACAATCTGTGTCTTCCCACGCCACAACCTCGGACCTCAGCCGTGCATCAGCCTCTCAATTGACTATATAGACAGAGACTGGAACCTGAGGAGTAACTAGTTTACTATTCCCACCTAAATAGGCTATTCCATTTATTTATTTATTTGTTATAGTTATTTTGGTCATTTTACGGGTCACTTTAGTTTATTCTTTGTCAGTATTTAATAACTGTCACGAACCAGAGACAGAGGACCCAGTATTCAGCCAGACAAGAGAGGTTTTAAGCAAAAAAACAGGATTTATTAATAAACAGGGACAGGCAAGGCTCAATGGTCAAAAAGGCAGTCCAAAATCCGGTACACGAAAGGCAGTCCAAAACAGGCAAAAGTACAGACAAGGACAAGGCAAAACTCAAAATATCCCAAGGCAGGTCCAGGTCAGAGAAACAGGTGAGCAATCATACAGGGCAAGAAAATCAGGTTCAGGGATCAGGCTGGCTCAGAATCAAAAAGGCAATAGGGTCGGTATCAACAGGGCTAACAGAAATACAACACTGGATAAGACTCACCAAGTGGCTTGAATTGATCTGGCAGATTGCAGGAGGAAGAGGCAGGTATAAGTAGGGGAGTGAGCAGGTGAATGGAGTGAAAACTAATTACTGGCATGGGTGGAGCTTATCAGGAACAGGGAAGTGACTGGAAGTAACTGAAACTGATTGGATGGTGACTGGAGAAGAGGAATGACAGGGTGTTAACTAACAGGTGAGCTGGCAGGTGAACTGAGTGACTGATTAAAGGCTGGATACAAAGAAGTGAGCTGAGCAGGCCAAGTGACTTAATAACAAACTACTCCATAAACCAAAACAGAACCTAAACCTAAGACTAAACAAAACACAAGCTATAATAGAAACCAAACAAGAAAGAACCCAAAACCAAAACTGATTTTAAAGGCCGGAGAGTTAACTAATAAATCAAAATTAACAGCCAAAACAAAACCCAAATCCTGACAATAACATAACCCAGGTCTCTTAAGTTATTTGTCTTTAAAAAATCAGTTGTGGGTAAAAATATTGGTTAAATAAGGATTTAATTGAGATTTAGTGTTTGTGTGTTCTTTATTAAAAGTAAGTCATTTAGCAATATCATAAGAGCCAGGTTTTAAATCTTTTTGATAATTATCGATATCGATCAATATGCATTTTTTTTATCGATATGCTTTTTTTCTATATCGTCCAGCCCTAATAGGGAGAACATGCAAACTCCATACAGAATGGTCCCAGGCCAGGATTTCAGAGCCTGTATGCTTCCTCTCGCAGCTAATTTAACATAGAAACCTCGCAATGTCCCTTACCAGTGATAAGGGGCTATAAGGAATCTAACAATCCTTTGTGTGACATGACACATAAACACAGCCCACCTCACAGAAATTAACAAAAATGGCCGGAGAGAAAAGAGCGCACACTTTGTAGTTAACTTTTGGAAGGCTGTAGGTGTGGTCATTTATGTGAGTTTCTGTCACGTAATGACATTGGAGTTAAAGGTTGTCCTAAATCAGCAGAGCAATCCAAAGCTCATTTTCTACCCATGATAGGTCAAGGAACAGTTAGGAGCTAATATTAGAGGTATTCAGATGGAGCCTATGCCTGATGATCAATCGTTGTAGTTACAGTCATTGCTTGTTTCCATGCCAACCCTGGATTCTCCCACCAAACCTTGTGTTGACAGCTCTCCATTGGAAGCTCAGTCATGCTACATTGGTCTCCTGCTGGCTCCATCATACCCAGCCTTCATCTACCTGCCCACTCCCCAGCATTCAGTTCATACTCCATTTGGATCTATGTTCAACTTAACTCCTCTCACAATGGAAGTATGCATGAAACCCATCGAATCGAGAAGTTGCCTTTCCAAGCTGACTACCAGGTTCACCAGCCCTCCCTCAATACATTCCTTTCACTGCAAGAAAAGTAAACAAACTTCATTCTCCATTACTGGTTCAAATATATTCCCTTTATAATCTCTCTGTTCCACATCTAATCACTCCTCTCTGTTTCCAGATGCAGCTAAACCAGAGACTCAGAAACTTTGCCTTGCCGTACATATATCACAGCTTGAGAATGTAAACAAATCCCCTAATCTTAACATCTGTGGAAGAATACAACAGTTTTCTGAATATTTGCAGAAGTTCAATTCTCTAGAGAAAGATTTACTCCTTGTGACTTACTTCTTCATCCCTTTTGTCTCCAGGTTTCTCCTTTTGATGACAGACTTTCTCAAAGATAATTTGTTTCCTGAGTCTCGTCCCTTGCCATTTTTGTCCACTGCTACTCCATTGAAACCCCCTTTTCCAGATGCGGCTCACTTGGGGCTCAGGCTATAAACTGAGGCCCATTCAATAAACTGGCAAAACCTTTCCTCTGAGTCCTGAGTGTGATTTCTGCATGTGGGTAAGAAAACTAAGACAAATCATGCATTGCATATAAATTGTATGACTTTTACATATTTGCTTAATATTGTGACGTATGCGTCACACTACATAAATTTGCTGTTTAACTTGTTTTCTGTCTCTCAATCTCTTTTGTCATTTAACTTGACACAATCAGTCATTTCATTTTAGTGATGTGACTTTACCTCAACTACATAAAAAGTATTTGTTCATAACAAATGTCACCACTCAGCTTGAGTGACACAAAGTAATCAGAAGGTAGAGATAAACTATTATATTAAAGACCAGGGTTTCTCATGGTGATGCTGTCAGGATGTGATGAGTTGTAGAAATAATCAGCTGTTTGTAACTGGGTCCTCTCACAATATCACGTGTCTTATGGTCACAACAGGTATTTTCAGGCTTTAATTTTCAAATGTTAGTCTTGTAATGTTTATCTCCCATAAATGTTTCAGTTCACTCACATTTTTATACACCACTGTTTAATCATGTAACCCCATAAAATAGTGCTGCTCTCATCACTTCACCATACCTTCATAATGTGCTCTGCCAACAGTCACAACCTACAATGGGATGCTCTGTGTAGCCTTGTATAAATGCATTGTAGCATTGTATAATGCATTCACTTGTTCTTGGAAATCTGACATTCACCCATTAACCACTGGTCTTGACGGAAAATCAAAAATTTTCAAAATAAATGATAACAACCTAACTCTTTGCTTTTTCATAGAATACATTCAAATTAAATCCAAATTGTAATCATTAATATATTAATAAGGTAACTGTTATTTAATGACACGTTTTCTTCAGTAACTAACAAATTACAGTAACTTATTTTGTACCGAAATTGCATAACTAGTTACTCTACAAACATGTTGACCTGGATCTCCAGGTAACAACAACAACAACAACATTGTCCAGATGGGAATTGAAGATGCAGAGGAGCAGAACAGAATCCCCAGATGGCACCACCTCCAAACCATCAGTGAGAGAAAAGCGTTGGCTAATCTGAACTGCCATGCGGTGAAGCCTTATTCCCAGTCCTAAAAGTCCATATTGTGATGCCAGGAATCAGCATGCCCAGGCCTCCGCTCTCGCCAGCCACCCAGCTCACATTGCATCTGACCTTGACTCCTCTTCTCACAGCTGTTGGGCCAACATGGAGATAGTCACCTTTTCAGACTGTTGCCCAGACAAGGCAGCCTGTAAAAGCCTCTCACTTGGTGAGGGATATCTACAGATTTCCTAGCATTCATATGTTTAATCACAATGCAAGCCACTCCTTGTCGAACTCCCCACATCTGCATATCATGTTACAACATTGAGTTGTCTTTGTTTTTTAATCTAATAGAAGATGTTACACTCCCATTTTTGTGTGTTAACGTGTTATCATTGGCCCCTCTAGCATTTACCAGTAATTTAAAGACATAGTATTTAAGGTCTTGTGCTGTTCCTGTTTTTATTCCAGTTTAGTCATGGCCACAACCTATGACTAGGACTGTGGTTAGGTAGGGTGCGAGCTTGAAATGTGAGACCCTGCTATTAGCTATTACATGACAGATTGCACATTACCTTAATCTATCTTTAGATAGATTAATAGAGAGAACATGGATGGATAGATGGATGGATGGATGGATGGGATATTACGCTTTAAAAAGTGTATTAAAATTGTTCTAAGTTTATCAGAAAAAAACATTGCTAGCTTTAAAAGATCAACACATTTTTAAAGCTTATTAGAAACACATTATTAAACTTTTGCTTAAAGTTAAATATTGTTAAAGGGCTTCTGATCCTTGTGTGTCTGGCAGGTATTTTTGGCTTTGAGTAAAAATTAGTCCATAGTTCAACAGGAGGCTTTTTCAGCTGTGTTTTTTTTTGTGCGACCCGCTTCTAGTGTTGCTTTACATCACCCTCTTCTCTGTATAAAACTGGAAAACAACTTTGGCAAACCTCACAAAAAGCTCTCAGAGAATCCCCTTTCACTGGCCTCATCCAGGTAGAAACCATTCCCAAGTCTTTGTTGCAGAATTTCTTTACGTTGACGTAGTTTCTTTAATATTGTGTATGCATCAGAATCATTTTTAATTTTATTTTACAAGCGTCATCCAGGCTCACAGCTTCTCATGAGGTGAGACGCTGCTGCATATTTTGATTAGTAGCTGACGCAGTGCGTTGACAAGGACTGCAGCTCTGCCTTCTCCATTTCAGAAAAGCGCACGTCCAATAAGTTTTTGACTCTTCTGAATCTGATCCAGTCAAATGTGGGGCATTGTTTCAGTTTGTGGGACACCAGGACTAGAGTGAAAAATGCGACACAGCCCCGCACAAATCGGGATATGTGGTCACCCTAGCCTCATCATAAAATGTTTGACCAGTTTTCAACAGAAAATGGCAAACAGAATTATCTATGCTTGTCTTTGCTTGTTTATACTCCTCCACTGACAAGAGGAGGAGTATAGAAGACAGATAGTGAAAATTTGTATTGCTGACAAGTTCGGCCCCTTTTGGCTATTGAAATCAGAAATGGTGACGCAACATGGTGTTCCCAAGTGGGTGCACCACCACTTATGAATTTATGAACAACCAGCTCTAAGTTATGATAACATTTTGTTTTCTATGTGATATTATTAGACGTTACCTGAAAATGTATTTATGAATGCGATACTTGATTTTTGCAAATTAAAAGCTAAATTTGTTACACACTGTCACTTTAAGCATTCCTTATCACTATGGAGCAAATAGCATACCTTTCTCCACCCAGAAAACATGACAACGTTAACCATATGTTCTTTAACTTTCCTGTACTAGGCTTTATTAAGCTCATCTTGAATTTGTTTTATTATTGTACTGTAGTAATGAAGACCTTCATTACTTATGTCAAAACGCATTTAAAATATTGATTTGCTTTGAATTGCTTTAAATAAAAAATAATTACACAATGAGAAACGGATTGTAGGATTTTACTGATACTTTGTGTGGTTATGCTTTGATAGCTTCTTCTCAGCTACCATTGATGAAGGCCTGTCCTGTGAAAAAATAAGCAATTATATGGATAACAAGTAAAGGTTTAACAAATCTTAGAAAGAAGTTTCACAAGTACACAAGTACTTAGCTGTACTGGTGAAACGTCATCGATAGTGGTCCAAGAACTGTTGCAATTCTAAGTGCACATCAAGCAAAGCATGCTTAACGAACCCGGATGTGTTCTTTCTCCACAGATTTTATGGAGGCTGCATCGTTGAACCCTCTGTGAGAATCGTCTAGCTGCAGCCACAGCAACTACAAACCCCCCCCCCCCCCCCCCTTCACTAAATATGCCTTTCACTGTCCCCCAACCCTAACCCTAAAATCGGTGGGCGTGCTTTGAAGCATAGGAATTCCCAGCCTGATCTTGCCAAGTTGTGGTCATTTTCCGCTACATGTTTTGTGTTTGTAGCAGCTGAAAGTGAGATATAAAGGGTTTTAGTAATGTAGTGGATAGCTGCAAGTACCAGAACATGTAATATGCATTCTTTTTTTCTGTAAATTTTATGATTTTATAAACTGTATTGCCAGTTTTTCCTTAGTTTTTTATTTTATTTTATGTCTTCCTAGCAACGTTGTGGCATGTTAGTCCATAATAAGAAAAACATTTTAATTAAATTCAAAAATACTTTACAAATCCCAAAGGGGAAAGCAATACCTTTTAATGATCAAACAGAGCACTTTAACTTTTCCTTGTACATAAAAAATACACTTTTCCCTTAGACTGCCTTTTTTGTAAACCTAATTTAGTGTACTGTGATCTCATTATTATTTTCCTCCCAGTAGTTGTTAGACTTTATAACCATCATTGCTCCCAACACACTCAAAAGGTGTTTACATCTCTGTTGTTTTTGCTGTCTTTTTCATTCTTGTAAAATGTCTGTTGTTGTTTTTAATGCAAAAAATATGCATCCATGTTTTGCACATTTCTTAAACTTACCCTACTCAGTTGCACATGACTTTCATCTTTTGATTATTTTACAATAAACAATTTTACAGTATTTTTTTCTCATGTTCCAAAATATGTATAATTTACTGTACAGTCTTCTATTCTTATTTTTTTGATTTTCTATATTTTTTTTAACTCCATTTCACTTTTATAAAAAAAGTAATATAAGTTGGAAATCCACCATTATTTACTCAGTGAAACTTTTTTTGATAAAAATAAAAGCTTTTGCTCATTATTTTAAAAGGTTTCAATGTTGTACTGACACTTCTTCCTAATTATTGATATTTGTCATATGGAGTTTTTTTTATTTATTTTATTATCCATTATAAATATGAAAATATTCATATTCCCAATTAAACATGGATATTTACTGAAACTGGGGCAGATCTTAGATGAGCAGTGACATCAACAAATACGCTCTAGTTCCAATTGCAGAATTACTGTATCTTGTGTTCTTGGCAAGAATTTATTTGTGTATTTGAGTATTGATAAATGGCCAAAGGGTCCATCCAAATACCCTTATTGAGTAAGGACTCTTCATCCAAAATGGAAGTGCCTCAGCAGTCGCCATCATAAGTGCTGTCCCAATAGTGCAGTCAGTAAGGAAGGAGGTAGGAAAAGGAGCCAGTAAGCTTCCTCTCGCAGCTAATTTAACATAGAAACTTTGCAATGGAATCCAACAATCCTTTGCGTGACATGACGCATAAGCACAGCCCACCTCGTGGAAATTAACGAAAACGGCTAGAGAGAAGAGAGCGTGCACTTTGTAGTTAATTTTTGGAAGGCTGTCGGTGTGGTCATCCATGTGCGGCTAGTTTTACCTTTAGGAACCTCGTGACATCCCTTACCGGCGCTAAGAAGCCTTAAGGTATCCCACAGTCCTTTGTGTGACATGATGTATAAACCCATTTCCGTCATATAATGACATTGGAGTTAAAGGCTGTCCAAAAGCTGCACAGCAGTCCGACGCTCCTTTGCTCCCCAAGATAGAATTCTTACTGTTGACCTCAAGAAGGGGACAGGCGCTAGGAGCTGTAATTAATGCTATTCGAATGGAGCCAAAGCCTCTTCCTCTACAGTGTGTTCAGGCCAAAAGTTTCCCTGGGGACCTGAGTACATTATAAAGGTTCCAGAAGAGTCAACTTATTGATTGAAAGTGAACTGTACACTTTAGGGTTTAATATTATTCATTTAATTCTTGAAATTGAAATGTGTTTTTAGACATTTTCAAGTGTTAGTTTATATATGTTCTTGTTTACCCTGTTTCATAGTAGCCCTATTAACTGAGCTGCCGAACAGGGTTCTCTGCCTGTTTGTGTACCTGTTCAATGTTAGTGAATAAACACCTTGTTAGTCTGGACCCTATCTCTGCCTCAACCCTCCTGCTTAATCTAGCGGCTAAAGGTCATGCTAACAGTACTGTTTATTGATTCCTAACCTGGTTTCATGCTTTTAATGTAGTAAAATCAGGCTTGGCTGAGACAAGTTGTACCACGATGGAACAAAATATTCTTGTTTATTTTGTGATGCTTATTAATTGGTCACATTAATTAAGACAAATGTGTGGATAACAGAATCTACCAGGATTTTACTTGTTACATATGAAGCACATACTTTTAGTATCCAACTTAACTTTTATTAATTTGCTAAAAACTGCTGAATGAGCTTTTAACAATGTATAGATCACAATGAGTATAAGTCATTAATTATGTAATGCTCTGAATATTTACAGTTTTTTTTTTTTTGTCGTTATTATTAAACTCTTGCTGGCTGCTTGTTTTATGAAATTTTTATTCAGGATCGGGAGAGATCGGCAAACACAAATAAGGACTCAAACACTGTTTCTGTTAGAATATAAGGCACACATTTATTATTATTCCCCACAGAATACAGCACATCAAAACAACTAGCTCTTCACACAGGCAAAGTAGCAAACATTAAAGCAACAAGCTTTCAAACAGACGTGACGCTCAACAGATTCTCAGAATCAGCCCTTACCATTGACACGAACTGGGAGCCCTCAGTCCTAGGTTAAGATCAGCGTTCACGATGCCGGTGTCCACACACGAACTCACGGCAGACTCACTGGGCTAAGGGCAGTCTCCTCTTTATATACTTGTAAACAAAGAGTCAGGTGTGGAGCGAGAATGGCCATCTCTCCCTCCACAGCCGCCCTCCTTTCCAAAACATGTTCCCAAACAAAACCCGTTCCCAGCATCTCAGCAGTGTGCGAAGCAAAATAATATGAGTGCACTCAGAATACAGCAAATATAAACAAAATAAGGAATACAGAATCAGTCTTTCCCACAACACATTGTCATAAGTTCCCACCACAAGTTAAATCAATGTGTGAACTGGCCAGTCCTCTTTCTTATTTAACTGACCAGTCTTCTCATTTATATATCAAAAGTTAAAACAAGTTATAAAACTGAGCAGGTTTTCCCATAATACATTGTTAAAGAGCAAAAATAATTCTTGAATATATCACTGCTCAAAAGTCTTTTTTATTTATTTTAAAGAACTGCCCAGTCATTTTTGAACCCTGGCTTTTATTCCTGTGTGTGCACCGTCATCCACATGGCCCAGTCTATGTCAGTTAAAAGGGACTCAGTGCCCCCAACAGAGAGGACAACAGATGAAGAACACTTCCAGCCAGGAATGGAGCCATTACTGTTAATAAATGAGAGTTACTCAGTGAAGCAAGGAAAGGGAAGAAAAGAAGCCCTGTAGTTTAATTAAGAGGAAAAGCACAGATTGACAGTGATTGACAACACTGGGAGTCTTCTTTTGTCCTGTCTTAAACAGATTCAATGTTTGATTCTTCGCATGGGAGTACACTTTTAGTGAAGCAGTTGAATAATTTTCCAATAGTAACATTTTAGTACAAGCAAAATGCTTTTTGTTTCAGAGAAAGGGTCAGAAGGGTCAAACCCCATCCTATGAAACAAAATACAAATATTCCACTATGAAGGACAACTTTAATGGAGGTTTACCAATACAATCGGGACTCACTTTAGACATGATTCTCTTCAAATGAAACAGGTTTTATGGAAGTTTTGTTTGTTGGCCCTGTGTCTGAGGTCAGAGGTCACTGAGGGATGGTGTCTGTGGGTACAGTATTAATAAGTACACAGACCCTATAAGGAACTAAAAGGTTAGGGAACAGATGATGGATGTCTGAAGGTAATCCCCCAACTTCACCACCCACCCTACGCAGGCAGAAGGGAGATAGGGACAGACTTTTGGCCACTTTGAAGGGCTAAACAAAAAGCTTTATCTTTCTCTAGAATCTTTTTCCAGGATTACTAGTCGCCTGTGTCAAAGGGTACTGAAGAGATAGCCTAGGAAAGAAACATGTTCTTCAATAGGTTCAGTTCAGGAACCAGCTCAGCATTCTCCTCTCCTCAAAATGTTTCATCTTCTACACTAGCCATGTACCTTTCCTATGACTGATGGGCTCTGATGGCTACTATCAGGGTACTAACAACTGGTTGGTAGCCTGATGGTCCTCTTTTGAATTTGAGAAGCAGTTTTCATTGTCACACTTAAATTTGCTGATCTACTATGCAAACTGCCTACTTATATGGCTGCAGTTAGCTGCAATTCTATAGACTGAAGAATTCTCTCAGAGAAGAGATTCTATCAAAGAAGAACCCATCAGGGAGACCTATTAATTTTTTTTTTTTTTTTTTTTTTTGCATTTTACAACTTGGATAATATGAGTTACACCAGCGTTTAATTTCTCTCTGAGATAAAAAAAAATTGAATTAAATGTATTTGAATTAAATACAGAAGAAAAACAGGCTTAGCAACATGGAGGGTGACAACGGTAGGATCTGAGTGGGAGGTATAACTACTAATGAGGCTGATTACATTACAAAGACACATAATTAAGTGGAGGCAATGGGTGAACAAAAACAAACACAAAAGAAAAACAGAAACTGGAACACTAAACAGAACATAACCTGAGAAAAAATGTATCAAAATATGCATCACTTTTCTCAAGGCCAGTTAATCCTGAAGCATGTGTAACTTTTTGTATTATATTTTTTTCTTACACTCAACCTTTCAATAACATCATTGCATACAGTATTTGGTAAACTTGTTACAAACTGTTTGTGAGGATTGTAAACTTTATACAATGAAAACAAACCAGCTCAGAATCTGCAAATATAAGTGATTTCATCTTAGTGAAAAAAGACAATGCATAGCTTGTAGGGTTATGTCATCATACAGCATGTGAACAGCAGAGGAAGATAAAATCAAGGTAAGATCAGAACCAAGGGAAGTGGAAAAGTGGAGTGTCAGAGATGAAAAGAAGACAGCCCAAGAGAATGTTTTGTTGTCAAGTTCAGAGTGAACTGGAGATGTAAGAAGTGGCTGTTTGAGGCTGCACACAGAACCACGTCCTCATTATCACTGAGGATGACAAAAGCCACGCTTTTAATTAATCTCTTCATTTCTGTCTTTGCAATAAATTCTAGAATAGTGTGCAATGTGGGGATTCCCTTTTCTTTGATGTATGTGGACTCGCTGCTCTCTACCCATCTGCCTTGGCCTGACAATGGAAGTCCAACATCAAATCTCATTAGTGGTGACTAATATTCCTTTCATCTTCCACAAAAGGCTTCCATTGTGCTTGTGCTAAAGTGCATTCCTCAGCTCCTTCTTGTCTTCTCAGTGTTGCAGAGGGAGGGACTGGAGCAGAGAGGGCGGTGAACACAGCACCAGAAGAAATGATCACTGTCAGGGTTAACTAAGTTCAACTATAACTTTATGTGGAGGAACATTACAGCATTGCTACTGCATATACAATTAATTTTTCAAGAAATTAGTATGCTTTCCACGTTAGTCAAACAATGCTACACAGAAGTAATTCGATAATGAGCCTAGGGGCAGAAGTTACCAGTACTGTAAATGAACTGTGTGAGTGGAGCTAATTTTTTTGAGAACTTTAAATTGAAAGATGTTATTTTAAATGACAACCTTGAAGTGAGCACAGCTCATTTTGACATAATTTATTACTGTTCTATTCTGGAAGGAGTGAAAATGGGAATGACATTTCCAGACAACAATTTTCAGGGCTAAACTTATTAGCTTAATATTTAATTCAGAAAATAGTCAACAACAATATATTGCCTTATGGAGAAGAGCTGGCTGACTGAGAGTATCTATGCAAGCGTGTGCAGAACAGGCACAGCTCAGTTGTTGCGTACTCACAGTATATGCTGTCTTTGTAGGAACCCCATACTGATAATGTACACCTCTCTTACCATCTAACCATCAAGATTAAACTCAAGTTTTTTGCACTTCGATTTTATAGTTTTTGGTTGGGGGATACAATAAGGTCTAAATGAGGAAGCTGTGGCTGCATTCAGTCAGAAGTAATCTTTCTTTCAGACCATCGAATGGGTAAGCAGCAGAAATGACAACATGGATGTTGCTTTTAGATTGCATGATTGAAAAATTTTGCTTGCTAATTTGCTGAAACAGAATCAGAATTTTATTAAAGAGGAACACCAACCTTGTACACCCTTCATTCCAATACAAAGGCACCACTTATCACCAGGTGCACATCAAGCAACAGGCTTTCTTTATACTTGATGACTCACAAAAAGACCCATATAAAACATAGGTTTAGAAATAAAAAGGGAAGGCAAGATAAGAAAGTGTAACACCAGTTTTAAATGTAATTTTGGATTCATGTATTTGTACTTAGAGCTTCTACTTTACCTCATATTTAAAGAACAATTAGTTTTTTTATTAACAAAAGTAGACATAATTTTGACAAGGAGAGTTTTTTTGTAGTTAAAGATGCCCTAGGCTTATTTACGGAAGCGTATTGCTACGGAAGCGTATTGCTGCCACTGGACAAAATATTTTTTTTTTTGCTTATCTTGTATAAACATGATAATTATCTTGTATAAACGTGATCTTATCTTGTATAAACATGATAATTATCTTGTAAAAACGTGATAAATATCTTGTATAAACGTGATAAATATCTTGTAAAAACGTGATAATTATCTTGTATAAACGTGATAATTATCTTGTAAAAACGTGATAATTATCTTGTATAAATGTGATAAATATCTTGTATAAACGTGATAAATATCTTGTATAAACGTGATAAATATCTTGTATAAACATGATTATTATCTTGTATAAACGTGAAAATTATCTTGTAAAGACGTGATGACTTATCCAGATGGTGGCGCTAGTATGCTTTTAGTCTGACTCATTTAAGACGAAGAAGAAGCATGTGCGTCATCTACTCGAGAACTAAAATGGCAAATTTATGGGAATGGGTCAAGTTTTACTTTATGCTTGCTAGTAGTATCACCTTATTTTCAACGGAAATACGGAGACAGTGAGTGGCGGTTTTCCGTGCGAGACGTCCGATACGTCACTTCCTGTTACTGGCGAGTCAGCTGGACAGCGACTCGCCGACTAATTTGTACCAAATTACTCGTCTTTATGATTTCATGGAAGGCCGGGATCGTTTGTCCGGTTAGAGGCTGTCATGATAACGGGTGTAAACGAAAGGTTTATGTGGAGCAGGAGTGTTTTAATCATCGACCGCGTACAAGAGCTGTAGATACCAGGCGCCCTACTTTCTTCACCCCCAGCCGAAGAATGAGATATCCCTCCGCCTATGGCTAAAAGTTGTAAATTTGAAGAAACCACCAAAACAATGGTATGTTTGTTCTTTTAATTTCGTGGGAAAAAAAAGCCCGATAGAAGACAACACGATGCCAGAAAAGTGGCAGGGCTACGAAGTTCCATTAAAATCTCCGTGGTGACGTCAAGAGGGCAGCAGACAGGTAAGCTTGGGAAGTGTACAGTGTTTACGTTTGTGTCACTCTTGATAAAACATATGCTTTCACATTAAGACAGCCATATTTTAGTTTTGTTCTGTCTGTCAATTATTATCTGAATATTTTTCATCCCTGCTGGTAGGTTTTTGGGGTTCCGTTTGTAAAGTTATACAATAAGAGATTTACAGCAAAATATTTAGCCTGTCATATGACATTAAAGGCAGGGTTCATTATTCATATTTTTGTTATTCATAAATCTATAAATAAGTCACAGTTCCCAGTTTAATATTTAAATAACAAGCTTAATATTTAGCTCCAAAATAAACGTCTAGTTTGTAAGCTAAACATTTAATTTGGAGTTCAATATTTCATTTGAAAACTAAATGCTTGGTTTGCATCGTAATATATAGTTTACAATCTAAACATTTAGCTGTGTAATTAAATATTTAGTTTGGAACGGTGACATTTATAAAATGTATAAAACCCATTTTTTCCTCTTATAGAACCCAAACTATTGCTGTTATATCTTGACTGTGTAACCTTACCAATGGTATCCCAGGTACTAGCATAGGCTGTTTGTAAAAACTAGAAGGAATGTGTGATATGAATATTTGAATGAGTATGAGTAATGATGCAGGTGCTGCTCTATTAGCTTGGTGTTAACATAGTTTTAAGTAGTCTTGATATGTTTTATGCTGTTTGCTAAACTGATTGTGGTCTTGTTTTTGACAGATGACTGCCGCTGTGATACAGAGGCTGACTGGACCGCTCCGTAATCAGTCACCTATGCCATGGACCGCGGAACGCATTTCAAGTTGGTCGGGCACATGGAGACGCCAGCGGGGGGGGGGAGACAGACAAACGCGGACGAGCGGACAAACGCGGCCGAGCGGGGGGGGGGGGGGGGGGGGGGGGTTGGTTGCGGCGGGGGATAGACACGCTTTTCGCGGGGGGGGGGAGGCTTGATCATCAAAAGTAGGTAGGGCCGCGGCCCTACCGGTTCCGCGGTCCTTGACCTATGCAGAAAGATGCTGACACTACAGGCACCGAAGGATCACACCTAGAAGAGAAGAACAGTGCATGTGGCAGGGAAAACACTGACTTCTCGAGTGCCTTTGTCCTGGTGATGAAGTGACGGCAGACAGAGGCTTTACCATCTGAGATCTGCTGTTTGAGAGGAGATTTAACCTTGTTCTACCAGCATTCACCCATAAAAGGAGGGCAGTTGTCTGATGAGGATGTAACTGCAGCAAGGAGGATTGCAAATGTCCTCATACATGTGGAAAGAGTTATCAGGAGGCTCAGAGTTTTGACAATAATCCCCCAGACTGTAACTCTCAACTTGGTAAATAAAATGGACAAAATCTTTCGTCTGTGCAGCCCCTTAGAACATGCAGGAGATTATCCACGAGGATGCTGATTGAACGGAGAAGTTTACATGTCAAAAAGATCCTGATTAGTTATATTCTACTGTAAATCAGTGCAATTATAATACACTAGAATGTGTTTTGGATTTCTGCTTTTAAATATTTCTTTGTGTAGCACCTTGAGGTTTTACATTTTGGAATTACTTTTAATTTTTTAAAACTTTTCAAGTATTGTATATCCTTAGTTTTAGACCATTTAAATGTTTACATATACATAAATTGTGTCCAACTAAATGTATTATTAAAGTTTCCAATCTATTTCACTTGCTAATGTAATTTGCATTCATTCATATTTAGATCAAGTGGATGTTGTCCTAAGCATATGTAAAGAACTAAAGTGTATCTTAATTACATAAACTGACAAAAAGATAAGAGTATTTCATTTATTGAATTAATGCAATTTGTTTACATTAAATGTAGTACATTTTACTTATGGCATATTTGTAGGCCGTTTAATTCTTGTGGTGCAGGAAACATCCATCATTCAGCCTTTTGGGGACGGCACAGCTCATCTGTTCAGGACAATCCAGTCAGACCTTTGGCCACAGCAAACTGCACCTTTTAACAAAGTTAAAGGAACAGTTATTTTTTTATTTATATTACAGTACTTGGTGTCATCATATTTATATAAAATATGGATAGTTTGTAGTGACAACTATAAACCGTCCATATTTTTCTACTTATCTTCCTGATGTACTTATCCAACTTGCCATTCAAGATTAGACTGTTATAGAATGGTGTGCTCACATCCACAGACAGGAAGAGGTGGTGTTTTGACAGAACATTACCCAAACTTGAATGACCTAAACAGCATCAATGAACAAAAGATCAGACTTTTATCTTAAAAAGCTGCACAATCTGTTGATTAGAAAAATAAAAACATTATTCATACTTTTTGTACTAATTTATTACCATCCATTTTACTACACCCTTATCCTTGTTGGGATGGCGAGGGGTGCTGGTGCCTATCTCCAGCAGTCAATGGCGAGAGGCAGGGTACACCTGGACAGGTAATATATCTGAAATATGAGTGGCCGGCAAATACATTATGTGTTCTTCCATGTGTCAGAGACACTCCTCTGGTATGCCGGAGGAGTACACATGCACTGTTCTTCTCTTCTCCTAGGTGTGATCCTTCGGTGCCTGTAGTATCAGCATCTTTCTGCATAGGTGACTGATTATGAGCGGTCCAGTCAGTCTCTGCATCACAGCGGCAGTCATCTGTCAAAAACAAGACCACAATCAGTTTAGCAAACAGCATAAAACATATCAAGACTACTTAAAACTATGTTAACACCAAGCTAATAGAGCAGCACCTGCATCATTACTCATACTCATTCAAATATTCATATCACACATTCCTTCTAGTTTTTACAAACAGCCTATGCTAGTACCTGGGATACCATTGGTAAGGTTACACAGTCAAGATATAACAGCAATAGTTTGGGTTTATAAGAGGAAAAAATGGGTTTTATACATTTTATAAATGTCACCGTTCCAAACTAATTATTTAATTACACAGCTAAATGTTTAGATTGTAAACTATATATTAAGATGCAAACCAAGCATTTAGTTTTCAAATGAAATATTGAACTCCAAATTAAATGTTTAGCTTACAAACTAGACGTTTATTTTGGAGCTAAATATTAAGCTTGTTATTTAAATATTAAACTGGGAACTTTGACTTATTTATAGATTTATGAATAACAAAAATATGAATAATGAACCCTGCCTTTTATGTCATATGACAGGCTAAACATTTTGCTGTAAATCTTATTGTATAACTTTACAAACGGAACCCCAAAAACCTACCAGCAGAGATGAAAAATATTCAGATAATAATTGACAGACAGAAAAAGCTAAAAGATGGCTGTCTTAATGTGAAAGCATATGTTTTATCAAGAGTGACACAAACGTAAACATTGTACACTTCCCAAGCTTACCTGTCTGCTGCCCTCTTGACGTCTCCACGGAGATTTTAATGCAACTTCGTAGCCCGGCCACTTTTCTGGCATCGTGTTGTCTTCTATCGGGCTTTTTTTCCCCCACGAAATTAAAAGAACAAACATACCATTGTTTTGGTGGTTTCTTCAAATTTACAACTTTTAGCCACAGGCGGAGGGATATCTCATTCTTCGGCTGGGGGTGAAGAAAGTAGGGCGCCTGGTATCTACAGCTCTTGTACGCGGTCGATGATTAAAACACTCTTGCTCCACATAAACCTTTCGTTTACACCCGTTATCATGACAGCCTCTAACCGGACAAACGATCCCGGCCTTCCATGAAATCATAAAGACGAGTAATTTGGTACGAATTAGTCGGCGAGTCGCTGTCCAGCTGACTCGCCAGTAACAGGAAGTGACGTATCGGACGTCTCGCACGGAAAACCGCCAATCACTGTCTCTGTATTTCCGTTGAAAATAAGGTGATACTAGCGAGCATAAAGTAAAACTTGATCCATTCCCATAAATTTACCCTTTTAGTTCTCGAGTAGATGACGCACATGCTTCTTCTTCGTCTTAAATGAGTCAGACTAAAAGCATACTAGCGCCACCATCTGGATAAGTTATCACGTTTTTACAAGATAATTTTCACGTTTATACAAGATAATTATCATGTTTATACAAGATATTTATCACGTTTATACAAGATAATTATCACGTTTATACAAGATAATTTTCACGTTTATACAAGATAATTATCATGTTTATACAAGATATTTATCACGTTTATACAAGATATTTATCACGTTTATACAAGATAATTATCACGTTTTTACAAGATAATTATCACGTTTATACAAGATAATTATCATGTTTATACAAGATAATTATCACGTTTTTACAAGATAATTATCATGTTTATATAAGATAATTATCATGTTTATACAAGATAATTATCACGTTTTTACAAGATAATTATCATGTTTATACAAGATAAGGTCACGTTTTTACAAGATAATTATCATGTTTATGCAAGATAAGCAACAAAAAAAATATTTTGTCCAGTGGCAGCAATATGCTTCCGTAGAAATACGCTTCCGTACTTATTAGACCGAATATAACTTCAACATTATTTAAAAATTTGAGGCTTTGGTCCTTTACCTGGATCTGAGCGACAGTAAAACCATAAAGGGTCAGATCTGAAAAAAAATAAATAAATAAATGTATTATTCATGTAACGTGAAAATTTAGCCAGGAGAAAAAAGTTAAATTGAATTAGAATGGCGGGCAATCACACTCTGGAGGCAATTGATATGCAAAATTATTTGCTTTAGACTATACCTGCCATCAACAAAAGCAATAATACGAAGAATATTAACCATAATATAGCAATACTGGGCAAGAAGATGAGCTAATTTATAACGGGCCCAAAGTGAGGTATGCTTCAGACAGGATAGGTAGAAGAGATGGCTGTGACAAATGCAAAATGATAAGGGAATAGAAAGATAGCTGTCATGATATTCGCCATCCTGCTTGTCCAATGTCATGTGATGCATGTTTGCTATTCTTGTTCTGCATTTCACTTGTTAACTTACCACTGCTTGTCATTATTGCCCTATCCTGACCTGTTTATCTGTCACAGTTTGATCTGCTGTAGTGTTCTCTCCTGGGAAGATTGGATACAGTCTTGAACATTTTCATTTGTGAATTATTTGTCTTCGTAGAAATGTAGACATGGCATTTACCTGATCAAACTGTATATTTATATTTCATCTTGATTTGTTGCCACATCCTTTTTGTGTTTGTCGGGTTGCGCCTAGATATATAATCAATGCGCAACCACCCTCTTTTTGCATTTTGAATGATGGTATTTGACAGTAATTCTCTGTCAAATAACACTCATGACACTCTTTGCATTGACTTTTTCAGCAATTCTCTGCTGCTAATTCTCACTTTTATCAGCAGCATTGTTTGTTTTAGTTAATATGTCTTGATATTCTCCATAAGCCTTTATTAAAGATTTCTAATTTCATTTGCAATAAATGCGCACTTCCAGGCTTCTTATTTCCTGCCGTTGCCATGGTGAATTGTGTTACCTGCGTTCCATTAGTGAGAGCTTCATTCATGCTCGTGATTTACTCAGTGTTGATTGGATGTTGAGTTTAGTTACCTGATTGATATCACCTGTTATGAAACTACTCAGAGTATCTGCTTTCTACTCAGGGAAAAGCTCAGGGTAGGTCAGCCATTCTTTCTGAAATCGGGCCTTGGAGTCAAGTCCTGGTTGCAAATGCTAAGTTTTCAGTTTAAGCAGTGTGCTAGGAAATCCCCTGTTCCTTCCCAGGGTGGGATCATGGATCTTCCATCTGAAATGTGCTGACCCATAAAATCCCAGCTGTGGGTCCTGTTGTGCCCAGCACAAACTGGGTCTTTCCTTCTGAAACTGAACGCCCAGGGTAACAAGCCACGTCTAGCTGCATCAAACCAAAAAATGTTTGACCACTGGGCCTGGCGTCTGATGGCAGACTGTGTTCTTTTGAAGTATTCCCATACCGAAGCTGTGGCCAAAGTAAATATAAGCAGACCGCTCTCTCGACCTTCATCAAACACATCACTCTGTAACAGCTGTTACCATTTAACTGAAAAAAAGCACCAACATTCCTCCTCTCAGAATGTATACGGGACATGTGCGATAGCAATCAACGCACACATTCTTTGGCTGTGGCCACACTTGACATTTCTTCCTCCTCCAAGTGTAAACAGACCGAGCTGCTACGCTAACAATGTCAGTGCTATGACCTCGGAATATTGTTTTGCAGCTCTAAACATTTGCACACTGTGATTATGTTGTCTGAGCTATTTGCTTATAACCAGGAATCTGGGAAATACTTAGAATGGCAGCTTACAGTTTTAGCTAAGAGACGGTGCTTGATCATAACTATTTACAGTAGAGGCAGCACAGTACAGTTAGGCTGGATAATTTAAAAGTAACAAAAGCCAGCCGTAAATCATGATTATAAACTCAGAAGCCATAAATGTTTATGGTATATTCTAAACATGTTCAAGTTATGAAATGTGACACAAATGTTTTGTATTTACCTTTCATGTAAAGTAATTGTTGTTCACTTTGTATGATTACTAATAGCAACATTTGTCCTCTACATTTTGCAGTATATTCTGTGGTTACAGAGCTCTGTACAATCCATTATCTAAAAATAGAAAGAATATGGCACAAATGCAAACCTACAAAGAATTGGCTGTCCACATAAACTGCAAACCAAAGTGAGCAGGAATCAGAAAGGAAAAATATTATTCATGCACCTTACAAATCTGGTCTTTAAGCGAGAGTGACATGAAGAAAGTAACTGTTTCTAACTGTAAAAATACATTTTTCATGCTCTGTTATATATAATGTCATCTTTAAATCTAGATAAATGCAAGTGTGATTAAACAAGAAGAGTAACGGAATAAAATAAAGTTTTAGATGCAGCTCACTGGCGGATTGTGCTTTCTTTAAGAACAAGCTCGTGGGCACTACATGTGGTCCTCGCAGGCTACTTGGTGCCCACGGGCACCATGTTGGTGACCCCTGGTTTAAAGAGAGTCTGTTTAAAGTTGTAGTTAAAGTTTACCATAAGCCATATAGAGGACACAGCAAACATGTAGAATAACATACCCAGCCATCACTGTGTCTCAAGACGTCTCAAGATGTCTTAATAAGAAGAATTAAGATGTCTCAAGACATTTGTGCACATCAAGACGTCTTAGGACATCTTAAGACAAAAATCTAAAGACATGCACCCTTGTCTTAAGACATGCAATTGGAGGAAATGAGATGCTCTCAGACAGTATTTTGTGTCTTGAAGACATTGAGTGTCTTTAGATGTCTTAAGACATCTATTTTTGTCTTAAGACATTCAAATCTGAAGAAGGCTTAAGACACCCTTTGCAGCCTGTCTCAAAAGCATGGCCAAGCTATCTTGTTTTAACAGGAGTTTTATGATTATAAAATTTGGGGGCAAAAAGGGAAAATATGGGCACCATAAGTTGTGTTGCCTTTCAGGCATGAATCAGAATGGACCTTTGTTTTGAAGGAGCTCTTATTTTGAAGGGCAGTTTTTACTAACATTCCGAATCTCAGGTTTGTTTTCAGTTAGTAAGACAGTTAGTACGGCAGTTGGAGGTTAGCAGAGTTTACATTTTTACTACATTTCTGTGTTCAACTACCTGAATTTATCACTGTAAACGTCACAGAGGCAACGTCGTAAGTTGATAATTTCATAATTACATTTATAAGTTTATATGTACTACGCATTGGGGAGCAAATTGATATGCTGGCCTGGGCCACCCTATGATTGGTGACTGCAACCGCTTTGAGCGATACCACCAGAGGATCAAGGACTTGGGTAGGTACATTTTCCGTACATTTCATATACTAGTTCCTGAAGGTGTTTGAAGCTCAGTCTTGATATTTTTGTTGTACTTCAGTTATTGCTCATAAAAGTATTGAAAAATGAATGGTGAAGAGGATTGCTGTGTTGGATACCTTTTGCACACTGTCAACACCAAATGATGAAACAGCAGAAAATACATCTGTCCCCGGGCTTCCAGGCTACGCCCCGGTTTACAGGCCATCAGGATCAGCCACAGTGATATCTGCAGCTGAACTTCATCAAAGACATGGGCTTGGTAGGTAAATCTATGTTACAAAAATAAATTACTAAAATAGTTGTATAATATTCTTGGATTTTCCATCAACAATGACTAAATAAAGGTAACAAAATTATTTTATTCATTGTAATTAATTTCTTAACAGGGTTGCACCTTGGAACCCAAATGCCAGAGCTATCCCACCTGAAAGTGTCAAAAAGGATGCACCAGCCAGACCTCATGGAGAGAATGGGGATAGAGTCCTGACACAGGAAGAGATCTTACTTGGCCCAAAGGTGTGACTCCTGTAGTTGATCTTAATCCAGTACAGGAAAATACAGATTAATAAATATTAATTATGCATTATAATGTACTGTAAGCACTGTCTTCTTGTATAGGAAGATCATTAACATAATTTGCTTTTATTCCCAAGGTTTGGATAAGAGGAAGCATATCATCCACATCATTGACAACCCTCTCTCTGGGCAACCAGAGAGATGCATTAAACACCAAACTGCCACACTGTCCCCACAAAAATATAAGTATGTTAACAATGTTTATCATTTGTGTAATAGCAGTAGTAATGTACTGAATTCAGAATATTTTTTCAGCCAAATTCATAAAAGCATAGCACAGAGCAGCAATTGTACCAGCAACAAAACATACTGCATAGCATTTCCCAGAAGCTGTGCATCATTTTGTGTATTAGACCCTTGGATATTTATCTAAAAAAATGGAATACGCCTTTTATAATATACCTCTTTAATGAATGCAAGTGTTTTAAAAATATTTTATCTCATTCACAGATTTGATGTAAAGACTCTCAAAGTTGGCTCATTTGTGGAGATAGCCCCCTTCAATCCAACCCATGTGAATGACAGTGACAGGCAACCAGTGAAAATCACAACCATATGGGCTACAATCTCTGGTAAAGTAGTTACATCTTGAGTATAATGTGTAAGCAGGATTATAGAGAAACCGGGCAATGTAAACCTCATAGCATAATGCATAACACTAGGTTAAGTTAGAGTTTTACTAGAGATAATTTTTGTATCCCATGGCTACATGCACAATGTTTCTCCCCAGATATTCCACTTGTCCTGTTTGAGGGTACCACTTTCTGCAACGCACAGAAGACCCACTGACAGGCTGCTAACAGTATCAACAAGGGGGAAAAAATAATTTTTCCAACATAAGCCATCACTGACACCCTCCTGTTCCTCCACCACAAATGCTTCTGGGAGCCAATTGAAAACCTAGGAATCGGGACAAAGTCTGCTGCCACCATTGGACAGTACTGTCAATTCGTTGAAAAAAAATCCTTCACAATCCAAGGAACAAATTGCATCTTAGAAACGCATATCCACACTCTTATACAGAGTAACCTTACCGAACACACACACACACACACACGCACACACACACACACACACACACACACACACACACACACACGCACACGCACACACACAAACACATAACTTGATGTAAATTTTGTAAACCTAATCCTCTTAACATGTAAAACTACGTGCAATAATTGCAATACACTGAACTGTATTTTCCTATGTTTTATTAAATACTCAGTGTGTCATATAGGGGTTGTCATTCTTTTCTATTAACAAAAAATATATAAATTATTACCAAGGAATTGTGGATAGTGATATTTTACTAAATTTTATTTCTTCAGATATCTCAAGACATCTTCATATTTCCAAGACATCTTGAGACATCTCAAGACATCTTAAGACCATGTCTATAGACACGTCTTATAGACACGTCTTGACTTACCAAGACACCTCAAGACATCTCAAAAATGTGTCTTGAGACACATCTTAAGGCGTCTTGAGATGCGGTGATGGCTGGGTATGAAGGTGGTCCCAGATTGTGTCCTACATGCAAAATGTTTCATGTAAACCTGTCGTCTGAGAGCAGAGTGCACCTTTGGGAAAATCAGCTCTCTAAAATATGATAGAACTTGATTATTCAGGCAAGGCAAGTTTATTTATAACACTTTTCAGTAACAAAATGATTCAAAATACTGTACATGAACCGAAAAACATTACAGAGGGAAATATCATATAGGAGAAGAAAAATATTAAAGTAACAAAGGAATAAGCTAAGTAATAAGCTAACAAACATACAGAAAGCATAAAATCCTTGAGGGTTTCTGAACTAAAGTAATGTTGTCCAACTTTTCTAAAGCTACAACTAGAATAACTTTTTTGTTTCATAGTTTCACTGGAGCCCTGCGACAGACTAGCGACCTGTCCAGGGCGTACCCCGCCTCTCGCCCATTGACAGCTGGAGATTGGCACCAGCACCCCTCGCAACCCCAACAGGGATAAGCGTGTAAGAAAATGAATGGATGGATGGATATTACCAAAATAAAAACGTTACATTAAGCTAAGTAAATCCTTGACTAGACTTCTTTAGTTTCACTGGAACAAGCTTCATCACCAAAATGTCAAAGCTTAACTGTTTCTAGTCATACATCGACAAAATCCTTAAAGCTACAACTTAAGGCTAGGTCACTATTTTTTTCGGAAGTTTCCCTTTTTGAATAACTGCGCATGCACAAGACCAACTTAACTTTCTTATCTGCTCTTCAGGGGATCACGTGACAAAAATCTCCCAAATCCACTCTGGTCTTATTCCTCTCTACTTAGGCCTTCCTCTTCTTCCCATAAACATGAGCATGGTTTGCTTTTTTGACTCTCCATTTTCAAAGTATACGGTGAGAGCAGCGGAGCTAACACCAAAGCAAGCTAACCGCTAAGCTAACCAGATACATAAACACTAGCAGCTTGCTGGCTGCTTGCATGCACAGTCAGCAAGCAGAAAATAACAAGGAACTGGCACACACATTGGCATCACGTGAGAGTGTCAGAATGACTGGGATGTGGGACAACCAATAGATAAGGCGATACCCCCGGAACTTGAGGGACTGAGGGGAATGAGAGCAGGAACAAAACTATGAGAAATCCCTGGTCTTCGGTGTGAAGAGCAGTGACTGGTTGGAGTTTTTACAGGCCTGAAACTCCCACAGTGATTGATTTTTTTAACCTCCTTGTTCTGGATACATAATGTATTGACTACTGTCAGGATGGAAGGACAATTTTACCCAGTATAATAAAAAGTGTTTCTGAACATTATTACCAACTATATAGCTTTAAGGTCTCTGATCTGACCTATATAAACTACAGCTCAAATAGGAGACAAGCAGAGTAAAGGAAAAAAAGCACAGCAGAGGTGTGTATGCCTGTGTGTCTTAGTGTAATTGTTTGTGTGTGTGTTAGTGTAGGTGTCATGATTTCAGTTTTTGTTTGGTTTGGCTTTGGACTTTTCTGAACTGGAGTCTTCAGATAAAAGTTGCCCGTGTCTGCATTCTGTAGTTCTGCCTGTTTCCCCGTGATTTCCAGCCGCTTGCTCTGCCCATTGTGGTGGTTCCCCGGTCCACATCACCTGTTCTGTCAAAAACTGCATCTTTTGGTCCCCTGCTTATCCCTGCCTGCCTGTACCTTCAGCCATTACTCATCTGCCTAGTCTGGTTCTGCTTGCCTGCCTCACCTGCCATTACTCAATCCCTCACAATAAACCCTTTTAAGAAAACATTACTGTGTCCGCTGAATATGGGTTCACCAGCGTCATCCTTAACATTAGGTCTGTGAACTGTGGCAGATAGCCTTCACAGCCAAAGTCTATGATAGTGATGGAACATTATCAGGCAGTTCAGTAGCACTCTGTTCCAGGTCAAATCCAGGAGAAATTAAGATCACCTGCCTATTCGAGGCCGACACGTGGAAGCCAGATTCTGATAATGGCATTTATGTTTGAGCAAGCAGACTCTTGTTTGTCTGTCTGCCTTAGTGTCTCACTGGTTATTCTCAAATGGTGGTTCCAAACATTCAAATTTGTGGTCATTCTGCCAAAGCCAAGCTTCCAGCTTCTCCAATATCTATTCCATCCTGCCAGCAAGTTCAGGTACCACAGCTGGACCGCAGTTTGTCACGATTTGGGTTTTGTCTTGGTTTATGTTATCAGATTTATTAGTTAAGTTTCTGCTTTTGGGGTCTTGTTTGGTTTTGTTTTAGACATGTTGTTCTGTTTAGGTTACCTGTTTTCCACCTGTCACTTTATCAGTTCTGTTTGGTCTCCCCTCAGCAATCTGTCAGCTTTCTTGCCTTGATTAGATCCACCTGCTCACTTATAATTAGTCTTCACTCCTGTTCACCTGTTCACTCCCCTATATAGTCCTGCCACAAACCTCTGCAATCTGCCAGATCATTAACGAGCCACGGTGAGTTTAGTTCCAGCATTCTTTATTCTGATTGACCTGTTGACGATAACCCGAGAGCCTTTTTGATTCTGAGCCAGCCTGTTCCCTGATCTGTTTTTCCTGCCCTGTCTGACTGATTTACCGGTTTACCGACTAGTTTCTGTCCTATGGTTATCCGTGCTTGCTTTGCCCTGTCTGTACCTCTGCCTATTTTGGACTGCTTTTGTGTACCGGATTTTGGACTGCCCTTTTGACTATTGAGCCCGCCTGTTCCTGTTTTCATTATTAAAATCCTGTTTTTTGCCTTAACCTCACTTGTTGGGTTTGAATACTGGGTTTGCCTGATTCACGATCATAACAGAATGATCTGGCCCACTAAAACCTATCGCCCAACAAGTTTTTAGAGGTTTTTTTTTTTTTTCCCCTCCACACGCTATGGCTTGGGAGGGTTCCAGATTGGCGTTCTGTCCCCCTGGTATCGGTCCCAGACGCCATCTCTCCAGCAGTCGCAGCAGCAGTAACCCGCTGCCTGCTCCGAGTTTACGATTGGGAGGGCTCTTTGTCACAAATTCAGATTCAACTCAGAATAGAAGGGATCACTCACCCAGCGACACCGCTGTCGGCTCTGCCCATGGGTTTTATCCAGAACCAACTTTGTTTATGGAGGTCGAAGCGGAGGTGGTGCGGGATCTTCGCCCGGATCTTTTTTTCTCTCTCCCTCCAGAGGAGGAGATGCAGGGAACGCTGTGGGCTCCACCGATCCCGGCTCTACCGACAGGATCAAACCTCCAGCAAGTCCTGCCGTCCCGCCGTCGGAGGAGGGGACGGAAACCTGTGGGTCGCTCCTTCACCCGTTCTGTTCGGCCGACAGGCGAGTCAGTACCGCGCCCGTCCGTTGCCACTTCCTGCCCAGTGGATCGGAGTCCGGTGCTTCCCAGAGCTGAGCAGCCCACAGCGCCTCCTGTTGGCGCCCGTGATGCTGAGGATCTGGCTCTGGAGGACCAGTTAAGAGCTTTTGCCCCTATTATTAAAGACCTTAGGGAGGTTCTTTTCTGCCAGTATTCAGAGGAGCTGGAGGCAAAATTAAAGGAGGTCGAGGGGCACTATAGAGCGGCTCTCCAAGGTTTCTATAGTGGACTCAATCCTGTCCCCAAGGGTCCAGCCGACGCCCCGGCACCTGCACCTGTCCCAGAGGACCCGCCTCCTACCTCAGCTCCAGTGCCGGCCTCCGGCAGCTATAAGGCAGCACTGTCTGCGCAGCCGGTCCAAGACGCTGCAACCCCGGAGGGTCCGCAGCCGGCCCAAGACGCTGCAACCCCGGAGGCTCCGCAGCCGGCCCAAGACGCTGCAACCCCGGAGGCTCCGCAGCCGGCCCGAGACGCTGCAACCCCGGAGGCTCCGCAGCCGGTCCGAGACGCTGCAACCCCGGAGGGTCCGCAGCCGGCCCGAGACGCTGCAACCCAGGAGGGTCCGCAGCCGGCCCGAGACGCTGCAACCCAGGAGGGTCCGCAGCCGGCCCGAGACGCTGCAACCCAGGGGGGTCCGCCGCCGGCCCGCGACGTGGGAACCCAGGAGGGTCCGCCGCCGGTCTGGGACGTGGGAACCCAGGAGGGTCCGCCGCCAGTCTGCGACGTGGGAACCCAGGAGGGTCCGCCGCCAGTCTGCGACGTGGGAACCCAGGAGGGTCCGCCGCCAGTCTGCGACGTGGGAACCCAGGAGGGTCCGCCGCCAGTCTGCGACGTGGGAACCCAGGAGGGTCCGCCGCCAGTATGCGACGTGGGAACCCAGGAGGGTCTACCACAGGCCCACGATGAGGGGGTTCAGACGAGCCCTCTTTCAGGCCGCAACTCGGGGGCTCATCGGGACACTGGGCGCCGTGGCCCTCGCCCAGACGACAAGCGGCGCCGTGGCCCTCGCCCAGACGACAAGCGGCGCCGTGGCCCTCGCCCAGACGACAAGCGGCGCCGTGGCCCTCGCCCAGACGACAAGCGGCGTCGTGGCCCTCGCCCGAACGACAAGCTCCGTCGGGGGCCTCGCCGAGAAGACAAGCACCCAGAGCCCCATGGAGACTTAGAGGCCCCTGGACCTCTTCGGAAGCTCTTACCCCCTCATCTTTGGCTTGACAGCCAATTTCCCAAGTGGCTGACCAAACTGTCTTTGTCGGAGGTTCTGGAAGGGTTATTGATGAGGTTCTGGGTGTTAAAGGGTCTGGGAGCATCTGAAGTCTGTAGTCCGGGGCCTCCTGAACCTGAAGCCTGTAGCCCGGGGTCTCCTGAACCGGAAGCCTGTAGCCAGGCCCCGTCTGAACCTGAAGCCTGTAGCCAGGCCCCGTCTGAACCTGAAGCCTGTAGCCAGGCCCCGTCTGAACCTGTAGCCTGTAGCCAGGCCCCGTCTGAACCTGTAGCCTGTAGCCAGGCCCCGTCTGAACCTGTAGCCTGTAGCCAGGCCCCGTCTGAACCTGTAGCCTGTAGCCAGGTCCCGTCTGAACCTGTAGCCTGTAGCCAGGCCCCGTCTGAACCTGTAGCCTGTAGCCAGGCCCCGTCTGAACCTGTAGCCTGTAGCCAGGCCCTGTCTGAACCTGTAGCCTGTAGCCAGGTCCCGTCTGAACCTGTAGCCTGTAGCCAGGCCCCGTCTGAACCTGTAGCCTGTAGCCAGGGGCCGTCTGAACCTGAAGCCAGTAGCCAGGGGCCGACTGAACCTGAAGCCAGTAGCCAGGGGCCGACTGAACCTGAAGCCAGTAGCCAGGGGCCGACTGAACCTGAACTCTGTAGCCAGGCTCCTCCTGAACTCTGTAGCCAGGCTCCTCCTGAACTCTGTAGCCAGGCTCCTCCTGAACTCTGTAGCCAGGCTCCTCCTGAACTCTGTAGCCAGACACCTCCTGAACTCTGTAGCCAGGCTCCTCCTGAACTCTGTAGCCAGGCTCCTCCTGAACTCTGTAGCCAAGCGCCTCCTGAACTCTGTAGCCAGGCGCCTCCTGAACTCTGTAGCCAGACGCCTCCTGAACTCTTTAACCAGGCCTCTCTTCTAGCTCTTAGTCCGGCGTTGTCTCCAGCCTTTAGTCCGGCGGCAGGTTCTGTTCTTTCTCTCTCCAGACGTCGGTTCCTGAGGGTCCGGTTCTACCGACGGTCCCCGAGGTTGCTGCTCGGCCGCCGGCCTATGAGAGACCTGCTCCGCCGCCGGCCTATGAGAGACCTGCTCCGCCACCGGCCGCCGGACATCGTTGCTAACCGGGGCCGTCCTTCAGGACACCCGCCGGATTACCTGTCTCACAGAGGTCGTCCGCCGGAGAACCTGACACGCCTAGGACGTCCGCCGGAGAACCTGACACGCCTAGGACGTCCGCCGGAGAACCTGACACGCCTAGGACGTCCGCCGGAGAACCTGACACGCCGAGGACGTCCGCCGGAGAACCTGACACGCCGAGGACGTCCGCCGGAGAACCTGACACGCCGAGGACGTCCGCCGGAGAACCTGACACGCCGAGGACGTCCGCCGGAGAACCTGACACGCCGAGACCGTCCTTCGGGACGTCCGCCGGAGAACCTGACACGCCGAGACCGTCCTTCGGGACATCCGCCGGACAACCTGACACGCCGAGGCCGTCCTTCGGGACGTCCGCCGAACAACCTGACACACCGAGGCCGTCCTTCGGGACGTCCGCCGGACAACCTGACTCGTCGGGGCCGTCCTCCTGGACGACCGCCTGAGAACCTGACTCGTCGGGGCCGTCCTCCTGGACGACCGCCTGAGAACCTGACTCGTCGGGGCCGTCCTCCTGGACGACCGCCTGAGAACCTGACTCGTCGGGGCCGTCCTCCTGGACGACCGCCTGAGAACCTGACTCGTCGGGGCCGTCCTCCTGGACGACCGCCTGAGAACCTGACTCGTCGGGGCCGTCCTCCTGGACGCCCGCCTGAGAACTTGACTCGTCTTGTTTTGTTTGAGTTTTTATTTGGACATTTATTTGATTCTAGCCCTCCGTCCTGTACCTCCCTCCACCCACCCGAGCTAGTCTGTTTTGTTTCTGAGGCCGTCTGGAATCCGGCCTTGAGGAGGGGGTTCTGTCACGATTTGGGTTTTGTCTTGGTTTATGTTATCAGATTTATTAGTTAAGTTTCTGCTTTTGGGGTCTTGTTTGGTTTTGTTTTAGACATGTTGTTCTGTTTAGGTTACCTGTTTTCCACCTGTCACTTTATCAGTTCTGTTTGGTCTCCCCTCAGCAATCTGTCAGCTTTCTTGCCTTGATTAGATCCACCTGCTCACTTATAATTAGTCTTCACTCCTGTTCACCTGTTCACTCCCCTATATAGTCCTGCCACAAACCTCTGCAATCTGCCAGATCATTAACGAGCCACGGTGAGTTTAGTTCCAGCATTCTTTATTCTGATTGACCTGTTGACGATAACCCGAGAGCCTTTTTGATTCTGAGCCAGCCTGTTCCCTGATCTGTTTTTCCTGCCCTGTCTGACTGATTTACCGGTTTACCGACTAGTTTCTGTCCTATGGTTATCCGTGCTTGCTTTGCCCTGTCTGTACCTCTGCCTATTTTGGACTGCTTTTGTGTACCGGATTTTGGACTGCCCTTTTGACTATTGAGCCCGCCTGTTCCTGTTTTCATTATTAAAATCCTGTTTTTTGCCTTAACCTCACTTGTTGGGTTTGAATACTGGGTTTGCCTGATTCACGATCATAACACAGTTCTGCTTACACAGCATTTCAGTCTGAATGTTGGTAGCAGAAATATTCCTCACATAGTTCAGGCAGCCTTGACATGGGCCAAAACAGCTGCCGACATTTTCTGAATGTCTCATACCCCAGGTAACCAGCTCCTCCAAAATAGCAGAAATCCTGTCATCATAAATCCAATTTTGAAAGCATTTTCAATATCCTCGACCAACAAAATTGACAGACACACAATCCTCCTCCCAGGAATTCACTGTGTCCCATTGCAAATGTCTTCACCCAATCTTCTCACTGAGAAAATTTTATCAATTTAAAAACATATAAAAATAGGCTCCAAAAAGATTAATAAAAGCAGAATTCAGAGCAAATTGTATTTTTGTAAATTTAGGTTTAGCTGAAGACCTTTTAACAGACCTGCTGATGATAATTAAGCACAATTTTGGCGCTTTTTTGTAGATAACGGGGTCCTTGTTTGTTATAGGATGTTTGTTATAGGATGTTCTGCTCAAGTATACCAAGTTTCTTTACATTAGCACAAACTAACTTAATACCACCAAGATAAAGTGACTGACCAAGCATTCTGTGATTTAGATGCTCTGTGAAAGCCTTTGTCCTCTCTTGGATCCATCAGAATGTAAGGATACATATAGCTGAGTATCACCAGCATAGCAACTGACCTTTCTTTTTGTGCTGTAAAAATTCTAATGTGATTTGCCAACGTAATACTTTGGAGTCAAAACGTTGTTCACTGCCGCTGATCAAACCACTGTTGTGTGTGTGTGGTAGAGGGCAGAGCAACCGCTGCTGCAGCCACGACGGTAGCCTTCTGAGGGAGAGAGAAGACTCCCACTGTTGTGTGGATGCCCCAATGCCCCAGGCTGGGCTCCCCTCCATGCTGCAGCAGCTCCTGAGAAGGAGGGCTCCTGAGGGAGAAGGCTGCGGTGCAGAGCGAAGTCCAACCCAACATGCTGGGCTTCACTCCCCAGCAGTGTGTAGGGTGCTGAGGCTTCTGCCACAGCAAGTGGATCTAACCCAAAGAACACTCCACTGAATCAGCTCAGCACAGTGCGAATACCCATCATCCAACCTATAAAAATAAAAAGCCCTAAACTCCCTTAACTCCTTCAGGTGGTTTGGAACAGATCAGTCTCTTCTCCCCTCTCCACTGCTGTCTCACACAAACACCCCAATACTTGTCCAGGACAGGCAGAGAAAAACTGAAACTGTGCATCATTAGTTCAGCCTGATCTGTGATCCAGATATTTATCCCTGTTGATTATTTTTGCATATACAATAATGCAAACATTATTTGCATTTTTTTGTTTTATGTTTTTATTTATAATAATTTGTTTATGGTTTAATTCTACCATTTCTCATAGATTTCTTTAGAGTTAATGCCACACAGTAATGCTAATAGCAGCAGTGTGCAAAACAACAACCGCTGAAGGTGGGGCTTAAAGCCAACTTCAGGAGATGTTCACCAACCCTCTGGCCTTACCAGGTCTGTGAGAAACCAACAAGGAGTACAATGGAGCAGAGGCAAGGCAGGGAAGTAGAGGGGATGCTGGGGAGACAACGGCTGTTGTAAAGGGGCATTAATCAGCCCTGAGATGTAACAGGACAAGGACAGAGACAGCTCTATTATCTCAGGCCATGAGAATATAATTAGTGACTTTCACCAGTGATGTTTCAGTGCAATGATGAGCTCTGAAACCTGACTGTTTTATCACAAATTTTATTTTTAACTGGCAGTTGAAATGTGTCTATGTTTTCTCATCACCTTACAAGTCATGTGGTAATATCTGGGAAA
>CM073142.1:9570688-9598188 GCA_037039145.1 Fundulus diaphanus | reverse complement strand
GTATTAATATCAGTTGTATCAGAAGAATTAGAAGGAATTTGAAAAATTTGAAGAATTTGAAAAATTTGAAGAATTTGAAGTATTTGAAATATTTGAAAAATTTGAAAAAAATTGAAAAATTTGAAAAAATTTGAAAAATCTGAAAGATTTGAACCATTTGAACAATTTGAATAATAAGAATGATTACAAGAATTTGAAGGAATTTGAAGGAATATGAAAAATTTGAAGAATTTGAAGGATTTTGCATTGATTTCAATGGGAGCAACCAAAAACGCACAAAACGTGAAATATTTTAAAAAGTATAAAAGTTAGCATAACCATGAGATATAGCAGGCATGCCGGGAACGAGCCGAACGTTTTGACACCAAAATTGTTGAAATTGGTTGAAGTATGCGGGAGTAGTTAGACGCCGACGGAATAATAATAATAATAATAAAGAAAAACAGGAAAACAATAAGTGAGAATGCTGTATAGCATTCTCACTGATAACTAGAAAAAGCTGTTCCTACGCAACAGCGAGTGAGAATGCTAATCTGCAGAATGATTTGAGAAGATGCAGAAGATCCATGCAGAAGAGAAAAAATAGCTGAAAAATATTAAAGAATTTGAAAAATTTGAAGAATTTGAACAATTTGAAGTAATTTGTAGTAGTAGTAGTAGTAGTATCAGTAGTAGTAGTAGTAGTAGTATCAGTAGTATCAGTAGTAGCAGTAGTAGTAGTAGTAGTATCAGTAGTAGTAGTAGTAGTAGCAGTAGTAGCAGTAGTAGTAGTAGTATCAGTAGTAGTAGTAGTAGTTTTTAAAGAATTTGAAGGAATTTGAAGGTATTTGAAGAATTTGAAGGAATTTGTAGTAGTAGTAGTAGTAGTATCAGTAGTACTACTAGTAGTAGTAGTTGTATTATTAGTAGTAATAGTAGTAGTATCAGTAGTATTAGTAGTAATATCAGTAGTAGTAGCAGTATCAGTTTTTAAAGAATTTGAAGGAATTTGTAGTAGTAGTAGTAGTAGTAGTAGTATCAGTAGTACTAGTAGTAGTAGTAGTTGTATTAGTAGTAGTAATAGTAGTAGTAGTAGTATCAGTAGTAGTAGTAGCAGCAGTAGTATCAGTAGTAGTAGTAGTATCAGTAGTAGTAGTAGTATCAGTAGTAGTAGTAGTAGTAGTAGTATCAGTAGTAGTAGTAGAAGTATCAGTAGTAGTAGGAGTAGTATCAGTAGTAGTAGTAGTATCAGTTTTTAAAGAATTTGAAGGAATTTGCAGAATTTAAAGGAATTTGTAGTAGTAGTAGTAGTAGTAGTATCAGTAGTACTAGTAGTAGTAGTAGTAATAGTAGTAGTATCAGTAGTACTAGTAGTAGTAGTAGTAATAGTAGTAGTATCAGTAGTAGTTGTAGTACCAGCAGTAGCATCAGTAGTAGTAGCAGTAGCAGCAGTAGTATCATTAGTAGTAGTAGTAGTGGTAGTACTATCAGTAGTAGTAGTAGTAGTATCAGTTGTAGTAGTATCAGTTGTAGTAGCAGTAGTAGTAGGAGTAGTATCTGTTGTAGTTGTAGTATTAATATCAGTTGTATCAGGAGAATTAGAAGGAATTTGAAAAATTTGAAGAATTTGACAAATTTGAAGAATTTGAAGTATTTGAAAAATTTGAAAAAATTTGAAAAATATGAAAAAATTTGAAAAATCTGAAAGATTTGAACCATTTGAACCATTTGAACAATTTGAACAATAAGAATGATTAAAAGAATTTGAAGGAATTTGAAGGAATATCAAAAATTTGAAGAATTTGAAGGAATTTGCATTCATTTCAATGGGAAAAAAGTACGCACAAAAGTACAAATATTTTAAAAAGTATTAAAGTTAGAATAATGATGAGATATAGCAGGAATGTCGGGAAGGAGCTGAACGTTTTGACACCAAAATTGTTGAAATCGGTTGAAGTATGTGGGAGTAGTTACACGCCGACGGAATAATAATAATAATAATAATAATAATAATAATAATAATAATAATAAAGAAAAACAGGAAAACAATAAGTGAGAATGCTGTATAGCATTCTCACTGATAAAGAAAAACAGGAAAACAATAAGTGAGAATGCTGTATAGCATTCTCACTGACTAGAAAAAGCTGTTCCTACGCAACAGCGAGTGAGAATGCTAATCTGCAGAATGATTTGAGGAAAAGATGCAGAAGATCCATGCAGAAGAGAAAAAATAGCTGAAAAATATTAAAGAATTTGAAAAATTTGAACAATTTGAAGTAATTTGTAGTAGTAGTAGTAGTAGTAGTATCAGTAGTAGTAGTATCAGTAGTATCAATAGTAGCAGTAGTAGTAGTATCAGTAGTAGTAGTAGTAGTTTTTAAAGAATTTGAAGGAATTTGAAGGTATTTGAAGAATTTGAAGGAATTTGTAGTAGTAGTAGTAGTAGTATCAGTACTACTAGTAGTAGTAGTAGTTGTATTATTAGTAGTAATAGTAGTAGTATCAGTAGTATTAGTAGTAATATCAGTAGTAGTAGCAGTATCAGTTTTTAAAGAATTTGAAGGAATTTGAAGGAATTTGTAGTAGTAGTAGTAGTAGTAGTAGTATCAGTAGTACTAGTAGTAGTAGTAGTTGTATTAGTAGTAGTAATAGTAGTAGTATCAGTAGTAGTAATAGTAGTATCAGTAGTAGTAGCAGTAGCGGCAGTAGTATCATTAGTAGTAGTAGTATCAGTAGTAGTAGTAGTATCAGTAGTAGTAGTAGTAGTAGTAGTAGTATCAGTAGTAGTAGTAGAAGTATCAGTAGTAGTAGGAGTAGTATCAGTAGTAGTAGTAGTATCAGTTTTTAAAGAATTTGAAGGAATTTGCAGAATTTAAAGGAATTTGTAGTAGTAGTAGTAGTAGTAGTAGTGGTAGTAGTAGTAGTATCATTAGTACTAGTAGTAGTAGTAGTAATAGTAGTAGTATCAGTAGTAGTTGTAGCATCAGCAGTAGCATCAGTAGTAGTAGCAGTAGCAGCAGTAGTATCATTAGTAGTAGTAGTAGTGGTAGTAGTATCAGTAGTAGTAGTAGTAGTATCAGTAGTAGTAGTATCAGTTGTAGTAGTAGTAGTAGTAGTAGTAAGAGTAGTATCTGTTGTAGTTGTAGTATTAATATCAGTTGTATCAGAAGAATTAGAAGGAATTTGAAAAATTTGAAGAATTTGAAAAATTTGAAGAATTTGAAGTATTTGAAGTATATGAAAAATTTGAAAAAATTTGAAAAATATGAAAAAATTTGAAAAATCTGAAAGATTTGAACCATTTGAACAATTTGAACAATAAGAATGATTAAAAGAATTTGAAGGAATTTGAAGGAATATGAAAAATTTGAAGAATTTGAAGGAATTTGCATTCATTTCAATGGGAAAAAAGTACGCACAAAAAGTACAAATATTTTAAAAAGTATTAAAGTTAGAATAATGATGAGATATAGCAGGAATGTCGGGAAGGAGCTGAACGTTTTGACACCAAAATTGTTGAAATCGGTTGAAGTATGTGGGAGTAGTTACACGCCGACGGAATAATAATAATAATAATAACTAGAAAAAGCTGTTCCTACGCAACAGCGAGTGAGAATGCTAATCTGCAGAATGATTTGAGGAGAAGATGCAGAAGATCAATGCAGAAGAGAAAAAAATAGCTAAAAAACATTGAAGAATTTGAAAAATTTGAAGAATTTGAAGAATTTGAAGTAATTTGTAGTAGTAGTAGTAGTTGTAGTAGTACTAGAAGTACTATTAGTAGTAGTAGTAGTAGTATCAGTAGTAGTAGTAGTAGTATCAGTAGTATCAGTAGTAGCAGTAGTAGTAGTATCAGTAGTAGTAGTATCAGTTTTTAAAGGATTTGAAGGAATTTGTAGTAGTAGTAGTAGTATCAGTAGTACTAGTAGTAGTAGTAGTTGTATTATTAGTAGTAATAGTAGTAGTATCAGTAGTAGTAGTATCAGTAGTAGTAGTAGTATCAGTTTTTAAAAAAATTGAAGGAATTTGAAGGAATTTGTAGTAGTAGTAGTAGTAGTAGTAGTAGTATCAGTAGTACTAGTAGTAGTAGTTGTTGTATTAGTAGTAGTAATAGTAGTAGTATCAGTAGTAGTAGTAGTAGTATCAGTAGTAGTAGTAGTATCAGTTTTTAAAAAAATTGAAGGAATTTGAAGGAATTTGTAGTAGTAGTAGTAGTATTAGTAGTATCAGTAGTACTAGTAGTAGTAGTAGTTGTTGTATTAGTAGTAGTAATAGTAGTAGTATCAGTAGTAGTAGTAGTAGTATCAGTAGTAGTAGTAGTATCAGTTTTTAAATAATTTGAAGGAAATTGTAGTAGTAGTAGTATTAGTAGTAGTATCAGTAGTACTACTAGTAGTAGTAGTTGTATTAGTAGTAGTAATAGTAGTAGTAGCAGTAGTAGTTGTAGTAGCAGTAGTGGTAGCAGTAGCAGCAATAGTATCATTAGTAGTAGTAGTAGTAGTAGTAGTAGTAGTATCTGTAGTAGTAGTAGTAGTAGTAGTATCATCAGTAGTAGTAGTAGAAGTATCAGTAGTAGTAGGAGTAGTATCAGTAGTAGTAGTAGTATCAGTTTTTAAAAAATTTGGAGGAATTTGAAGAATTTGAAGGAATTTGTAGTAGTAGTAGTAGTAGTAGTAGTAGTATCAGTAGTACTAGTAGTAGTAGTAGTAATAGTAGTAGTATCAGTAGTAGTTGTTGTAGTATCAGCAGTAGCATCAGTAGTAGTAGCAGTAGCAGCAGTAGTATCATTAGTAGTAGTAGTAGTATTATTATCAGTAGTAGTAGTAGTATCAGTAGTAGTAGTAGTAGTAGTAGTATCAGTAGTAGTAGTAGAAGTATCAGTAGTAGTAGTAGTAGTATCAGTAGTACTAGTAGTATTAGTAGTAGTAGTAGTAATAGTAGTAGTATCAGTAGTAGTTGTTGTAGTATCAGCAGTAGCATCAGTAGTAGTAGCAGTAGCAGCAGTAGTATCATTAGTAGTAGTGGTAGTAGTATCAGTAGTAGTAGTAGTAGTAGTATCAGTAGTAGTAGTATCAGTTGTAGTAGTAGTAGTAGTAGGAGTAGTATCTGTTGTAGTAGTAGTATTAATATCAGTTGTATCAGAAGAATTAGAAAGAATTTGAAAAATTTGAAGAATTTGAAAAATTTGAAGAATTTGAAGTATTTGAAGTATTTGAAAAATTTGAAACAATTTGAAAAATTTGAAAAAATTTGAAAAATCTGAAAGATTTGAACCATTTGAACCATTTGAACAATTTCAACAATAAGAATGATTACAAGAATTTGAAGGAATATAAAAAATTTGAAGAATTTGAAGGAATTTGCATTCATTTCAATGGGAAAAAAGTACGCACAAAAAGTACAAATATTTTAAAAAGTATTAAAGTTAGAATAATGATGAGATATAGCAGGAATGTCGGGAAGGAGCTGAACGTTTTGACACCAAAATTGTTGAAATCGGTTGAAGTATGTGGGAGTAGTTACACGCCGACGGAATAATAATAATAATAATAATAATAACTAGAAAAAGCTGTTCCTACGCAACAGCGAGTGAGAATGCTAATCTGCAGAATGATTTGAGGAGAAGATGCAGAAGATCCATGCAGAAGAGAAAAAATAGCTGAAAAATATTAAAGAATTTGAAAAATTTGAAGAATTTGAACAATTTGAAGTAATTTGTAGTAGTAGTAGTAGTAGTAGTATCAGTAGTAGTAGTAGTAGTAGTAGTAGTTGTATTAGTAGTAGTAATAGTAGTAGTATCAGTAGTAGTAGTAGTAGTAGTAGTAGTAGTAGTAGTATCAGTAGTAGTAGTAGTATCAGTTTTTAAATAATTTGAAGGAAATTGTAGTAGTAGTAGTATTAGTAGTAGTATCAGTAGTACTACTAGTAGTAGTAGTCGTATTAGTAGTAGTAATAGTAGTAGTAGCAGTAGTAGTTGTAGTAGCAGTAGTGGTAGCAGTAGCAGCAATAGTATCATTAGTAGTAGTAGTAGTAGTAGTAGTAGTATCTGTAGTAGTAGTAGTAGTAGTAGTAGTATCATCAGTAGTAGTAGTAGAAGTATCAGTAGCAGTAGGAGTAGTATCAGTAGTAGTAGTAGTATCAGTTTTTAAAGAATTTGGAGGAATTTGAAGAATTTGAAGGAATTTGTAGTAGTAGTAGTAGTAGTAGTATCAGTAGTACTACTAGTAGTAGTAGTAGTAGTAATAGTAGTAGTATCAGTAGTAGTTGTTGTAGTATCAGCAGTAGCATCAGTAGTAGTAGCAGTAGCAGCAGTAGTATCATTAGTAGTAGTAGTAGTATTATTATCAGTAGTAGTAGTAGTATCAGTAGTAGTAGTAGTAGTAGTATCAGTAGTAGTAGTAGAAGTATCAGTAGTAGTAGGAGTAGTATCAGTAGTAGTAGTAGTATCAGTTTTTAAAGAATTTGAAGTAATTTGAAGAATTTGAAGGAATTTGTAGTAGTAGTAGTAGTAGTAGTAGTAGTAGTATCAGTAGTACTAGTAGTAGTAGTAGTAGTAATAGTAGTAGTATCAGTAGTATCAGTAGTAGTTGTTGTAGTATCAGCAGTAGCATCAGTAGTAGTAGCAGTAGTAGCAGTAGTATCATTAGTAGTAGTAGTAGTGGTAGTAGTATCAGTAGTAGTAGTAGTAGTAGTATCAGTAGTAGTATAATCAGTTGTAGTAGTAGTAGTAGTAGGAGTAGTATCTGTTGTAGTAGTAGTATTAATATCAGTTGTATCAGAAGAATTAGAAAGAATTTGAAAAATTTGAAGAATTTGAAAAATTTTAAGAATTTGAAGTATTTGAAGTATTTGAAAAATTTGAAACAATTTGAAAAATTTGAAAAAATTTGAAAAATCTGAAAGATTTGAACCATTTGAACCATTTGAACAATTTCAACAATAAGAATGATTACAAGAATTTGAAGGAATATAAAAAATTTGAAGAATTTGAAGGAATTTGCATTCATTTCAATGGGAGAAAAATACGCACAAAAAGTACAAATATTTTAAAAAGTATTAAAGTTAGAATAATGATGAGATATAGCAGGAATGTCGGGAAGGAGCTGAACGTTTTGACACCAAAATTGTTGAAATCGGTTGAAGTATGTGGGAGTAGTTACACGCCGACGGAATAATAATAATAATAATAATAATAATAATAATAATAATAACTAGAAAAAGCTGTTCCTACGCAACAGCGAGTGAGAATGCTAATCTGCAAAATGATTTGAGGAGAAGATGCAGAAGATCCATGCCGAAGAAAACAAATAGCTGAAAAACATTGAAGAATTTAAAAAAATTGAAAAATTTGAACAATTTGAAGTAATTTGTAGTAGTAGTTGTATCAGTAGTAGTAGTAGTATTAGTTTTTAAAGAATTTGAAGGTATTTGTAGTAGTAGTAGTAGTATCAGTAGTACTAGTAGTAGTAGTATCAGTAGTAGTAGTAGTAGTAGTAGTAGTATCAGTAGTATCAGTAGTAGTAGTATTAGTTTTTAAAGAATTTGAAGGAATTTGAAGGTATTTGAAGAATTTGAAGGAATTTGTAGTAGTAGTAGTAGTAGTATCAGTAGTAGTAGTAGTAGTAGTAGTAGTTGTATTATTAGTAGTAATAGTAGTAGTATCAGTAGTAGTAGTAGTAATATCACTAGTAGTAGTAGTAGTATCAGTTTTTAAAGAATTTGAAGGAATTTGAAGGAAGTAGTAGTAGTAGTAGTAGTAGTAGTAGTATCAGTAGTACTAGTAGTAGTAGTAGTTGTAATAGTAGTAGTAATAGTAGTAGTATCAGTAGTAGTAGTAGTAGTATCAGTAGTAGTAGTAGTATCAGTTTTTAAAGAATTTGTAGTAGTAGTAGTAGTAGTAGTAGTATCAGTAGTACTAGTAGTAGTAGTTGTATTAGTAGTAGTAATAGTAGTAGTAGCAGTAGTAGTTGTTGTAGTAGCAGTAGCAGCAGTAGTATCATTAGTAGTATCATTAGTAGTAGTAGTAGTATCAGTAGTAGTAGTAGTAGTAGTATCAGTAGTAGTAGTATTATCAGTAGTATCAGTAGTAGTAGTAGAAGTATCAGTAGTAGTAGAAGTAGTATCAGTAGTAGTAGTAGTATCAGTTTTTAAAGAATTTGAAGGAATTTGAATAATTTGAAGGAATTTGTAGTAGTAGTAGTAGTAGTATCAGTAGTACTACTAGTAGTAGTAGTAGTAGTAGTAGTAATAGTAGTAGTATCAGTAGTAGTTGTTGTAGTATCAGCAGTAGCATCAGTAGTAGAAGCAGTAGTGGCATTAGTAGTAGTAGTAGTGGTAGTAGTATCAGTAGTAGTAGTAGTAGTATCAGTAGTAGTAGTATCAGTAGTAGTAGTAGTAGTAGTAGTAAGAGTAGTATCTGTTGTAGTAGTAGTATTAATATCAGTTGTATCAGAAGAATTAGAAGGAATTTGAAAAATTTGAAGAATTTGAAAAATTTGAAGAATTTGAAGTATTTGAAAAATTTGAAAAATTTGAAAAAAATTGAAAAATTTGAAAAAATTTGAAAAATCTGAAAGATTTGAACCATTTGAACAATTTGAATAATAAGAATGATTACAAGAATTTGAAGGAATTTGAAGGAATATGAAAAATTTGAAGAATTTGAAGGATTTTGCATTGATTTCAATGGGAGCAACCAAAAACGCACAAAAAGTGAAATATTTTAAAAAGTATAAAAGTTAGCATAACCATGAGATATAGCAGGCATGCCGGGAACGAGCCGAACGTTTTGACACCAAAATTGTTGAAATTGGTTGAAGTATGCGGGAGTAGTTAGACGCCGACGGAATAATAATAATAATAATAAAGAAAAACAGGAAAACAATAAGTGAGAATGCTGTATAGCATTCTCACTGATAAAGAAAAACAGGAAAACAATAAGTGAGAATGCTGTATAGCATTCTCACTGATAATAATAATAATAACTAGAAAAAGCTGTTCCTACGCAACAGCGAGTGAGAATGCTAATCTGCAGAATGATTTGAGGAGAAGATGCAGAAGATCCATGCAGAAGAGAAAAAATAACTAAAAAACATTGAAGAATTTGAAAAATTTGAAGAATTTGAAGTAATTTGTATTAGTAGTAGTAGTAGTATCAGTAGTATCAGTAGTAGCAGTAGTAGTAGTAGTATCAGTAGTAGTAGTATCAGTTTTTAAAGAATCTTAAGGAATTTGAAGGAATTTGTAGTAGTAGTTGTAGTAGTATCAGTAGTACTAGTAGAAGTAGTACTTGTATTATTAGTAGTAATAGTAGTAGTATCAGTAGTAGTAGTATCAGTAGTAGTAATAGTATCAGTTTTTAAAGAATTTGAAGGAATTTGTAGTAGTAGTAGTAGTAGTAGTATCAGTAGTACTAGTAGTAGTAGTAGTTGTATTAGTAGTAGTTGTTGTAGTAGCAGCAGTAGTATCGTTAGTAGTAGTAGTAGTAGTAGTATCAGTAGTAGTAGTAGTATCAGTAGTATCAGTAGTAGCAGTATTAGTAGTAGTATCAGTAGTAGTAGTATCAGTTTTTAAAGAATCTTAAGGAATTTGAAGGAATTTGTAGTAGTAGTTGTAGTAGTATCAGTAGTACTAGTAGAAGTAGTACTTGTATTATTAGTAGTAATAGTAGTAGTATCAGTAGTAGTAGTATCAGTAGTAGTAATAGTATCAGTTTTTAAAGAATTTGAAGGAATTTGTAGTAGTAGTAGTAGTAGTAGTATCAGTAGTACTAGTAGTAGTAGTAGTTGTATTAGTAGTAGTTGTTGTAGTAGCAGCAGTAGTATCGTTAGTAGTAGTAGTAGTAGTAGTCTCAGTAGTAGTAGTAGTAGTATCAGTAGTAGTAGTAGTAGTAGTAGTAGTAGTATCAGTAGTAGTAGTAGTAGTAGTAGTAGTAGTATCAGTAGTAGTAGTATCAGTAGTAGTAGTAGTATCAGTTTTTAAAGAATTTGAAGGAATTTGAAGAATTTGAAGGAATTTGTAGTAGTAGTAGTATCAGTAGTACTAGTAGTAGTAGTAGTTGTATTAGTAGTAGTAGTATCAGTAGTAGTAGTATCAGTAGTTCTAGTAGTAGTAGTAGTTGTATTAGTAGTAGTAATAGTAGTAGTATCAGTAGTAGTAGTAGTAGTATCAGTAGTAGTGGTAGTATCAGTTTTTAAAGAATTTGAAGGAATTTGTAGTAGTAGTAGTAGTAGTAGTAGTATTAGTAGTAGTACTAGTAGTGGTAGTAGTATCAGTAGTAGTAATAGTAGTAGTAGCAGTAGTAGTTGTTGTAGTAGCAGTAGTAGTAGCAGTAGCAGCAGTAGTATCATTAGTAGTAGTAGTAGTAGTAGTAGTATCAGTAGTAGTAGTAGTATCAGTAGTAGTAGTAGTAGTATCAGTAGTAGTAGTATAAGTATCAGTAGTAGTAGTAGTAGTATCAGTGGTAGTGGTAGTATCATTTTTTAAAGTTTTGAAGGAATTTGTAGTAGTAGTAGTATTAGTTTTTTTTTTTTTTTTTTTTTTTTTTTTTCCCAGTGTCCTGTCTAGCAATGTGGCAATAGGAATTGATGTCTCAATGCCAGATAGAGCTCGACAGATTTTGCTTTTACAAGTGGAGCAAACAGCTTTCGCCATAGTGCTCCACTTGATTTATGCTTGTAAATAGCTTTATTATGATTCCTGCAAGGAGAATTTCAAATTATATGGACATGACAATGGGAGACTAAAGGAAGAAGAAAAAGTGAAAGAAAAGAAAAAAAAAGATTAGAGGTGAAAGAAAGAGGAGATAAAAGGGAGAGAGTGATAAAACCTTCTTTGTCTGCTCCATCACCTGGAAAGAGACACAAAAAGAGCAGCACAACCAACAGACATAAAGCAACAGCTACACTCGAATAACACCTAGATGCCATAGCTAAATCATATATATTATTATGTAAGCTGACATGTGTAATGTGATATTTGAAAAAAGAAAGTGAAAGAACATAAATAAATAAATAAACAAATTATAAGATTACTGTATATAAGTGAACACTTAATACCTGGGACCCAGCACCTGTGGGAGATGTGAAAGTGCACTAGTTTAGGTGAAGATTATCCAGAAATAGCTTGATAGTGATTGTGGAGAACCGAAGACCCACCTTCCCCGAGCACATAGGCAGGCGTCAGGGGACCCGTAACCCCGGACTCCCAAAGGGGCCCCTAAAGCAGGTCGCCCAGGAGGGGCCGACACAGGATATCTGCAACACCCCCCCCAAGGAAGGAGCAGAGACGACCCCGAGGAAATCCCCCAGCCACCGCAATGCCGACGCCCTCAAGAGCCGCGGAGACGAGCCCGTGGGCTCCGCCGGCAGCTAGCCCCGCTGAAGTGGTCCCGGCCATGGGCCCTGAGGGCCAGAGGCCCCAGGGGCGCCCCGCCCCCGCGACAAGGGCCCCGGCCGCCCCCCGGGGGGCCAGGCCCCGCGAAGAGGCCGCCGGGAGTGGGCCGGCGCACGCCCGGGAACCCGCCCCAAACCCGAAGCCAACCAACGCGCCAGGGGGCCAAGGCGCCCGCCAACGAAGTGGAGGAGGGCAGGACGTGGGGGGATGGGCTCCGCACCTAGCGGAGACTTGAGATGTTCTTGGGAGAGGGAGCGGACCACACCCATACCTGGAAAAAAAAAAAAAAAAAAACTCATTCACCCCATCCCTCCCTTGTGCCCCACTCACCACACACAGAGAAAAAAAAAAAAAAAAAAAGACGCTGTACACACATTCCCACATAACACTCACATCCAACACTGACCAAAGGGGGGGGGGTCACCCCAAATCGACTATACGACTGCCTGTGCCCGACCCCCGGCCCCGGCCCCAGACCAGACGCCCCCCGGACCGGGCCCCCCCAAGAGGGCGGGCCAACACGACCCGCACGAGCCACCCGGCCAGAGCCCCCCCCCTCCCCCTAAATACCTAATAAACCCCCTCCCTCCCCCCACCTTACCCTTGCCATCCCTGCCCCCCGCCCCCTGGGGGGAGCAGAGGTATCAGCCCCAGACCTGGCAAGCCGCTGACTGCACACCGCAGCCCCCCACCAAGACCCTGGACACAGTGGCCCGCTCCAGGCCCCAGACTCCTTGCCGCCATCGGAGAACGGGGGTGTGCAGAAGACCCCGACCCTCCCTACGCCTGCTCAAATGTTGTGTTGTTGCATGTTGTTCTCAAGTACGTTTAAAAACTGGGAGCGCCGAAGGGGATGCATGGCACAGCCCACCCCCCTTCCGGAAGGTAGCTGTTGCCAGCGCACCCCCTCCGTGTGACTGCCCAGAACCCTCAATGTCTAAGTGGGAGAGGAGGTGGAGGGAGCCGTCCGAGGTGAGGCCCACACAACATAAGCCCCCCCCAGACGTCTTCCCCCCACCCCCCCCTACCATGGCCTATATGAGTGTGCGATGTGAAAAATGTTTGAAGTGAAAGTGTCTAAGATGCATGATAAAATTGGGGAGAGGGGCGTCACCAGAAAGTGGCAACCTCCAGTAACGCCCCCTCCCACATGACCTGCATGTGTGGCGGCGTGATGGAGCAGGCAGAGGGAGGAGTCCGGGGATGGGGAGCAAATGACTGGGAAGCCAACCCAGGGAGCCAGCTCCCCTACTGACTCCAATAGGCACCCCCGCTCCCCGAAAGCCCCACCCAGAGAAGGGGGCCCCGCCAGCGGCACCACCATAGCCCGGGGGACAGGGAGAGGCCGCAGGGCCCGCCAGCCAACCACCCACCAGGACCAACACCTCAACCCCCCCCAGCCCACCCACCAAGCCTACTTAAACTAAATAAATAAATAAAAAATAATAATAATAATAATAATAGGGGGGGACACTGGCCAGCCGGCCCGCACGAGCCATCCCAAACCCCACCCCCAGGTGAAACCCGCACCGGAAGACGACACGGACCAGGACCGGGACAGGGGGCCGGACACAAGCCCACCAGAACGTCAACGCCCCCAACCCCCCCCCCTCCCGTAGATTTAATCCCTCCCCAACACTAACGTTCAAACAACTCACCATACATTCGACAGTAGACATCCAGGCTGGGTAGGTCCCTACTCCCCCTCCTTTCCCCCTCCCCCCACTGGCAGAGTGCCTATCCAATGAAGGAGAAGAGCATCTGCCCAGAGGTGTTAATGACCATGCCCCCCTACCACCTCAACAGGCCCCGAGGCCCCCCAGCGCACCAGAGGCCCCGTGCAGGGGCGGACACCCGGGCGCGCGCCGGCCCACACCAAAAGCGGCGCCCCCCCGGAACCGGAACCCCCGAGGCCCCGCCGGGGCCCGCGCCCGAGGGCGGCGCGCCCCGGGGACCCCAGACCCCCAGACCCACCCCGGACCCACCCAGCGGCAGCACAGCTACCAGGTCAGTAACCCACGTCCGTCAACACGCAGCTCCCAAAGAGCGCCGCAAGCGGCCGCTGTGGGCCACCCGTAGGCCTCCCAAACTCCTCCCAGATGGGGGCAACAGACCCCGGTGCCGGATCCACCAGGCGCCCTACTCCAAGTGCCCCCAGGGCCCCAGGAACCCCTCCATCCAGCCACTGCGCCCTGCAGGAAGCAACCCACCGCCCCCTATTCCACTAAGTGATGGTGTTGATCAGAGGAGCCCAAAGAGACCAATCAGATGTGGAAGCAGATGCTGTCTCTAGATTAATATGATCCAACAAAAGATCTCTATACTGATTGATACTGAGATTTTGTTTACTTTTCCAATTCATGAGGATAGTTTTCTTTGCGATGCATAAAGCAGTAAAAACCATGTAAACTATTTCTTTTTTCAGAGGACTTTCCTCAAAATTACCGAGCAGGCAAACTGATGGGGAAGGTGTAATTTTACAGCTCAAGCACTTTGATAAGTCCTTACATATCTGTGTCCAGAACCTCTGGACTGGTGTGCATAACCATAACGCATGAATATAATTATCAGGATGATTGCCTATGCAGTGTGGGCAGATATTAGATTGTGCCAGACCTATCTTGAATAATCTTTGTCCTGTGTAGTGTACTCTGTGAAGGATTTTGTATTGTATTAGTTGTAAGTTGGTGTTTCTAGTCAATTTGAAAGTTCTTAGACATATCTGAGCCCAGAAATTTTGTTCAAAGGTGCCTGATAAATCTTTTTCCCACTTCATTATAGGAAGAGATATCGAATCATCTATTTTAGTCAGTGTCCTGTATAATTTAGACAGTAGTTTGGGGGGGGTTAAATCTAAGAACTGTATTATATTAGTTGGGACTTGTAAACCACCATTAATATGCTTATATTTATTTTTAATTATAGATTTAAGTTGTTCATATTCCAAGAATTTATTTTTACTAATGCCATATTGCATATTTAGTTTAGCAAAATTGATGAACTCGGTTCCGTCAAGTAGATGTTCCAGATATTTAATACCTTTATTCTTCCAGTATGTAAAGTTTATCATTTTATTATTTTGTAGGATATCAGGGTTATTCCAAATAGGTGTACGACTGCATGGGATAAGTGATGACTTTGTCATTTTGAGGAACTCCCACCATGCTGTCAGAGTAGAGCTAATGTTGATATTTTTGAAGCATGTATGCCGTTTTATATTTGAGCTAATAAACGGCAGATCTGAAATCATGATATTATTGCACATTTCCTGTTCTATATCTAACCAAGGCTCATCTAAAAGAGTATTTTTTATCCATTTAGAGATGTATTGTAGCCTATTTGCTAAGTAATAGTTATGGAAGTTAGGCAGATCTAGTCCTCCCCTGTCTTTAGTCTTCTGTATTGTCTTTAAGCTAATACGTGGGGGTTTATCTTTCCAAAGAAATTTAGAAATGGCAGAGTCTAGAGATTTAAACCAGTCAGATGATGGTTTATTGGGGATCATTGAAAATAAATAATTAATTCTAGGTAGGACCATCATTTTTATTGAAGCTACCCTACCCATAAGTGTGATTGGAAGCGATTTCCATCTTTCAAGGTCCTCTTCTATCCTGTTTAAAAGTGGGGCATGGTTAAGTTTAAGTAAATCTGTTAATTTATTCGACACAGTAATACCTAAATATTTAATATTTCCTGATTGCATTTGTAAATTTAGGGAGTTTTCGAAACAGCAATTAATTGACAGTACCGTAGATTTAGACCAGTTTAACGAGTAATCTGATACTTTAGAGAAAGATTCTAGTATTCTAATTACTTGTAAAAGAGAATTATTTGAATGCTGGAGATAAAGTAATACATCATCCGCGTACAGACTAATCTTGTGCTCTATTTTCATGCATTTTATACCTTTTACAGCTTTTGTTTGTCTGATTGTTGCTGCTAGAGGTTCTATAAAGATGGCAAAAAGTGGTGGAGAAAGAGGGCATCCTTGCCTGGTGCCCCTCTGTAGACAAAAACTGGAAGATATTTGATTATTTGTCCTGACACAGGCTGTTGGAGAATTGTATAGAATTTTTAACCAGTTTATGAATAAATCGCCAAAACCGAATTTATGAAGAGTAGCGAATAAAAATTTCCAATTTACTCTATCAAATGCTTTTTCTGCGTCTAAAGACAATATATTGGTTTTAATGTTTTTACTGTAGGAATAATCAATTAAATTAAGTAATCGGCGTGTATTTGTGGATGACTGCCTTCCTCTGATGAAACCAGTTTGATCTGGATGTATTATGAGAGGAGTTACTTTGTCTAATCTTTTTGCAAAAGCTTTACAGATTATCTTAATATCCACATTAATTAAGGATATGGGACGATAACTAGTGGGCAACACAGGATCTTTGTCTGGCTTGAGCAGAAGGCTGATGGTGGCAGAGTTCATATTAGCTGGAAATCTACCTTTTTCCTGTATTTCCTGCAACATTCTGTGGAACGTTGGGGCTAGAATATTCCAGAACTCTTTGTAAAACTCAGTGGGGAATCCATCTGGACCTGGAGCCTTTTTATTAGGCATGCTTTTAAGAGCTTCCTGGGTTTCAGCTGTTGTCAGCGGGGAATCCAGTGTCATTCTTTGGTTATCTGATAATTTAGGAAGTGTAATTTTATCCAGAAATTGGTTAATATCCTTCTCTGATGGATTTATCTGTGGTGTGTATAAAGATTTGTAGAAATCGCGGAAGGTATTATTTATACACCCTGGTTCACTTACTGTATTACCAGTTGAATCTGTAACTGCAAATATAGTAGTTTTCTCCTTATTTATTTTAAGCTGATTAGCTAGAAAGCTTCCTGACTTATTGCCATGTTCAAAATTTTCTATTCGGAGTCTTTGTATTAGAAATCTATTTTGCTTTTCAATATAGTGGTTTAGTTCTAATTTTACTTCACGGATTTTACCTAACTTTCCTTCTTCTTGAGAGGATTCTAGTAACTTAAGTTTTTCTTCTAATTCCTGAATCTTTTTGTTTTCTTTTTTCTTTTTATGAGATGAGAAAGAAATTATTTTACCTCTCATCACTGCTTTTCCAGCTTCCCACAATATCGATGCCGATGTACCTGGTTGATCATTGTATTCTAAGTATGAGGCCCACTGTTCTTTAATGAATTTTATAAATTCTTCATCTTTAAGCAGTGATGTATTAAATCTCCAGCTTTTGTTTTGTGTGGTTATTTTTTTATTAATTAAGGTGAGAGTAACAGGAGCGTGATCACTGATAGCAATAGGATGAATTACCGTCTCTGAAACAACCGACAGCAGTGAGCTACTTATTAGAAAGTAGTCCAGACGAGAGTACGAATGGTGAACATTTGAGAAAAAAGTGTATTCTTTACTAATAGGATGAAGAGAACGCCATGCATCGCAAAGACCAAAATCACTCATGTATTGTTTGACTACACTTACTGACTGCCAACTACGCTGAGTCCCTGTTTTATTCAACCTGTCTATATCGTTATTTAAACCAAAGTTGAAGTCACCTCCTATAATTAGTGAACAATCCCCGTGTTTTGAAAGTGCAAGGAAGAATTGGTGGAAAAAAGAGGGGTCATCAACATTTGGACCATATATACTGACAATACATAGCTTCTGGTTATGGATAGCTATTTTAATTATTATGTATCTACCTTCAGGATCTATAGTTTTATCTAATATTTTAAAACTAACGTTTTTGTGGATTAAGATTGCTACACCTCTCTGTCTAGAGTTATAGCAGGCCGCAAACACATTAGGGAACTCAGGTGAGTTAAGCTCACTTGCATTTGTAGCTGATTTGTGGGTTTCTTGCAATAATACAACATCTGCCTTTAATCTAGTAAGCTGGTTAATGATCTTCATTTTTTTCTCTCTGGTGCCAGCCCCATGCACATTCCATGTCACAAACTTTACATTCGCCATAGATGTGAGTGAGAAGTTAGAAGGTGCATGCCCTTGAGAAAATAGTCATACATAGACCCAGGTAGCAACATATGATGTGCTTGTGATTGACTGATGATCAGGAAAGAAGCAGACAAATAAGATAGAAATACACAAAAAAATAAAAAAGTGCAAAGAGTAAGAGAGTGTGAAAAGGGATAAACCATAGTCCGTGCCTTCTGTACCCAACCGTGAACACTAACCATTCCAACGTGCTCTTGAGCTGTGCGTGTATTTAATTTATCACCGTGTACCGATCTGTGCGTCTTATTTATTTATTTATTTTATTTATTTATTTTAAATCATTGAAACATGCTTTAAGTCCACCTGTGGTGTAACTAATAAAGCCAAGGGGTGATCTTCTGATCCCTGAACAACTGTCCATTAATATAAAGTCTGTCAACCGATATGGTGGCTTTAACGCCGTCCATCATGTATTTCTTCCTGATTGGGAACAGCACTCGCCTGCGATCTAGGATTTCCTTAGGAAACTGATCATTAACACTAAAGTCTGTCCCTCTTAGTTCCCTGCCGCAGCTTCTAACAAATTCTTTTTGTTTATAATGCTCAAATTTAGCTATGATCGGGCGAGGACGGGTTTTGTCGGGTTTCTTACCTCCGAGCCGGTGGACTCGATGAAAAGTGATGTTTTTTACCTGATCCGCCGGGATTTTTAGCTTCTGCTGGAGAAAGTTCCGGACCGTTTCTTCTGCTATCTCTCCCTGCTGCTCCTGGATGCCTGCAAAGACGAGATTATCTCTCATACTTCGCGACTGTATGTCCAGAATGGATTCCTTCATTTTCTTATTTTCGCCGGAAAGCTGGATAAACCCTTCGGTCAGCTCCGTGACCTTCTCCCTCAGCGCGTCGTTCTCCGCGGCCATAGCTGTTAGCTGGGCTTGGCTAAACTCCACCGACTCCCTTAGAGACTGAAACTCCTTGTGTAGAACCTCTACCAAGGCGAGACGCGCGTCAAGGCTGGTAAGCTTCTTGTCGATGGATTCCAAGATGTCGCTGAAGTTCCTGTCTGGGGACAAAGTGGATGAAGAAGACACACTGGTGGAATTAGAACGAGTGCGCTTAAGTGACGGTGTGCTAGCAGCCGTAGGCTTCTGGGCCTTCCCCATCACGATGCTATCAAAACACTCGTCCAGGTAGCACTCCAGGCTCGTCACGGTCTCTTCGTCCAGTTTGTTTCCTCGTAGAAAATAAGACAGTTGTAAATGTTTGGGCTTTAACTTTGTATTATTTTCAGTTATTGGTTCGTTCCTACCTTAGCTTGTTTGATTTGAATTACATGAACGCCTCCATTTTACTTACGCACAGCTCTCGCGAGATCTCAGCCGCTCATCTCAGCCCTCTGAGAACCACCCTAGTAGTAGTAGTATTAGTAGTAGTATCAGTAGTACTAGTTGTGGTAGTAGTTGTATTAGTAGTAGTAATAGTAGTAGTAGCAGCAGTAGTAGTTGTAGTAGCAGTAGTAGTAGCAGTAGCAGCAGTAGTATCATTAGTAGTAGTAGTAGTATCAGTAGTAGTAATAGTATCAGTAGTAGTAGTAGTAGTAGTAGTATCAGTAGTACTAGTAGTGGTAGTAGTTTTATTAGTAGTAGTAATAGTAGTAGTAGCAGTAGTAGTAGTTGTTGTAGTAGCAGTAGTAGTAGCAGTAGCAGCAGTAGTATCATTAGTAGTATCAGTAGTAGTAGTAGTATCAGTAGTAGTAGTAGTATCAGTAGTACTAGGAGTGGTAGTAGTTTTATTAGTAGTAGTAATAGTAGTAGTAGCAGTATTAGTAGTTGTTGTAGTAGCAGTAGTAGTAGCAGTAGCAGCAGTAGTATCATTAGTAGTAGTAGTAGTAGTAGTAGTAGTATCAGTAGTAGTAGTAGTATCAGTAGTAGTAGTAGTAGTATCATTAGTAGTAGTAGAAGTATCAGTAGTAGTAGTAGAAGTATCAGTAGTAGTAGGAGTAGTATCAGTAGTATTAGTTGTGGTAGTAGTTGTATTAGTAGTAGTACTAGTAGTGGTAGTGGTAGTAGTTGTTGTAGTATCAGCAGTAGTATCAATAGTAGTAGTAGTAGCAGCAGTAGTATCATTAGTAGTATTAGTAGTAGTAGTAGTAGTATCAGTAGTAGTAGTAGTATCAGTAGTAGTAGTAGTAGTAGAAGTATCAGTAGTAGTAGTAGTATCAGTAGTAGTAGTAGTAGTAGTAGTAGTAGTAGAAGTATCAGTAGTATTAGGAGTAGTATCAGTTCTTAAAGAATTTGAAGGAATTTGAAGAATTTGAAGGAATTTGTAGTAGTAGTAGTAGTAGGAGTAGTATCAGTAGTAGTAGTAGTAGTAGTAGTTGTTGTATTAGTAGTAGTAATAGTAGTAGTAGCAGTAGTAGTTGTTGTAGTAGCAGTATTAGTAGCAGTAGCAGCAGTAGTATCATTAGTAGTAGTAGTAGTAGTGTCAGTAGTAGTAGTAGTATCAGCAGCAGCAGTAGTAGTAGTAGTAGTAGTAGTATCAGTAGTAGTAGTAGTATCAGTTTTTAAAGAATTTGAAGGAATTTGAAGAATTTGAAGGAATTTGTAGTAGTAGTAGTATCAGTAGTACTACTAGTAGTAGTAGTTATATTATTAGTAGTAATAGTAGTAGTATCAGTAGTAGTAGTAGTAGTATCAGTAGTAGTAGTAGTATCCGTTTTTAAAGAATTTGAAGGAATTTGTAGTAGTAGTAGTAGTAGTAGTAGTATTAGTAGTAGTATCAGTAGTACTACTAGTAGTAGTAGTATTAGTAGTGGTAATAGTAGTAGTAGCAGTAGTAGTTGTTGTAGTAGCAGTAGTAGTAGCAGTAGCAGCAGTAGTATCATTAGTAGTAGTATCAGTAGTAGTAGTAGTAGTAGTAGTAGTATCAGTAATAGTAGTAGTATCAGTAGTAGTAGTAGTATCAGTAGTAGTAGTAGTAGAAGTATCAGTAGTAGTAGGAGTAGTATCAGTAGTAGTAGTATCAGTTTTTAAAGAATTTGAAGGAATTTGTTGTAGTAGTAGTAGTAGTAGTAGTATCAGTAGTACTAGTAGTAGTAGTAGTAGTAATAGTAGTAGTATCAGTAGTAGTTGTAGTATCAGCAGTAGCATCAGTAGTAGTAGCAGTAGCAGCAATAGTATCATTAGTAGTAGTAGTGGTAGTAGTATCAGTAGTAGTAGTAGTAGTATCAGTAGTAGTAGTATCAGTTGTAGTAGTAGTAGTAGTAGTAGTAGGAGTAGTATCTGTTGTAGTAGTATTAATATCAGTTGTATCAGAAGATTTAGAAGGAATTTGAAAAATTTGAAGAATTTGAAAAATTTGAAGAATTTGAAGTATTTGAAGTATTCGAAAAAATTGAAGAAATCTGAAAAATTTGAAAAAATGTGAAAAATTTGAAAGATTTGAACCATTGGAACCATTTGAACAATTTGAACAATAAGAACAATTACAAGAATTTGAAGGAATTTGAAGGAATATGAAAAATTTGAAGAATTTGAAGGAATTTGCATTCATTTCAATGGGAGCAAAAAACGCACAAAAAGTACAAATACTTTAAAAAGTATAAAAGGTACCATAACCATGAGATATAGCAGTAATGTCGAGAACGAGCCGAACGTTTCGGTACGAGAATCGTTGAAATCGGTTGAAGTATGCAGGAGTAGTTAGACGCACAAAAACGTACGGAATAATAATAATAATAATAATAATAATAATAATAACTAGAAAAAGCTGTTCCTACGCAACAGCGAGTGAGAATGCTAATCTGCAGAATGATTTGAGGAGAAGATGCAGAAGATCCATGCAGAACAGAAAAGATAGCTGAAAAACATTGAAGAATTTGAAAAATTTGAAGAATTTGAACAATTTGAAGTAATTTGTAGTAGTAGTAGTAGTAGTAGTATCAGTAGTAGTAGTAGTAGTAGTATCAGTAGTAGTAGTAGTATCAGTAGTAGCAGTAGTAGCAGTAATAGTAGTATCAGTTTTTAAAGAATTTGAAGGAATTTGAAGGAATTTGAGGAATTTGAAGGAATTTGTAGTAGTAGTAGTAGTAGTTTCAGTAGTACTAGTAGTAGTTGTATTATTAGTAGTAATAGTAGTAGTATCAGTAGTAGTAGTAGTAGTATCAGTAGTAGTAGTAGTATCAGTTTTTAAAGAATTTGAAGGAATTTGAAGGAATTTGTAGTAGTAGTAGTAGTAGTAGTAGTAGTAGTATCAGTAGTAGTAGTAGTATCAGTTTTTAAAGAATTTGAAGGAATTTGTAGTAGTAGTAGTAGTAGTATTAGTAGTAGTATCAGTAGTACTAGTAGTGGTAGTAGTTGTATTAGTAGTGGTAATAGTAGTAGTAGCAGTAGTAGTTGTTGTAGTAGCACTAGTAGTAGCAGTAGCAGCAGTAGTATCATTAGTAGTAGTTGTAGTAGTATCAGTAGTAGTAGTAGTATCAGTAGTATCAGTAGTAGCAGTAGTAGTAGTAGTAGTAGTAGTAGTAGTATCAGTAGTATCAGTAGTAGCAGTAGTAGTAGTAGTATCAGTAGTAGTAGTATTAGTTTTTAAAGAATTTGAAGGAATTTGAAGGAATTTGTAGTAGTAGTAGTAGTAGTATCAGTAGTACTACTACTAGTAGTAGTTATATTATTAGTAGTAATAGTAGTAGTATCAGTAGTAGTAGTAGTAGTATCAGTAGTAGTAGTAGTATCAGTTTTTAAAGAATTTGAAGGAATTTGTAGTAGTAGTAGTAGTATCAGTAGTACTACTACTAGTAGTAGTAGTATTAGTAGTGGTAATAGTAGTAGTAGCAGTAGTAGTTGTTGTAGTAGCAGTAGTAGTAGCAGTAGCAGCAGTAGTATCATTAGTAGTAGTAGTATCAGTTTTTAAAGAATTTGAAGGAATTTTTGTAGTAGTAGTAGTAGTTGTAGTAGTAGTATCAGTAGTACTACTACTAGTAGTAGTAGTATTAGTAGTGGTAATAGTAGTAGTAGCAGTAGTAGTTGTTGTAGTAGCAGTAGTAGTAGCAGCAGTAGCAGCAGTAGTATCATTAGTAGTAGTAGTAGTAGTATCAGTAGTAGTAGTAGTAGTATCAGTAGTAATAGTAGTAGTATCAGTAGTAGTAGTAGAAGTATCAGTAGTAGTAGGAGTAGTATCAGTAGTAGTAGTATCAGTTTTTAAAGAAATTGAAGGAATTTTTTAGTAGTAGTAGTAGTAGTAGTATCAGTAGTACTAGTAGTAGTAGTAGTAGTAATAGTAGTAGTATCAGTAGTAGTTGTTGTAGTATCAGCAGTAGCATCAGTAGTAGTAGCAGTAGCAGCAATAGTATCATTAGTAGTAGTAGTAGTGGTAGTAGTATCAGTAGTAGTAGTAGTAGTATCAGTAGTAGTAGTATCAGTTGTAGTAGTAGTAGTAGTAGTAGTAGTAGTAGTAGTATCTGTTGTAGTAGTAGTATTAATATCAGTTGTATCAGAAGAATTAGAAGGAATTTGAAAAATTTGCAGAATTTGAAAAATTTGAAGAATTCGAAGTATTTGAAGTATTTGAAATTTTTTAAAAAATTTGAGAAATTTGAAAAAAATTGAAAAATTTGAAAGATTTGAACCATTTGAACCATTTGAACCATTTGAACAATTTGAACAATAAGAACGATTACAAGAATTTGAAGGAATATGAAAAATTTGAAGAATTTGAAGGAATTTGCATTCATTTCAATGGGAGCAAAAAACGCACAAAAAGTACAAATACTTTAAAAAGTATAAAAGGTACCATAACCATGAGATATAGCAGTAATGTCAAGAACGAGCCGAACGTTTTGGTACAAAAATCGTTGAAATCGGTTGAAGTATGCAGGACTAGTTAGACGCACAAAAACGTACGGAATAATAATAATAATAATAATAATAATAATAAAGAAAAACAGGAAAACAATAAGTGAGAATGCTGTATAGCATTCTCACTGATAATAAAGAAAAACAGGAAAACAATAAGTGAGAATGCTGTATAGCATTCTCACTGATAATAATAATAATAATAATAAAGAAAAACAGGAAAACAATAAGTGAGAATGCTGTATAGCATTCTCACTGATAATAAAGAAAAACAGGAAAACAATAAGTGAGAATGCTGTAAAGCATTCTCACTGATAATAATAATAAAGAAAAACAGGAAAACAATAAGTGAGAATGCTGTATAGCATTCTCACTGATAATAATAATAATAATAATAATAATAATAATAATAATAATAATAAAGAAAAACAGGAAAACAATAAGTGAGAATGCTGTAAAGCATTCTCACTGATAATAATAATAAAGAGAAAACAGGAAAACAATAAGTGAGAATGCTGTATAGCATTCTCACTGATAATAATAATAATAATAAAGAAAAACAGGAAAACAATAAGTGAGAATGCTGTATAGCATTCTCACTGACTAGAAAAGGCTGTTCCTGCGAAACAGCAGTGAGAATGGTTTACTGCAGAATGATTTGAGCAGAAGATGCAGAAGATTCCTGCAGAAGTGAAAAACTAGCTGAAATGAAATAAAAGAACCAATTTTAACATGAAAAACAGCTGAAGGATTAGAAAAATGGTATGAAAAAACTGAACTAGTTGAAGTTAGTTGAAGGACATTTGAAAGTTAGTATTAGTAGTAGTACTATAAGTAGTAGTTGTTGTAGTAGTAGCAGTATTAGTAGCAGTAGTATCAGTAGTACTATCAGTAGTAATGAAAAACAGCTGAAGGATTCGAAGAATGTTATGAAAAAACTGAAGAAGTTGAAGATAGTTGAAGGATATTTGAAAGTTAGTATTAGTAGTAGTACTATAAGTAGTAGTAGTAGTAGTATTAGTAGTAGCAGTATTAGTAGTAGCAGTAGTATCAGTAGTACTATCAGTAGTAATGAAAAACAGCTGAAGGATTCGAAGAATGTTATGAAAAAACTGAAGAAGTTGAAGATAGTTGAAGGATATTTGAAAGTTCGTATTAGTAGTAGTACTATAAATAGTAGTAGTAGTAGTAGCAGTATTAGTAGCAGTAGTATCAGTAGTACTATCAGTAGTAATGAAAAACAGCTGAAGGATTTGTAGAATGTTATGAAAAAACTGAAGAAGTTGAAGATAATCGAAGGATATTTGAAGGTTCGTATTAGTAGTAGTACTATAAATAGTAGTAGTAGTAGCAGTATTAGTAGTAGCAGTAGTTTCAGTATTAGTATTGGTATCAGTAGTAGTAGTAGTAGTATCAGTAGTACTATCAGTAGTAATGAAAAACAACTGAAGGATTAGAAGAATGTTATGAAAAAACTGAAGTTGAAGATAGTTGAAGGATATTTGAAAGTTAGTATTAGTAGTAGTACTATAAGTAGTAGTAGTAGTAGTATTAGTAGTAGCAGTATTAGTAGTAGCAGTAGTATCAGTAGTACTATCAGTAGTAATGAAAAACAGCTGAAGGATTCGAAGAATGTTATGAAAAAACTGAAGAAGTTGAAGATAGTTGAAGGATATTTGAAAGTTCGTATTAGTAGTAGTACTATAAATAGTAGTAGTAGTAGTAGCAGTATTAGTAGCAGTAGTATCAGTAGTACTATCAGTAGTAATGAAAAACAGCTGAAGGATTTGTAGAATGTTATGAAAAAACTGAAGAAGTTGAAGATAATTGAAGGATATTTGAAAGTTCGTATTAGTAGTAGTACTATAAATAGTAGTAGTAGTAGTAGCAGTATTAGTAGTAGCAGTAGTTTCAGTAGTAGTATTGGTATCAGTAGTAGTAGTAGTAGTATCAGTAGTACTATCAGTAGTAATGAAAAACAACTGAAGGATTAGAAGAATGTTATGAAAAAACTGAAGTTGAAGATAGTTGAAGGATATTTGAAAGTTAGTATTAGTAGTAGTACTATCAGTAGTAGTACTTGTAGTATCAGTAGTAGTAGTAGTAGCAGCAGTAGTATCATTAGTAGTAGTAGTAGTATCAGTAGTAGTATCAGTAGTAGTATCAGGAGTATCGGTTTTTAAAGAATTTAAAGGAATTTGAAGAATTTGAAAAAATTGAAGAATTTGAGCGAATTTGTAGTAGTAGTAGTATCAGTAGTGGTAGTACTAGTTGTATCAGTAGTAGTAGTAGTAGTAGTAGTAGTAGTAGTATCAGCAGTAGTAGTAGTATCAGTAGTAGTAGTAGTAGTACTATCAGCAGCAGTAGTAGTAGTAGTAGTAGTAGCAGTAGTATCAGTAGTAGTAGTAGTAGTAGTAGTACTATCAGCAGCAGTAGTAGTAGTAGTAGTAGTAGTATCAGTAGTAGTAGTAGTAGTAGTAGTAGCAGTAGTATCAGTAGTAGTAGTAGTATCAGTAGTAGTAGTAGTAGCAGTAGTAGTAGGAGTAGTATCAGTAGTAGTAGCAGTAGTAGTAGTAGTATCAGTAGTAGTAGTTGTTGTATCAGTAGTAGTAGTAGCAGTAGTAGTAGTAGTAGCAGTAGTAGTGGCAGTAGTATCAGTAGTAGTAGTGGTTTCAGTAGTAGTAGTTGTAGTAGTAGTAATAGTAGTAGTATCATTAGTAGTAGTATATGTATCAGTAGTAGTAGTAGCAGTAGTATCAGTAGTAGTAGTAGCAGTAGTAGTAGCAGTAGTATCAGTAGTAGTAGTAGTAGTAGTAGTAGTAGTAGTAGTAGCAGTAGTATCAGTAGTAGTAGTAGTAGCAGTAGTAGTAGTAGTAAGGCAAGGCAAGGCAAGGCAAATTTATTTATATAGCACAATTCAGTACAAGACAATACAAAGTGCTTTACATGATTAAGATATAGCAAAATAGTAAAATGTAGATAGAAAATAGAATACAAGCAAGTAGGGATAGAATGTAGTAACAAAAAAGAACATTAAAAACAGTAAAACTGTTTAACTAGAACAGTCAAAGGCAATTTTAAACAAATGTGTTTTTAATCTTGATTTAAAGGAACTCAGGCTTTCAGCACTTTTACAGTTTTCTGGAAGTTTGTTCCAGATAAGTGGAGCATAGGAACTAAATGCTGCTTCTCCTTGTTTAGTTCTGGTTCTAGGTATGCAGAGCAGGCTGGAGCCAGAAGACCTTAATGGCCTGGATGGTTGATACGCTGATAACAAATCTGTGATGTATTTAGGTGCTAAGCCATTTAGGGATTTATAGACTAACAGAAGTATTTTAAAGTCTATTCTCTGAGATACAGGGAGCCAGTGTAAGGACTTTAGAACTGGGGTGATGTGTTCTACTTTCTTAGTCTTAGTGAGGACGCGTGCAGCAGCGTTCTGGATCAGCTGCAGCTGTCTGATCCACTTTTTGGGAAGACCTGTGAAAACACCGTTGCAGTAATCAATTCTACTAAATATAAACGCATGGATTAGTTTTTCCAGATCCTTCTGAGACATCAGTCCTTTAATCCTGGAAATGTTCCTCAGGTGATAGAAAGCCGACCTTGTAACTGTCTTTAGATGCTTTTGGAGGTTCAGGTCTGAGTCCATCACTACACCCAGGTTTCGGGCCTGATCAATGGTTCCTAGCTGAAGCAGCTGAAGCTGTGTGCTAACCTTTGATCTCTCCTCTATTGGTCCAAATATTATTACTTCTGTTTTGTTTTTATTCAATTGAAGAAAATTTTGGCACATCCACGTATTGATTTCTTCAAGGCATTTACTCAGTGCTTGAACTGGTCCATAGTCACCTGGTGACATGGTGATGTAGAGCTGTGTGTCGTCTGCATAGTTATGGTAGCTGATGTTGTTTTTTATTATCTGAGCTAGAGGGAGCATGTAGATATTGAAAAGGAGGGGTCCCATGATGGACCCTTGGGGAACCCCACATGTAATTTTTGTCGTCTGGGATGTAAAGTTACCTACTGACACAAAAAAGTCCCTGTCCTTTAAGTAGGATTTAAACCAGTGGAGTGCTGTACCAGAGAGGCCGACCCAGTTTTCCAAGCGCTCTAACAGGATGGAGTGATCGACAGTATCAAATGCTGCACTGAGGTCCAATAGAACCAGCACGGTGGTTCTTCCACAGTCTGTATTTATATGGATATCATTAAACACCTTGATAAGGGCGGTCTCTGTACTGTGGTGAGCACGGAAACCAGACTGGAAAACGTCAAAGCGGCTGGTCGTTGTTAAGAAGGTGTTTAATTGTTGAAACACAGCTTTTTCAATAATCTTACTG
>CM073142.1:9493188-9565688 GCA_037039145.1 Fundulus diaphanus | reverse complement strand
TAAAGAATTTTAAGGAATATGTAGCAGTAGTAGTAGTAGTAGTAGCAGTAGTAGTATTATTAGTAGTATCAGTAGTACTAGTAGTGGTAGTAGTTATATTAGTAGTAGTAATAGTATGAGTAGCAGTAGTAGTAGTTGTAGTAGCAGTAGTAGTAGCAGTAGCAGCAGTAGTATCATTAGTAGTAGTAGTAGTAGTAGTATCAGTAGTAGTAGTAGTATCAGTAGTAGTAGTAGTAGTAGTAGTATCAGTAGTAGTAGTAGAAGTATCAGTAGTAGTAGGAGTAGTATCAGTAGTAGTAGTAGTATCAGTTTTTAAAGAATTTGAAGGAATTTGAAGAATTTGAAGGAATTTGTAGTAGTAGTAGTAGTATCAGTAGTACTAGTAGTAGTTGTAGTAGTAGTAGTAGTAGTAGTAGTAATAGTAGTAGTATCAGTAGTAGTTGTTGTAGTATCAGCAGTAATATCAGTAGTAGTAGCAGTAGCAGCAATAGTATCATTAGTAGTAGTAGTAGTGGTAGTAGTATCAGTAGTAGTAGTAGTAGTATCAGTAGTAGTAGTATCAGTTGTAGTAGTAGTAGTAGTAGTAGGAGTAGTATCTTTTGTAGTAGTAGTATTAATATCAGTTGTATCAGAAGAATTAGAAGGAATTTGAAAAAGTTGAAGAATTTGAAAAAATTGAAGAATTTGAAGTATTTGAAAATTTTGAAAAAATTTGAAAAATTTGAAAAATTTGAAAAAATTTGAAAAATTTGAAAGATTTGAACCATTTGAACAATTTGAACAATAAGAACGATTACAAGAATTTGAACAAATTTGAAGGAATATGAAAAATTTGAAGAATTTGAAGGAATTTGCATTCATTTCAATGGGAGCAAAAAACGCACAAAAAGTACAAATACTTCAAAAAGTATAAAAGGTACTATAACGATGAGATATAGCAGTAATGTCGAGAACGAGCCGAACATTTTGGTACGAAAATCGTTGAAATCGGTTGAAGTATGCAGGAGTAGTTAGACGCACAAAAACGTACGGAATAATAATAATAATAACTAGAAAAAGCTGTTCCTACGCAACAGCGAGTGAGAATGCTAATCTGCAGAATGATTTGAAGAGAAGGTGCAGAAGATCCATGCAGAAGAGAAAAAATAGCTGAAAAACATTGAAGAATTTGAAAAATTTGAAGAATTTGAACAATTTGAAGTCATTTGTAGTAGTAGTAGTAGTAGTAGTAGTAGTAGTAGTATCAGTAGTAGTAGTATCAGTAGTATCAGTAGTAGCAGTAGTAGTAGTAGTAGTATCAGTAGTAGTAGTATTAGTTTTTAAAGAATTTGAAGGAATTTGAAGGATTTGAAGGAATTTGTAGTAGTAGTAGTAGTATCAGTAGTACTAGTAGTAGTAGTAGTTGTATTAGTAGTAGTAATAGTAGTAGTATCAGTAGTAGTAGTAGTAGTAGTATCAGTAGTAGTAGTAGTATCAGTTTTTAAAGAATTTGAAGGAATTTGTAGTAGTAGTAGTATTAGTAGTAGTATCAGTAGTACTAGTAGTAGTAGTAGTAGTAGTTGTATTAGTAGTAATAATAGTAGTAGTAGCAGTAGTAGTTGTAGTAGCAGTAGTGGTAGCAGTAGCAGCAATAGTATCATTAGTAGTAGTAGTAGTAGTAGTAGTAGTAGTAGTAGTAGTAGTAGTAGTATCAGTAGTAGTAGTAGTAGTAGTAGTTGTAGTAGTAGTAGTAGTAGTAGTAGTATCAGTAGGAGTAGTAGAAGTGTCAGTAGGAGTAGTAGAAGTATCAGTAGTAGTAGTAGTATCAGTTTTTAAAGAATTTGAAGGAATTTGAAGGAATTTGTAGTAGTAGTAGTAGTAGTAGTAGTATCAGTAGTACTAGTAGTAGTAGTAGTAGTAATAGTAGTAGTATCAGTAGTAGTTGTTGTAGTATCAGCAGTAGCATCAGTAGTAGTAGCAGTAGCAGCAGTAGTATCATTAGTAGTAGTAGTAGTGGTAGTAGTATCAGTAGTAGTAGTATCAGAAGTAGTAGTATCAGTTGTAGTAGTAGTAGTAGGAGTAGTAGTAGTAGGAGTAGTATCTGTTGTAGTTGTATTAATATCAGTTGTATCAGAAGAATTAGAAGGAATTTGAAAAATGTTAAGAATTTGAAAAATTTTAAGAATTTGAAGTACTTGAAGTATTTGAAAAATTTGAAAAAAATTGGAAAAGTCGAAAAAATGTGAAAAATTTGAAAGATTTGAACCATTTGAACCTCTTGAACAATTTGAACAATAAGAATGATTAAAAGAATTTGAAGGAATTTGAAGGAATATGAAAAATTTGAAGAATTTGAAGGAATTTGCATTCATTTCAATGGGAAAAAAGTACGCACAAAAAGTACAAATATTTTAAAAAGTATTAAAGTTAGAATAATGATGAGATATAGCAGGAATGTCGGGAAGGAGCTGAACGTTTTGACACCAAAATTGTTGAAATCGGTTGAAGTATGTGGGAGTAGTTACACGCCGACGGAATAATAATAATAATAATAATAATAATAATAATAATAACTAGAAAAAGCTGTTCCTACGCAACAGCGAGTGAGAATGCTAATCTGCAGAATGATTTGAGAAGATGCAGAAGATCCATGCAGAAGAGAAAAAATAGCTGAAAAATATTAAAGAATTTGAAAAATTTGAAGAATTTGAACAATTTGAAGTAATTTGTAGTAGTAGTAGTAGTAGTATCAGTAGTAGTAGTAGTAGTAGTATCAGTAGTATCAGTAGTAGCAGTAGTAGTAGTAGTAGTATCAGTAGTAGTAGTAGTAGTAGCAGTAGTAGCAGTAGTAGTAGTAGTATCAGTAGTAGTAGTAGTAGTTTTTAAAGAATTTGAAGGAATTTGAAGGTATTTGAAGAATTTGAAGGAATTTGTAGTAGTAGTAGTAGTAGTATCAGTAGTACTACTAGTAGTAGTAGTTGTATTATTAGTAGTAATAGTAGTAGTATCAGTAGTATTAGTAGTAATATCAGTAGTAGTAGCAGTATCAGTTTTTAAAGAATTTGAAGGAATTTGTAGTAGTAGTAGTAGTAGTAGTATCAGTAGTACTAGTAGTAGTAGTAGTTGTATTAGTAGTAGTAATAGTAGTAGTAGTAGTATCAGTAGTAGTAGTAGCAGCAGTAGTATCAGTAGTAGTAGTAGTATCAGTAGTAGTAGTAGTATCAGTAGTAGTAGTAGTAGTAGTAGTATCAGTAGTAGTAGTAGAAGTATCAGTAGTAGTAGGAGTAGTATCAGTAGTAGTAGTAGTATCAGTTTTTAAAGAATTTGAAGGAATTTGCAGAATTTAAAGGAATTTGTAGTAGTAGTAGTAGTAGTAGTATCAGTAGTACTAGTAGTAGTAGTAGTAATAGTAGTAGTATCAGTAGTACTAGTAGTAGTAGTAGTAATAGTAGTAGTATCAGTAGTAGTTGTAGTACCAGCAGTAGCATCAGTAGTAGTAGCAGTAGCAGCAGTAGTATCATTAGTAGTAGTAGTAGTGGTAGTACTATCAGTAGTAGTAGTAGTAGTATCAGTTGTAGTAGTATCAGTTGTAGTAGCAGTAGTAGTAGGAGTAGTATCTGTTGTAGTTGTAGTATTAATATCAGTTGTATCAGGAGAATTAGAAGGAATTTGAAAAATTTGAAGAATTTGACAAATTTGAAGAATTTGAAGTATTTGAAAAATTTGAAAAATTTTGAAAAATATGAAAAAATTTGAAAAATCTGAAAGATTTGAACCATTTGAACCATTTGAACAATAAGAATGATTAAAAGAATTTGAAGGAATTTGAAGGAATATCAAAAATTTGAAGAATTTGAAGGAATTTGCATTCATTTCAATGGGAAAAAAGTACGCACAAAAGTACAAATATTTTAAAAAGTATTAAAGTTAGAATAATGATGAGATATAGCAGGAATGTCGGGAAGGAGCTGAACGTTTTGACACCAAAATTGTTGAAATCGGTTGAAGTATGTGGGAGTAGTTACATGCCGACGGAATAATAATAATAATAATAATAATAATAATAATAATAATAATAAAGAAAAACAGGAAAACAATAAGTGAGAATGCTGTATAGCATTCTCACTGATAATAAAGAAAAACAGGAAAACAATAAGTGAGAATGCTGTATAGCATTCTCACTGATAACTAGAAAAAGCTGTTCCTACGCAACAGCGAGTGAGAATGCTAATCTGCAGAATGATTTGAGGAGAAGATGCAGAAGATCAATGCAGAAGAGAAAAAATAGCTAAAAAACATTGAAGAATTAGAAAAATTTGAAGAATTTGAAAAATTTGAAGTAATTTGTAGTAGTAGTAGTAGTAGTAGTAGAAGTACTATCAGTAGTAGTAGTAGTAGTATCAGTAGTAGTAGTATCAGTAGTAGCAGTAGTAGTAGTAGTATCAGTAGTAGTAGTATCAGTTTTTAAGGAATTTGAAGAATTTTGAGGAATTTGTAGTAGTAGTAGTAGTAGTAGTATCAGTAGTACTAGTAGTAGTAGTTGTTGTTGTATTATTAGTAGTTATAGTAGTAGTGTCAGTAGTAGTAGTAGTATCAGTAGTAGTAGTAGTATCAGTTTTTAAAGAATTTGAAGGAATTTGTAGTACTAGTAGTAGTATCAGTAGTATCAGTAGTACTAGTTGTTGTATTAGTAGTAGTAATAGTAGTAGTATCAGTAGTAGTAGTAGTAGTATCAGTAGTAGTGGTAGTATCAGTTTTTAAAGAATTTGAAGGAAATTGTAGTAGTAGTAGTAGTATTAGTAGTAGTATCAGTAGTACTAGTAGTGGTAGTAGTTGTATTAGTAGTAGTAATAGTAGTAGTAGCAGTAGTAGTTGTTGTAGTAGCAGTAGTAGTAGCAGTAGCAGCAGTAGTATCATTAGTAGTAGTAGTAGTATCAGTAGTAGTAGTAGTATCAGTAGTAGTAGTAGTAGTAGTATCAGTAGTAGTAGTAGTAGTAGTAGTATCAGTAGTAGTAGTAGAAGTATCAGTAGGAGTAGTATCAGTGTAGTAGTAGTATCAGTAGTACTAGTAGTAGTAGTAGTAGTAGTAGTAGTATCAGTAGTACTAGTAGTAGTAGTAGTAGTAGTAGTAATAGTAGTAGTATCAGTAGTAGTTGTTGTAGTATCAGCAGTAGCATCAGTAGTAGTATCAGTAGCAGCAATAGTATCATTAGTAGTAGTAGTAGTGGTAGTAGTATCAGTAGTAGTAGTAGTAGTATCAGTAGTAGTAGTATCAGTTCAAGTAGTAGTAGTAGAAGTAGTAGAAGTAGTAGTAGTAGGAGTAGTATCTGTTGTAGTAGTAGTATTAATATCAGTTGTATCAGAAGAACTAGAAGAACTAGAAGGAATTTGAAGAATTTGAAAAATTTGAAGAATTTGAAGTATTTGAAGTATTCGAAAAAATTGAAAAAATCTGAAAAATTTGAAAAAAATTGAAAAATTTGAAAGATTTGAACCATTTGAACCATTTGAACAATTTGAACATTAAGAACGATTACAAGAATTTGAAGGAATTTGAAGGAATATGAAAAATTTGAAGAATTTGAAGGAATTTGCATTCATTTCAATGGGAACAAAAAACGCACAAAAAGTACAAATACTTCCAAAAGTATAAAAGGTACCATAACCATGAGATATAGCAGTAATGTCGAGAACGAGCCGGACATTTTGGTACGAAAATCGTTGAAATCGGTTGAAGTATGCAGGAGTAGTTAGACGCACAAAAACGTACGGAATAATAATAATAATAATAATAATAATAATAATAATAATAATAAAGAAAAACAGGAAAACAATAAGTGAGAATGCTGTATAGCATTCTCACTGATAATAATAATAATAACTAGAAAAAGCTGTTCCTACGCAACAGCGAGTGAGAATGCTAATCTGCAGAATGATTTGAGGAGAAGATGCAGAAGATCAATGCAGAAGAGAAAAAATAGCTAAAAAACATTGAAGAATTAGAAAATTTTGAAGAATTTGAAGAATTTGAAGTAATTTGTAGTAGTAGTAGTAGTAGTAGTAGAAGTACTATCAGTAGTAGTAGTAGTAGTATCAGTAGTAGTAGTAGTAGTATCAGTAGTATCAGTAGTAGCAGTAGTAGTAGTATTATCAGTAGTAGTAGTATCAGTTTTTAAGGAATTTGAAGGAATTTGAAGGAATTTGTAGTAGTAGTAGTAGTAGAAGTAGTAGTAGTAGTATCAGTAGTACTAGTAGTAGTAGTTGTTGTTGTATTATTAGTAGTAATAGTAGAAGTGTCAGTAGTAGTAGTAGTAGTAGTAGTAGTAGTATCAGTAGTAGTAGTATCAGTTTTTAAAGAATTTGAAGGAATTTGTAGTAGTAGTAGTAGTAGTAGTATCAGTAGTATCAGTAGTACTAGTTGTTGTATTAGTAGTAGTAATAGTAGTAGTATCAGTAGTAATAGTAGTAGTATCAGTAGTAGTAGTAGTAGTAGTATCAGTAGTAGTGGTAGAATCAGTTTTTAAAGAATTTGAAGGAATTTGTAGTAGTAGTAGTAGTATTAGTAGTAGTATCAGTAGTACTAGTAGTGGTAGTAGTTGTATTAGTAGTAGTAATAGTAGTAGTAGCAGTAGTAGTTATTGTAGTAGCAGTAGTAGTAGCAGTAGCAGAAGTAGTATCATTAGTAGTATTAGTAGTAGTAGTAGTATCAGTAGTAGTAGTAATATCAGTAGTAGTAGTAGTAGTAATATCAGTAGTAGTAGTAGAAGTATCAGTAGGAGTAGTATCAGTAGTAGTAGTAGTATCAGTTTTTAAAGAATTTGAAGGAATTTGAAGAATTTAAAGGAATTTGTAGTAGTAGTAGTATCAGTAGTACTAGTAGTGGTAGTAGTAGTAGTAATAGTAGTAGTATCAGTAATAGTTGTTGTAGTATCAGCAGTAGCATCAGTAGTAGTAGCAGTAGCAGCAAGAGTATCATTAGTAGTAGTAGTAGTGGTAATAGTATCAGTAGTAGTAGTAGTAGTAGTATCAATAGTAGTAGTATCAGTTGTAGTAGTAGTAGTAGAAGTAGTAGTAGTAGAAGGAGTAGTAGAAGGAGTAGTATCTGTTGTAGTAGTATTAATATCAGTTGTATCAGAAGAACTAGAAGGAATTTGAAGAATTTGAAAAATTTGAAGAATTTGAAGTATTTGAAGTATTCGAAAAAATTGAAAAAAATCTGAAAAATTTGAAAAAAATTGAAAAATTTGAAAGATTTGAACAATTTGAACCATTTGAACAATTTGAACATTAAGAACGATTACAAGAATTTGAAAGAATTTGAAGGAATATGAAAAATTTGAAGAATTTGAAGGAATTTGCATTCATTTCAATGGGAACAAAAAACGCACAAAAAGTACAAATACTTTAAAAAGTATAAAAGGTACCATAACCATGAGATATAGCAGTAATGTCGAGAACGAGCCGAACGTTTTGGTACCAAAATCGTTGAAATCGGTTGAAGTATGCAGGAGTAGTTAGACGCACAAAAACGTACGGAATAATAATAATAATAATAATAATAATAATAAAGAAAAACAGGAAAACAATAAGTGAGAATGCTGTATAGCATTCTCACTGATAATAATAATAATAAAGAAAAACAGGAAAACAATAAGTGAGAATGCTGTATAGCATTCTCACTGATAATAATAATAATAATAATAAAGAAAAACAGGAAAACAATAAGTGAGAATGCTGTATAGCATTCTCACTGATAAGACAAACAACCATGCACACACACTCACCCTTAAGGGCAATTTACAGTGACCATTTAACCTAACAGTCATGTTTTTGGACTGTAGGAGGAAGACGGAGTACCTGGAGAGTACAAAAAGGCAGCAGTGCAACCAACTGTGCTACCATGCAGCCCCACTTGGCAATATGACCTAACAATCATATTTTAATATATTTGGGCTGCATCATGATAGACAAAATATATCATGATCTTTTAAAATTTGTTTCAATCAGTTTATTTATATAGCATCAATTCAAAACATGTCATCTCAAGGCACTTTATAAAATCAATCTAAATAAATTATACAGATTGGTTAAAGATTTTCTATCTAAGGAAACCCAGCAGATGGCATTGAGTCTTTGGCTTGCAGCATTCACTCCTCCTGTAAGAGTGAGTAGCCACAGTTTCCAACTCATTGCATTATTGTTCAACCATGATTCAGACTTCGACCCTTCTTCATAAACAACACCATAACAACAAACCTTACAGCAATCTCCCCATTTAATCCAACAGTAAAGATTACTTTCAAAACAAAGTAACAGCTGCAGTTGTGCTCCTCAGCAGTAAGCAAAACCTGATGAATGTGACTGGGAGAGAATGATAAAACGTCCTCTGTCTGCTCCATCACCTGGAAAGAGACGCAAAAAGAACAGCACAACCAACAGACATAAAGCAACAGATACAATCGAGTAACACCTTGACGCCATTGCTAAATCATATGTATTATTATTTAAGCTGACATGTGTAATGTGATACCTGAAAAAAGAAAGTGAAAGAAAATAAATAAATAAATTACAGGCTTTCTGTATATAAGTGAACACTTAATACCTGGAACCCTGCACCTGTGGGAGTTTGTGAGAGTAGACTAGTTTAGGTGAAAATTATCCAAAAGGAAATAGCTCGATAGTGGTTGTGGAGAACCAAAGACCCGCCTTCCCCGAGCACAGAGGCAGGGGTCAGGGGACCCATAACCCCGGACTCCCAAAGGGGCCCCTAAAGCAGTGCGCCCAAGAGGGGCTATCACAGGAAAAGAGGAAAGAGGAGAGACGACCCCGAGGAAATCCCCCAGCCACCGCAATGCCGACGCCCCCAAGAGCCGCGGGGACGAGCCCGTGGGCTCCGCCGGCAGCCAGCCGCGCCGAAGTGGTCCCGGCCATGGGCCCTGAGGGCCAGAGGCCCCAGGGGCGCCTCGCCCCCGCGGCTTTCATCATTAATACTCATTTTCCACTACTCAGATACACATGTAAAAAAGAGCACCTTCAGGATCACTTACTCAGTTACTCTAGATTCTGTTCCAGTGCCAGCATAGTGTATTTAGGTCCAGTTCAAATGTTATTGTTCTTAATTTGTCATGTTATTTCAATCATTTTCACAGCAGAATGTACTTCCTTATAGTGCTTTTTTGGAAAAAAGTTTTGTCTTTTCATCAATTAGTCCATTAAGCTGTATCCCCCAAAAAGAATGAATACAACACAAGTTGTATCCACTAACGTAAGAAACTAAAAAAAATAAAAATAAAATTTAAACCTGAGACCCACTTGTAAAAATCTTGGTTTAAAACGATTGTAGCCATAAAAATATAGCTTGATGTCCAACTAGACTGTACAGTTTGTTTTATTGTTTTGAAATATCTCTTTCATGTTTAAAAGACATTTAAAAGATGTTTAAAATATACCTTTTGTGATTTCTATAAAATTCCTCAGTTTGTCATTGAATAAACTTTTAATGAACCTCTAAAAAAGCTACTTCATGTAGAAAGGAGTGACCAATATTTGTTTTCGGGGATGCTATCTGGGTATCTGCTTTGTGCACTGTGCAATCAGACTACTGCAGACTACTTGGCTATAACACATGTAAGTAGTGGCAAAGTAACAGCACACACATTGTGGCAGACTTTATTTAATAAAAAGAACAATGATGGAAATTACCATTTACCGGTACATGGTGCAGTGAATTTAGCTTGCCATTTTTAATAATAAACTATGTACAAAATTATTCAGTTCTGATTGGAACTATTTCTTGTGAAGTGCAAACTTAATACTGAAGACAAGGAACATTAAATGGTATTGTGTTTTATCTGTATGTATGTATATGTATATCTACATGTCGACTTAGTATTGTAAAGTAACAGAGAATGATTGTAATAATGGCCATAAAACCTAAATATGTTTAATGTTATGTATTTCTATCGAAAAAAGCAAAAAATTAAAAATAATTCAGGACATCCATATTAATGAAATAACCCTGCAGCTCAAAATACAGTTTTCATTGAGAAAAGTAACTTGCAAAACTCCAGCATGGCAAAGTCTGGAAATGTTTCACTTACTGCTGAACAGAAAAAGGTTCCAACTGATTTGTAAATAAAGTCTTTCAACAGCAGTGCCTTTCTCTGAGAGGATACTTGAACAGGAGCTGAACTGCTGCCATCCCTACTTGGCCTCTGTAGTAAAAAGTGAGAATGCAGTGTATCTAGCTGAGCCAATCTTTTTCAGTGCATTTTACGTATCCTACAGGGTTTTCTCACAAACTGCAAAAGGTGCTAGTGTCTTTTGTCATGTAATTTTGGTGAGACTTTTGGAAGCAATGTGAAAGCTAGATGGTATGTGGTAGGAGGAGCCTACAGAGCAATGAATTAACTCGCAGTCTACAAGAGGGATCCTTTGTGCACTTGTCTCCAAGGACACCTGACTTATTTTTGGCGAACAAATAGCCATCCCACTCAATAATGGGAAACAGATGAAGCTCTCGAGGATAAGAGAATGAGATTTCCCATTTGGGGGTTCAGGAACACAAAGAGCTGATAAATGAATGGCAGCTTTGTGTTCTGCTTGGAACGTATTGAACTCCTCGGCTTTCAACAATGGGTTCCTCTTTGAGAAAAGCAACAGTAATAGCTAAATGATTACCACCAACTTCCAGTTTGTAGAGACAGCTAAAATGCCAGTTCATGATCCAGAGATTAACATCAGACTAAAGAACAGGTGCTCCAATGTAAGACAAACGACTCTGACACAACATATGGAATGGTTTCAGCTTCTAGGAGTCCCCTTATTTTGTCTATTCTCCAGTTCTTAAAATGCCATCGTTAACTTCAGTCTTATATATGCATTAATCTTCTGAAATTTCAACACACTTCAATTGAAGTTTTAGGGATTGATATCTGAGTTTTTCTTATGCAGTACAAAAACACATGTTTATATGTTCATTTTAAATTGCTCTTACATGTAACTGAGTGTGTCTGAATGGTTGTGTATCTCATATTACTTTTTTGTGTGTCCTGTCTGTCAATGGAGCATTAACAATTGTTGTCTTAATGCCAAAAAAAAGCCCAACAGATTTTACTTTCACAAGTGGAGCCTTGTTCTCCACTTGATTTATATATGCAAAAAGCTTTATCAGATTTTAGGCTGGATCTATTTCATGTTCAATGGACAAAGAAACGTGAAGGTACAAGAGGAAAAAAAGAAACGAAACAGATAAGACAAAATGCTAAAAGGGAGAAAAGGTGAAAGAAAAAGAGAGGAAAGGGAGAGAGCAATATGACATCCTTTGAGTCTGCTCAGAGATATATATATAAAAAGAACAGCATAACAAACTGATAAAGTATTACTGGTACCATCTCTGAAGAATATACAGTATGATTTAATATGAAATATACAAAGTAGGGGTTTTCCATATAGAAATGCATCTGTAAGCACCTGAATCAAGCAACTGTAGGTGTTTGTGAGAGTGCACTTGTGTATGTAAACTTTATCCATAAGGAAAATGCTCAATAGTGATTGTGAGGAGCCAAAGACCCATCCCCAAGAGCACTGAGGCAGATGCCAGGGGAACCAGAACCCCAGAAGCCCGAAAGGACTCCCAGAGCAAAGGTGCCCAAGATGGACCAACACTGGAAAATCTGCCTCCCCATCCCAGGGAAGAGCAGAGAGGTGCCCCAGGAACCCCCCCCCCCCAACAGCCACAATGACGAAGCCCCCGGGAGCCAGTGGGACCCCGACAGAACCACGGGGGTCCAGGCACCGCAAAGCAGCCACCAGGAGCGACCACCAATGCACCAGCGGGTCAAGCCACCAGCCAACATAGGGGAGAAGGACAGGGGAGATGGGCTCCACACTTAGTGGAGACCTGAGATGTCCCAGGAAAGGGGGCAGTCCAAACCCAACCCAACAAACAGAAAACAACATACACATTCACACGTTCCCACCCTAGTGACCCCACATGCAAACACTCCTACCCATAAAAAAGGGATGCAGTACACACGCTCGCACTCACCACATACATCCTATACTCCCAGGTCCAGGCACTGGTACCCCAGAGGGTTATACATACCCCAGACCCGGGTAGTGGGCCCCAAAATCAAGATGGGGGGGGGGGGGGGGCACCACAACCCAGCCTACCTGGTCCATACTCATGTGTATGGCCGTACTCATGTTGGCCATACACATAAACCAAATGGACCAGCCAACCAGAGCCCACACCATGAGCCCTGAGGCGCTACCTCCCCCAAACCCTGCCCTCCATACCTAAGCCCTTCCCCCATATTCCAGGGGAGAGCAAAAGCATCAGTGCCAGCCTCAGCCAACCTCTAGGGCCAAACACCCACCGCCAGCCCAGACCCCAACCAGGTGGCCCGCTCCTCCTCCAGGCCCCAGACTCTGGATAGCAATCTGAGAACAGGGGTGTGAGAAAGACCTCAAGCCTGTCTCTGCCTAGGAAGTCCAAAAAGGGGGGGGGGGGGGGTGCCTGGCACAGCTCACCCCCTCTCCAGAAGGTAGCCCCCCTGCACCCTACCCAGAACCCTCAATGTCTAAATAGGAATGAAGGCAGAGGAAGTCACCAGGGATGAGGGCTACACAATCAGAGCCCCCCATGCCTTACACCCCCCCAATTAATACCCTACATATATGTGGGTTGTGAGAATGTTGTAAATTAAAATGTCTAAGATGTCAAATAAAATTGGGGCCAAGGATGTTGCCAGACAGCGGGGCTGGGACATCCTTCCAGCTCCCCTGCGACGCCCCCAACACCATTGGTCTTATATGTGTGGCAGCGTGCTAGAGCAGGCAAAGGGAGATGTCCGGGGATAGGGAGGAATGACTGGGGAGCAACATGCCCTCCCAGAAAGTCAGCTCCTCCGCTGACTCCAATAGGGACCTCCGTTCTCCAAAACCCACCAAAAGAGGGAGGCTCTACTAGCTGCACCACCATAGTCCGCGGGGACAGAAACATGCGACAGGGCCCAAGAGCCAACCATAAACCGAGCCCCCCTCTCCCCCCAACCCACGCGCCCATCCAAGCTCCCCCACCCCACTGAGGAAAGACAAATTTAACTAAACCCCCCAAGGGGGTGGGTGAAATTTTACATCTCAGACACATTGACAAGTCCTTATCTATACCCAGAACCTCTGAACAGGTGTACATAACCATAGTGCATGAATATAATTGTCAGGATTATTGCCTGACAATAATTGTGCAAAACCCATCCTGAATAATCTTTGACCTGTATAGTGTACTCTATGAAGGATTTTGTATTGTATTAGTTGTAAATTCGGGTTTCTAGTCATTTTGAAAGTTCTTAAACATATGAGACCAGGAGTTTTGTTCAAAGCTGACTGATAAATCCACTTCCCATTTTATATTATCTCATATTACTAATAGAGTTCATTACTGAGCTTTTTACTGTGTCCCCTACCAGATCCCGTGTGACCCTTAACAGGAACAAGTACCGTAGGTGTTAAAATAGATGGATGCTATACTGGTAAATACTGGCACTTGGTTTAAACATGTTACATTTTAGGTACACCTGGCCTGGTGTTCTGTAAACTGTGACATCATCCTGGGGAGGCAGATAATCCGCTATTACCATATAACATAGAAAGGATTCCTGGATCAATGTGTGCTTTTTCTGTGTCTCTGCCCTATCTTCTCTCACCTCCAGTCAGTCGAGGCAGATGACCAATCATACTGAGCCTGGTTCTGCTGGAGGTTTTTCCTCCCTGTTAAATAGGAGTTTTTCTCTCCACTGTTGCTTCATGCATGCTCAGTATGAGGGATTGCTGCAAAGCCATCGACAATGCAGACAACTGTCCCTGTGGCTCTAAGCTCTTTCATGAGGAGTGAATGCTGCTTGTCAAGACTTGATGCAATCTGCTGGAAATTCCGTTTCTGGGATAGCAGCAGAGAACCGATATTCTGTATGGGACACATTATGTGGAGGAGCAGCTGCCATTTCATTAAATCAGAGTAAAAATTAACAAATGTAGCAGATTGTGGCAGCATTGAGCATACACTGTTGATACTCGTATGAGAATACAATGTGAAGCTCCTCTCCCCCATTTCTCTAACACTCTGCTGCTCCAGTCTGTTGTGGTGAAGAAAGAGCTGAGCTAAAAAGCGCAGATGTCTATTTACTGGTCTATTTATGTTCCAACCTTCACCTATGGTCATGAGGTATGGATTATGACCAAAAGAATGAGATCCAGGATACAAGCAGCCAAAATGAGCTTCCTCTGGAGAGTAGCTTGGCGGCTCAGCTTTAAAGGTAGGGTGAGGAGCTCTGTTATAACATGCTGGAGGGACTATATATCCCTTCTGGTCTGGGAACACCTTGGGGTCCCCCAGAGTGAGCTGGAGGATGTTACTGGGTAGAAGGACGTCTGGATTTCCCTCCTGGACCTGTTACCCGTCTGAGATAACTAGAAGGCAATGGATGAATGGATGGAACATATATCAAGGTAGGGTGACCAGATCTAAAAACAAAAAAACAACAGAACAAATGTGGTACAACAAGGATGCTTATGAGGGACAGTGCAAGGCACATTATCAAAACTATGACGACATCATACATTTATATTTAACACAGATCACACATTATTTTAATCTTTTTCTTTTTTTTTTTTTTCTTCCCCAGTGTCCTGTCTAGCAATGTGGCAATAGGAATTGATGTCTCAATGCCAGATAGAGCTCGACAGATTTTGCTTTTACAAGTGGAGCGAACAGCTTTCGCCATAGTGCTCCACTTGATTTATGCTTGTAAATAGCTTTAAAATAATGTAAATAAAGCTATTTACATTATTTTAATCTTTGCTTTGCTTGTTAGAGCACAAAAATAAATTATCACAAGTTTAAAAAAAGCATTATATAACTTCTTTGAATTTAATAAAACTGTTGAGCTTTAAAGCTTTAACAACATTGTTGTAAGTTTATTAGAAAAAGCTTTGCAAGTTTTAGTGTTTAACACTTTTTTAAAGCTTATTAGAAAAACATTATTAAACTTTTGTGTAAAGTTTATTGTTGTTTAGGTTAATCTTGGCTGCTGTTCCCTTGTCTGTCTGGCAGGCATTTTTAACAGCTGTGCATTTCTTGTGCAACTTTTACAGTGTTGTTTTACATCGAGCTTGCCTCTGCGTGAAATTGAAAACTAACTTTGGCAAACTTCACAAAACGCTCTCTGAGAATAACCTTTCACTGCCTCACCCAGTTATAAATTGTTGCCAGTCTTGTTGCTACATTTTCATCTCTTTGATGTACCTAATATTCTGAACACATCAAAATCCTTTTTGTATTATTTTACAAGTATCATGGCATGCAGATTGGCCATAAGGTGGGACCCTCCTGCATATTCTTATTTACAGCTGATACAGCTCTAGTCTGTGCTCCTGCTATACATTTCAGAAAAGCACCTGTTGCACAATTTTTATATTTTTTTTTTTGGAATTTGACCCAGTCAAATGTAGGATATTGTTTCAGTTTGGGAGAAAAATGTCGAGCAGTCCCGCCCAAATCGGGACATCCGGCCACCCTATATCAAGATGAGACCAAGTGGTTCGGGAGGAAAGTAGTGTTTTGTGGAGCTGAAGAATGGCGTGGTAATGATTTTTGTTTCTCAGAGTTAATCCAGAGCGCAGGTGAGCAGATAACCAAGTGATGGCAGGAAAATAAAATAGTAAATAAAAAAAGTGGTTTTGGAAATATTTTATAGGTACAGTTAAACAGAAAGATTAAGCTAATCACCCAATCTACTTTTGATGAAGCTAGTTAGTTTGGTGTTCTGAGACAGTTCAATGTGACATTAGTGGGGAAGAAGGGGGAGAAGAAATAAAGCGAAACCATTGCTTGAGGGTATGCAGTCAAATGAAAAAATAAGCTATTCTAAATTTTTATGTTTAGAGACGTCATCTGGTCCTCACCAGGCTATAAAATGATGAAACTTCAGATTAACACCACACAGACAGTGTTGTGAAGTGTTCATTAAATTTCCGTTTAATTGGTTCAATAAAAAAATGAAGGAAATATTGGAAATAGGTTTATACCTGTTAATGTGGAGTATTCAATGAACAGTGACAGTAAATTACACATTATGAATGGTATTCTCATTGCCTGAGATCATAGCCTCACATTCAAGCACATTGGGCACTTTCTTGAGGTTGTGAGCCAATTTGAGTGCTAAAGACTGCGGTTTGAAGACATTTGTTCTCTCATCCAAGCCAGCCACCTTCTTAATGGCATCTATGACATGAGGGAAGTTAGCTGGCACAAATAAATCTGACAGCTTCTCCAACTTGCCATCTATCTGTCCTTGCAGAACAACTCGTGTGGTCTCACGCATCATTTCTCAGACATATTTGTGTTTTGTAACATCTTGACCATGTTTATTGAACAAATGTTCTCCAAATTTCAAGATGCACTTCTCATTGCAGACAACCTTTGTTATGTCATCATGGTGCATGCAAAGGACTGCCTTTACACTCTTTGGTACTGGCTCTGCATATTTACAAAAGGTCTGGACTTGAGATTTCCCTGGTTAAAGTCCTTTGACTTTTTGACTGAGGTAAGACCTCTGCATATGCCTCCACAAGGATTTCCGTTTGAGGTAACGCTCAGTTGATGCACAACAATTAATCACCAGCTTTTGCAGATTTAATGGATGTTGACAGGGTATGACCATTCCTTTTCCCTCTTTAATCACGTTATTATTATGGTCACAGTTTCCTTTGTTTCTCAATAAAGACAACTGCAGCCATCGCTCTTTAGAGCCTTTGGGACATTTAAGTGCATTTGCAACTTCGGGTTTATCACTGGGCTTGGCTTCTAGATGGCGTGCAATTTTGCTGTTAGGTTTACCTAAAAATACACAGTAATACCTTTTATTGTAAACCCTACTGCCATCTTCCTTCTTCTTCAGGGTCATAACTGTCACATCAGGTGAAGAAGATTTTCCAGGGCACCAAGGCACTAGAAGTGGTCACACGCCTTCTCTTAAGTGGTTGGATTTAAAGAGAAGAAGCTGAAGTTGTTTTCTGGGCTCTTTTCTTTCTCCTCTTGAGCTGTTAAATATTTTCCGAACTGTCACTGTCTTTTGACTGTCACTCTCAGCTTCATCAAATTCAGGAACATACTCTTCCTCACTGATCTCAGAACTTGATGGAGCCTCTTCTGTGTATCCAATCATTTGTTTGTGTACCTAAAAAGATTTAAAACAAGAGATTACTTTAACTTTTTAAACCTGTCTGGCCCAATCTCGGGCCAAACAGAGCCACACCTATTTTATCAGGCTTTAAATGTAGGTTTCTCCTCTCTAAATGTCTATCACCATAGTAATGCAGAGGAGTGAACAGATCATTCTAGGAGTTTCTTAAACAAATATGAGTCATGATTTCTGACATTTCTCTTCAGTTTATCGATTTATGCTGTGCATAATAATACAGGTTGATGAAAAACCGGGTAACTATTAAAGGGGAAGTCCGGTCAACAAGGAAAAATCAGGGTATCATTAGCTATAACTAAAACTAATACGTTCGTGGTTATTTAATGAACTTATCTTTAATCAATAAGAAAATAAAAACATAAATTGTCGTCTGAATCACTGTGTATGGGGGCTGACATTACTGCCCATATTTGGGCAGTAAGGGGCGTTTGACATCACATCCTGCGACGTAGAAAAGCGGAAGCGGCGACAGCATTTCTCTCCGCTTTCCATGCAAAGTCAATAGGAGCCGTTCTACACAGCTGCGATCATCAATAATTATTTCGGATTTCCAGAGGACTTCACCGCTGACATTCCCAAGAGCTATTGCTGAAGCAACAATGCCCACGTGCATGGCCATCGGATGTTCCAACACAACTGGTAAAAGTGGAAAAAACATAGCTTATTTTAACTTCCTGATTCATGAGCCACCGGGCTCGGCGCTGGATTGCCAACTTGAAGAGCGGATTTGCCATCTAACTTCTGGCCAGAGAGAAAACACGTCATATGCAGTGACCATCTCGAAGAAGAATGTTTTGAACATGACATGAGGGCGAGGATTTTCAGTAAGTTATTTTTAAATTTTCAATTTTTAATATAGAAGTTACGGGGATGGTTACCGACCAGAGGGGCGGAGGGATACCACATGGTATCCCTCCGCCCCAGCATGTGCTGGAATGCCTTTATATTTTAATACTTATACAATAATGACCACCTGCCCTATTTGCTAGGGGGCAAATATATAACTTAAGTCACTTCAGCGCGATCTCTCCTCCGCTGTGTGTGTGTGTGTGTGTGTGTGCGCGCTCTGCTGCAGAGCCGGCAAAGCCGTGCTCCGCCCAGCATGTGCTGGAATGCTTTTATATTTTATTATTTATACAATAATGACCACCTGCCCTATTTACTAGGGGGCAAATATATAACTTAAGTCACTTCAGCGCGATCTCTCCTCCGCTGTGTGTGTGTGTGTGTGTGTGTGTGTGTGTGCGCGCGCTCTGCTGCAGCGCCGGCAAAGCCGTGCTCCGCCCAGCATGTGCTGGAATGCTTTTATATTTTATTATTTATACAATAATGACCACCTGCCCTATTTACTAGGGGGCAAATATATAACTTAAGTCACTTTAGCGCGATTTCTCCTCCGCTGTGTGTGTGTGTGTGTGTGTGTGTGTGTGCGCTCTGCTGCAGCGCCGGCAAAGCTGTGCTCCGCCCAGCATGTGCTGGAATGCTTTTATATTTTATTATTTATACAATAATGACCACCTGCCCTATTTACTAGGGGGCAAATATATAACTTAAGTCACTTCAGCGCGATCTCTCCTCCGCTGTGTGTGTGTGTGTGCACGCTCTGCTGCAGCGCCGGCAAAGCCGTGCTGCGCGGAGCGCGCGCACACACACACACACACACACACACGCGCGTATATATATATACTGTAGGACCCGACTGAGTTTGCAATGGAAATAGGTACGCTGGACTCCGTCAAAAGTCCGGTTTCTGTCATGAAACTCTTCTAAAACATCCATATCGCTATCAGATGATGATGATGACTCCACAGAATTCTCATCACTGTCACTAAATACTTCATCACTCTCTGCTTCGTACAGAGCACCAGTCGTCGCCATCTTGGAAAATAGTGCGCTGTGACAAACAGAGCGTTGAAACTTGCTCAACAGCGGGTCCGCCGAGTGACGTCAAAAAATGGGAGGTGACAGTACTATTCTTGACCAAGATGGATTCCTCCACATAAACATGATTAAATGAGAATTATTCTTAATTAAAAAAAACGTATAATTTTTTGCACAGTATGTAGTAGTTTTATATTTAAAGTACTTTCACCAGTTTGAATTCTGATTTTGACCGGACTTCTCCTTTAATACCAAAGGCTTTTTCATGTGTTGATGGAGTCAGCACTTTTATTTGACCTGCTTCCTTTTTAAAAGGTGAAGCATTTGGAACAATTTTGGCACGTTTGGATCAACTGTGCCAAAATCAAAGGTCCGCCTGTTGACACTGTCTACTAAAGCCTTTGTGAAACAAATATGCTTCAGCTGATTAAGTACAGATTTGCTGCATCTACTGTTAATTTTTATTTTATTTATTCGTTTATTTGATAGGGACAAGTATGTTTCATGAATCATGTCACACACTACAACATTTTAGCTAAGGCTAATTCTCAATGCCTGTCCCCAGTTAGGATTTTACACAAAACACAGTGACTGTACACAAGGCACAACAGAACAAATTACACGCTAAAACATCACAGATAAAAGATCAGGTCAGTTAAATTATTAATGTTCACATATCTGACCTTTCAATAAAAAGTCTTTAAGTTTATATTTAAAAAGGACCCAGTTTGACTCTCCCTTCAGTTCTGCAGGTAATGTATTCCATGTTTTGGCTCCTTGTACAGTGAAAGCTGATTGTCCGAAGGAAGTTTTGCGTCTCGGTACTTGACAGTTTCCACTGTGAGCTCCTCTTGTGACTGAGCCCACAGCTCTAAGAGGAACTACAGTCACTCAAAACCTCAGGGGCCTGATCATGCAAGCATTTGTAAACCAGTTTTAACTGAGCAAATTTGACAAAGTTCTCAAAGTTTAACATTTTTAAATTATTCAGACTAACACAGTGATGGGACCTGATTGTTTTTTTTATCTAAGATTTTTATAGCTCTATTGTATATCATCTGAAAAGGCTTGATAATGGTGCTTGTGGCCTGTGACCAAGAACTAATGCAGTAACTTAGATGTGAAAAGATCATGGAATGGTGTATATACAAAGTCTGAGGCTTCACCTATATTTTCACAAGTGTTTCATGTAGTTTTGCAGTGTTTCCCAGAGAACAGGAGCCAGAGTTCATATTCACAAAGAATCCTAAGGCTAAAAATAGCTCTTATCGACGTCATTTTAGGAAAAATCTGAGAATTCCTCAAATTCTCATATTTTTCTTATGATTTTACCTCGATAAGATTAACGTTCTTCTCGAAGGATCTTTGTCCATAAGAGACCTCATAAAGTGAAAAATGTTAGAAGTAGTGAGGAGGACTTTTAGCGATCCTAAAAGTGTCTTAAGCAGGGAAGATGGTGGAAACAGAGAGAGCTGATTCACCACCTAACCAGTGGAGGAAATGAGCACATAAACCTCTTTAACAATCATACAATTATTAATATGTAGATAAGATCAACTTTATTCTCCCCACAGAGGGAAATTAATTAGTTTTAGTGGAAGGACAGGTTAAAGCTAGAGTCAGCGATTTTTCTGGAAGTTTCTCCAAGTCTCTTTTTGAATAACTGTGCATGTGCAAGACCGTCTTACCTTGCTCTTCAGGGGGTTTGTGTGAAAAAAATCTCCCAAATCCACTCTGGTCTTATTTCTTTCTACTGAGGCCTTCCTCTTTTTGTCATAAACATGAACGCAGTTCACTTCTTGCGACTCTCAGCAATGTTCAAAGTATACAGTGAGAACAGCGGAGCGACAATGAATGGCTATCTACTAAGCTAACCACTAACCTAACCGCTAAGCTAACCGGATACATAAACACTAGAAGTGCACATGTGCAGCCAGCAAGCGGAAACTAAGAAGGATAGAGCATGGACAATGGCGTTACGTGAGTGCGTCAGAATGATTGACATGTGGGACAACCAACAGTGTCCCCCGGAACTTGAGGAGCCAGAGGGGGGTGAATATATAACATCTATGGGTGAGAGCAGGAATAAAACTTCGGTCCGATGGGCAAATCCATGCCCATCGGACCGAACGGCAAAGATTGGTTAGAGTTTTTACAGTCCTGCAGTTCCCCAGAGAATGTTTTTTAACCTCCTTTTTGTTAATACATTATGTATTAACTACTGTCAGGATTAAAGGACAATTTTACCCAGTATAACAAAAATTGTTTCTGAACAGGATTACCAACTATAGCTTTAAGGCTGCCTAAAATTTTAAAAACCACAGAAGAGGGGAAAAATGGCAGAGCGAAGTACTGTTTTGGCTGCTGACTCATGTAAATATAACCACGGCTAGGCATGGATATAATTCAAAGATACTTTAAGCAACAGTTGAACCTCATCTTCTGTCCATAGGAAAACTTTATACTCTGCCATCTCGAAGGTTTATTTGTTGTTGGACTTTTAGGCAGTACGCATGCGCTCTGCTCTTAAGTCTCAATGACCACGAGACACATATTTTTCTGACACTGAATGGCTGTGAGTGAGCCATTCACTGCACTGTCCGTTCAGAGCTAAGTCTAAGCCCCACCTCTAGAGGAGCTGTTTCGGCTTCCTTCACAGTTTAGTGGGCTTCTGTAGTTCCTGCCGTTGTTAGCGTCAGCAAAGTAGTAGAAGAGCCGAACACGCTGACCTCATCCTCGTCCACTCGTCATCCCCCCCTAGTAAGAAGCTTTTAATGATAGGATTAAAAATGTAAGTATTAATTACACTGCTGCATTTGTTAGTATAATAGCCATTGAAGTTACAAATTAAACTCGATTTTCATTTTTAAGCAAGAATTTAATAAATAAAACACAAACTGAAACACTGGCACTCAGAATACATCCTTCTGAGGATGTCATTATTATGTTCTTTGTTTCAAGGTTGGACCATGCAATATCAATATTTGATGCAGAAAAAACTAAGAGATTTACATGATCGTGTTTTGAGGATTCTTCTAATCCCATCTTCTCAGTATTTCTAGTTTGAATCACTCTCATTGTGTTAAGAATTTTATACAGAGGTCTGTCTGACACAGTGATAGAGATGGGAGAAGCCCTGAGGGGTTGACTGAAGCAGAGACAGTGCGTGAGATTTCACCCCACACTTGGCTCCCAAACCTTGGTCCTGATACATGCACAAAGACCCAGTTTGACATTTGAAAAAGAGCAGATCTGACATTAGGCAAGAAGCATGCCAAAAACAAATCCAACTTTGCCTTGTGGTTTGCAGGAATCTGTCAGGATTCCGAGGTAAGGGTCAGAGAAAGTTAAAAAATGCACATATTTCAAGTTAAGCAGGTCTGGGTTGTTTCAGAGGAAACCTACAAATAAACATCAACCCATGTTACATACTTATCAGTACTTTTTTTTCTCATTTCGCTGCTAAAATAAGCTATGCTGAGCAGCCACATTATTGAGCTTAGTTGGGACCATAGTGCAAATGTTACACATAAACTTTGTTTAGGGATCAAAGCCCATGCCATGAATCTTCCTCCTCATAATGGAACATGTTCTGAGTTATAAACCTTTGAACTTCAAGGTGCAATAGTTTTTTCGTTTAGCGCTCACCTGTTTATGAAGCTCATGACATCAGGACTAAATAAGGGTTAGAAGTTCAAATTATCAAGATTTGGCTGAGATAGTTGCAAACTACACAGACATGGCCTGGATTTATTGAGAGAAACACCAACTCATAACTATTCAACAAAAAGGCAAACAACAGAAACTTTTTACCCAATTAATTCTGTAGAAATTAACAAATACCAGTTGCACTTTCCTAAAGAGGCAAGTGTCATTCCACTTTCCTCCCACAATCCAAATACATCCATGCTGTTTTAATTGGTGATTCTAAGATACATTAGTCATGAGTATTTCTGGGGTTTTTTTTCTCATGTATCTCTAATTAAGCCCTGTAGTGACCTGGAGACCCCTTGGTACCTGTGTATTTGCCTAGTTCCAACTGACTGTTGGCTCCAGCGATCTTTCCAGCAGAGCCTGAACAGAACAAAGCAGGTAGAGAACACCTTGCAACAATGTTGTAATTTAAGTGTTTCAGCTTTAGAGTACGCTGTTTCTCATTTTTCTATAACACAATCTCTCTCTCTCTCTTGCACATGCACACATGCAAAGAAATATAAAGCAGAAGCAAGATTTATGGGGAAACTAAAGGCTAAAACTAAATTTACAAGACAATACAAAATAATAATAGGTATTGCAAAGGACCCATGTGCAGACATAACTCCAAACACAAGATTTTAATAATGAATCCAACTTACAACAGGCACAAGGGGCAAAAACAAAGATCAGGGCAGGTACATGAACCATGAGGCAGAACAATGCATGAAACTAGCAATGTGCAGTGAAACCAAGGGAAGTTATATCCAGAAGGAAGTGTGGAGACAGGCATGGCAGAAACAGGTGACAGCAATCAGGTGGAGATGATGAACAATACTAATGAAAGCAGAGAAGCTGATGGGATGAAATAAATGAACAGGAGCTGAACAGAGAGAAATGCAGGGAAGGAATCTAACAGAGAATAGTATAAAGGGAACACAAGAATGAACTAAGAACGCAATCTATAAACAGAGGAACTTTAATGACCACAGCTAGAGGACAGGAACAGCAGGGGAGAGACAGAGACATAAAAGAAATCCAACAAACTCAAATAGCTAAGGCTTGTAACACCCAAAGGCCCATACTAACACCCAGAGCTCAAGAGTGCGTGGACATACAAACCTAGGTTTTTATACTTGATACCTAAAAAAGACAAGTTTAAAGTTAAATTTTGCCAAAAGGCCACCATCTTTACCTGAACACTTACGATTAAACTAATTCTAGGTATTAATAAAATTAAAATACTTCTCGTTGCAGTTTTAAGGTTTTAATAAGTATGTAAATGTTCTATTTACCATGTGCCAAAATAGTTTAAATAGCCTAGTCTTGTTTACAATATTGCTTTATAACCTGCGTGGTCCAATTAGAGGTAAGCTTTAGCTGTCAGACAGATGGGCTCACATTTGACTCTAGAAAACTTTATAATGCAGAGGACTTCATGGTTTACTCATTGACTGCCAGGTTTTTAGGTCCTGCGGCTGGAAAACTCAAATTATCAGCTCTTCCACCACTGTGCTTACCTCTTGTAATGAAGTTGATCTTTTCCAAAATTGACACTGTGCCTTTGGACCAAATATTTTCAGAAGCCTTAGGGTTCCTTAGAGCCCCTATAAACCTAAGCATGCTAACTGATAACCTCCTGGTTCTGTTGGGATTTTCTACCTATGAAAGGGGAGTTTTTCTCTCCACAGTTGCTAGATGAATGAGGGATTGCTGCAAAGCCATTGACGATGCAAATGACTGTCCACCGTGGCTCTACGCTCTTTCAGGAGGAGTGAATGCTGCTTGTCAAAGACTCGATGCAATCTGCTGGGTTTCCTTAGATAGGACATTTTTTGACCAATCTGTCTTTATGATTTGATTGAATTTCACTTGTGACATGTGTTGTGAATTAGCACTATACAAATAAAATTGAATTGAATAGCACTGATGTTTGATGAAATCTCAGTTGTAATGTTTGTAGTTTTGTTAAGCATTACACAGTCTTACCGTGGGGTGAATTTGCTGAAGTGTCTATTCCTGGGAAGACTGGCTTGTAGACACTTGTCCTTAAACAGTGTGAAAATTGTGTGTTAACCCTTCCTAGATTGATGCACGGCAAAAACTGTTTCTCTAATTTCATTGCTGATGTCTCTCCTACATGCCATTGTGTTAATGTTCCAGGCCATTAAACTGCCCAAACTACTGCTTTTAGAGACCTCATAGCATTGGTAAACAGTTAAAGAAGTGCATTTGATAAGCAAAGACTGGCTGATGCATTTCCTCTTGAAGTCTACGTAAGGAGAAATGGTGTACTTATTTTTTCACAGACAACTGGTTTAGTGAGAAATGACAGTGTGGAATCTATATGTTTTTGTACACCTGAGTACAAGTTTATATAATTATTTGTTGTTGGCTGTAAGATATACCACTAAACCAAATGGGAATACAGTTTGTCACTTATACTACCACAACAGTCGAAAGTAACAACATGAGAAATGTTTTGTCTGAAATGTGTGCGATGTAAAGTCCTCAAAATGGAAGTCCTGGAAGCTCTCTCGGGTCAAGAGTCTACAAATGTGCCTCTGTCATGGTTTTCCAAAGCCACGTCTACAAGCAGCATGCCAAATTGGAAAACCAGAGCACAGCGGATGCCAAGCAAAGTCTCTGAGCAAAGCAGCTTTGAAAAAAGAGGGAAATATTCAATGTGAACTGCACTTTACCTTCAGATGGTCATCTGAGGACATGGAGAGGCACACAGCAGAAAATATTGCTTAGAAGGAGAGTGCTGCACATGGAACTGCCTTCAAGTGGAGAACGTCTCCAACAACAACACTCTTTGTTCTGAAGTGATTCATTTGGCGCTCATCCTTTATGAAAATACTGTTATTAGAACATAATCAACAGTGCCAATATATAAAAATGGCCTTAAGTAAATTGATTCTCAAAAACAGTGGTAATAGACATCTTGCTGTAAACACTAAAATGGAGCATGGACTTCTTGCTTCTGCATTTGTCATGTAATAATGATGAGAATGGTAACAAACAAAAAAGGATAGAAAAGGACATTTAGTAACTTTAGCCTAGTTAGAGCATTTCAGAAGTGTTAAATGTTTTTACATATTTAAATGTCCTGTCAGAAATACTTAAAGAAATATTAGAACAAGAAAGACAGATTTAGCTCTGGACTCTGGCTAGACCCAGTGATACTTTTTGATTGGGCCAGATGTGTTTCTCTCTTGTTAAAGTTATTTTCTTCATATGGAATCTATTGTATCTCTATAGAGGAGTAATTGGACTGCTAGTCAAGGCAGAAATTTCAACCTTTTTGCTTTTGCTCAAGCGGACTCATTGTTCTGTGATTTTGAAAATAAAGACGATGCAATCACACTAAAAGTCTTGCAGTTTGTTGAGTGCTGATATAGTTATAGTCAATTTGATTGTTTTAATCCACACATACATAGTGCTCAGGTCAAACTGAACCCAGTTTGAGATTTGACTAACAATATCTTAAATGCCATTCTTAATGTAATGCCAAAGACAGAGAGGCTGAAAATTCAGCCAAACACAGGGAGCGTTTCAAAAGGTTTATTAAAATAAACTTGCCTGTTAGACAATCAGGGGCCATACACCTGAAGGCAGAATAAGACAGACAAACCCAAGGGCTAGACAAGACGCTTGAACTGTTGGGTATATATTCCGTCTTAGTCCAGAAATCAGAAGCCAATAAGAACATGAAAAATGTGAAGATGAGAACATAAAACAGGCAAGGCAGGCAAAGATTACTGGACATCTATTCACACTATGGCTTTCAGATAATCTGGCACCGACTGACTGAAAAGCTTCAGTATGTAAAGGCAGAAAAGCTTGTCAATGGAATGGAGCTGTTTGTACTGCTGCAGGAGGAGAATCAAATGATCTTCTCAGTAAGCCAGGCCAGAATCTTAATGGTTAAAGCTAAAGAAAGGGTTTTTTCCGGAAGTTTACCCAAGTCCCATTTTGAATAACTGCACATGCTCAAGACTGTCTTACGTGCTCTCCAAGGGGATCTTGTGAAAAAAATCTCCCAAATCCACCCTGGTCTTATTTCTTTCTATTGAGGCCTTCCTGTTCTTCTCATAAACCTTAACGCGGTTTGCTTCTTGCGACTCTCAGCCATGTTCAAAGTATAGCGGAAACAAAACAAGGAAAGAACATTGACAGTGCTGTTGTGTAAGCGCATCAGAATGATTGGCATGTGGGACAACCAATAGATAAGATGATGCCCCCGGACCTTGAGGGACAGAGGGGGGTGAGAGCAGGAACAAAACTCTGACAAATCCATGCCCTTCAGACCAAGCGACAGAGATTGGTTATAGCTTTTATAGAGCTGCAGCTTCCACAGAGAGTGATTTTTTTAACCTCCTTTTTGTGAATATATAATGTGTTGACTACTTTTAGGATGGAAGGAAGATTATACCCAGTATAACAAAAGGTGTTTCTGAACAGGATTACCAACTATAGCTTTAAGGTCTGAAATGTATTGACTTTTTCAATTAAAGTGACCCAAAATACACAAAAGTTTGAACATTTAGGATTTTTTTTTTGTACAGCATCTTTTTAAACGGATCTTAGATCTAGCAGTGCGGTACAAACTAAGTATAACTGCGGTTTAAGAGAATCTGTCTGTGCTCCAACCACATTCCCATAGTTTGCAGTTATTTTTTGTTATGTTTGTGTTGTATGATAATTAATGTTAAAGCAGTAAAGAGACTTTTTTGAGATACATCAGTGAGGAGAATATCTTCTTCTCTCACATCATCTACCTTCATGTCCTCTTCCACTCCATCCATAAATCTCCTCTTTGGTCTTCCTCTAGGCCTCCTTCTGGCAGTTCCAGGCTCAGCAAATGTCCAAACTATCTCAGTCTGGCATGGACCCAGGACAGGACACTGTGCCCCCTTTGAGGCTGCATTAGAATGTAGAAAGTTTTTCATGGATAGAAATGCTTTTGTAATAAATCCCAGAATGGTTACACAATACATTTTCCTATTCACCTTTAGCAAAACATAGTTGATAAATGATCAACCCTGTGATATGTTTTCATGTCTATAGTAAAACTACAAAACTACACGTACAATATTAGAAATAATTGGTTTAAAATCCTAAACAGGTCATTCTCACTGATCTTGGAAATATTACAGATGGATGATCACATGGATGATTACAGTTTTTATTTCAGATAAGCCTTTTATATATTTTTTTATTTATGTAAATAGCACTGTAGTTCAAGACTCTGTAAGAGCCCTTATGAGGAAATTCCTGAACTTGGTTAAAACCGATAAGGATCATATCATGAATGCATTAGATATGAATATTTTAAAGGATGGACCACAGGAAACATTAAGGTCTTTTCTTCTTTAGTCTGCCTAATTTAAACAGCAGCAACCATTATTACAGACTACTCTGGTTAGAGTTTTTCTTGTTCAGCCACTTGAACACAAGCTGCCCCTTAGGCTGTTTACTTGTTGAAACCCTGAGTCAACTGCTAATAAAATCTGGCTAAGGAAGAAAAGCAGCTGGACTGAAAACCACCACCCAGCGCTGACCATCACTCTTCTCATAAACGTCTACCATTCAAAACATTTTCCAAGGCAGAAGGGGAAACCCCAGGATGGTAGTGTGGGACAAAGAGTTAATGTGTGGCACTGGTCCAATTAATTATTTACCTACAACTCAATATGTATCTGTTTCCTTACATGGATATTATAGAATAAAAACAAAACCCAGTGTTTTGATGAGCACCTATTAAAATGTTTAGCTAAAATCTGAGACCAATTTGTAACAACAATAAAAATGATGCTCATAATATTTCACAATTTTAAACCATACTTTGCCTTTGTACTTTTTTTTTTTCATTTCATTTCAAAACTAAATGAGTGGGGTAATCAGCTTTGTATGTGGATAATGTGAAGTACATCCAACTAGCTAAACTAACAATTTGCTGTTTTGAAAATGAAGATTGCTAATTTTGGTCATTTTAAAACAAGTTTATCACAGATAGTAGAAGTAAGACATTGTCAGGGTGTGAATTATACCACAGCAATCAGGGGGTGAGGGAGACATGTCCAATACAGGCATACTTAAAGAGTATGATGTCCCAATTTTCAATTTCAATTTTCAATTTTTTTCAGAAAAAAACGTTTTCTTGTTTTAACATAATTTCTGCCATAAATATAGGTTGAAATAAGTTCTGTAGATATCCATCACATAGTCTGATCTAACAATGTGTGATGGACCGAGCAGTAAGGACAGTCAGGCATAGGTGTATGTCCAAAAAAAAAGAAAATTGTTTTTAACAAGTACAAAAATGGATCCAGAAAAGAGGTCAAAGGAACAAAAACTACTGAAAATAACTAGTAACAGAACAAAACTAACTCAAACAAACTGACTTCCCTTAATGAGACAAAGAGAAAGTTAAATAATGGCTGGTGTTAAAGTAGTATATTGGCCTAATCCTGCTTCGATAATAAAGGCCCATTTTTACCCCGGTTTAAGATTTGACAATAAATGAGAAAAGCATTGATCAGAGGTAAAACATTGTAATATGCATATTTAATTCATAGAAATTAAATATGGAGACAGAGTTTACATTAACATTTTAAGATGATTTCACAGCGCGATGTAGAAGTCTGTCTAAAGTAAGTTTTGGAAAAACATTCTTTTTATCAACTTAGAGCTCCTCCTGCTTTGCTCAGGGGGAGGGTGATTTAGCCCCTCTGTTGGAACAAAGAAACTCCTGTCCTTCTGACCACCTCCCTCGGGGGCAATAAAACGCCATGTTATGTTTATCTACCCTGGAGAGACAGACACCACTCTGCTTTCCTCAGTAACCTCAACTAAGATATATTTTTTATTCTCAACAATTCCCTCTGTTTTGATCTACAGATCAAACCAATACCTAGGCTAAACTAAGGTTATGAACCCTTAAACAAAATGTAAATGATAAGATGCAATATTGTAACCCACTGTCCCCTCTGTTGGCGACTTATGAAATCAAATTAAGTTCAAATTTACCCCTTAAATGTAAAATAACCCAAGTATAAACTAATAAGCTACTAAACCTATCTGAATCTTAAGTATACTAGAATTAAGAAAAGTAAGCACCTTTATCAGGGAGGTGCAAATCTAAGATAACTTTGCAACTACCAAGAAACTGTTACATGAGCTAAATACAACACTAGAGTCCTAACCTAGATTAACAAGATGTCTTTTTAGAAATTAATATAACTTGTGAAAGCACTGCACTCCGATCAAACCACAGAATAAAGACCAAATTATCATGCAATGCACAACCAAGATCCTAACAGTACTGATATTTAACACCTTATGAATATGGAACCTATAAGACAAATGCAGTGATTACAAAATTCTCGTTTTCTTTTTTTTTTTTACACAATGCATTCACTCGTCATGATGTCTTGCGTCTCAGGGATGTCTTCCCCTCGCCCTTAAAGATAATGGTTTATAGAGTCATTGTTCCAACCGCCGATCCCATACATCTGTATGTTAATCTTTATTAAAAATAAAAAACGAAAACAAAATAAACATCCAGCTGCCTCATCCGTGAGTGGCAATTCGGCGCTTCAAGTAGCTCCACTGATGTTTTCCTGGAACCCTCTCGTGGCTGGTACACATGGCTCTTGGAATCCGAAGGGCCTCCCGACCCTTTGGCCTCCACATCTGCCTGTCGATGACCTTAGCGTGCACTCCCCATTCGAGGTCGGGGGGTCGGTGGACTCCCCTAACATTCCTGGACTCTCCAAATTTTTTATGTCTCCAACACAACCTGAAACTTACATGACAATCGTTAGATATCAAATGTCGTGTGCTACCTGTAACTCCCGGAAGGTTGACATCGGCCCCGAAAAACTCCTTTCCGTCATATGGAATTGTATCCTGCAATGAAATTAACGGAACACTCCAACAAGAAACATACATCAAAGCTTTTTACCCCATTTTCAATTTAGACTGTGCACAGATTTTAGCCAATTGTTTTTTTTTAGATTCTCATTACTCTTTACCACCTTCCATTGTTCCATCTTCATCCTGTGGGAAACATATTTTAGAAATGTAATAGTTAATGAGACACTTTATCACAGTTTCTCTATGCTTCTCCTTTCATGGGCCTCATCCTGCAAAAAATGCACGCAGCGCACAAATACTTTAGGCCTCTGGTGGGGATCATCGTGTCTATGGAATCAAAAATTAGTTAATTTAGTTTAGAAATCAAAGTACATTTATCCTGTAAGAATGTCAGCATGCTCTTTTGGATTCACAAATTACCATAGATTGCACTACTTCACACAAAACTTCTCAGCACGCTGTATGTCACCACTCTATGAAACTGTGTAACCTCTACTCAATACTCAGATGGCCTACTCTGTGTGGTTCAGAAAAAGTTCCTATTTTTAATCTGAGAGAAAACGCAAACCTCCATCCGGTCATTTTACAGCACTTTTAAGTCTTCCTGCAATGAATTCCTCGCTTGGTTTACCTTCAAGAGATACCATCCTCAAGTCAAAAAGTCCTGCATCCACCCTTTTGCATCATTTGACATGCACTGTTTGTCCAACACGTACTAAACCCCTATTTTGTTCACTTATTTTTCTATCTAGTTGTTACAAACCCTGATCCAGTTAACTCCAACACGAGATATGCGGCTTTCCTAACTACCTGCCTGACACATCAATGATTTTAAACTAAACTAAGCAGGGCCTTTTATAGAACTAGCTTAGATATGCATAAAGTTACCCTCTGTTTTTCTATGTTTTTCTTTTGTATTTAGTTTTTCTAGTTTGTTGTAGTTGTTCTATTTTATTTAACATTCACTTATTGTACTGCCAAAACTGTGGGCCTGTTTCCAGGAACCCCCCTTTAGAGTTTTTGTCTAGCAAATACGTGCTGTCTGACACTTCGCCCATTAAATCTAATTTATGGTCCCGGCCTGTTTCTTAGGAGTCGACTGAACAAACATTCAGAGCTATGGGAGAGGTCTTCCAGGGTTTTTTTTGTTTAAACAATCGTTGTCTAATCTAATTTACAACGCAGTCACATATCTCCCGTGGGGTCCTGCAAAGAACACCTCATCCAAGTTACTGGTCCCAAGGGTTGATATAAGGGTTAAGATCTGTATAACTTTAAGATACACTATTATCATATAAATGCTTTTCCCCTATCCCTCTGTTTGAAAACAAAATTAATTTTGTTACAAAACATTAACAAAGAATAGTATTTAGTCATCAATTAACTGCAAATGCACACCTGTGGTGAAGTAGGCAGAGATTGCATAAGATCAGTGTATCTAAATGAAATAATAACTACGAGTTTATGTTCTCAGTGGCACACCGCAATTTGGCTTTGTGAGAATGCTGGATGTTCCAAGTTATTTACATACTGAGACTGGGTGGTGTATCTGGGCAAAAGACATATAAAACATTGTGTTTAACCTGAATAAAATACCTGGTAATATAACAAATCCTGGTGAAAAGCTGGTTTAACATAGCTGGCAACTGTTATATGTGCAATAGAAAAATCTCAATACTTGTGAGCTAATAAGGAATAACCTAACACAGGGGTTTTCTAATTCGTTGAAGGTGAGCCTCCCCTTGGAATAGGTAAGGATGACCAAGCCCCCCCCCCAACACACACACACAGACACACACACCCACACACCCATCCCCCTAACCACAAAACCTATCCCACACAAGTCCCTGCAGTAAATGCATCTTTCTTCTCTGTTCCTGGAATGCTGTGTTTCAAAAACAACTGATAGCCCAATACATGTTTTTTATTGTATTTCTTTTAACCAAGTACATTCATAAAAAAGGCCTATTAATAAAATATCCATCAAAATATTTCCATCTTACAGGCTACTTTTACTGAAACATCACGAACATTAGAGCAAATTCATAAACTATTGTTTTCACAAGCAGACAAACTGAACTAAACAGAAGCCAATGTCAAACTGAACTCACGTCAACAGGAGACGTCAACTGAAATAATAATAAAAAAGATAACCTGAATTTAACAGACGTCAACATATTCCGATTTACGTTTTTAGGCAAATTATACACAATTTAAACCTATTGCTATTTTAACAACCAAGCATTTTATTAGATGTTTTTCTTATCTGATGTATTTCTGATGTTTGGCACTTTGCTTTGCCTTGTGTTAAAGTGCTCTTTAAATAATGATGATCAGAATAAACTTTTGCATCACCTCCCAGAATCTGGAAAGAAAAGAGACTATTTTAGACAAAATATTTTAGGCTAAAATATTAAACTTTTTCTTTTTTTTTCTTCAATCCCACTGTTATGTTTAGTAATTTCTGCCAAAGGCTGCAGCATTTTGATTTAATCCATCTGAATGCAGTATTTGCAAGCCATACGCTGATTGGATGAAAAAAAAACCTGTCTGTGATTGGCTGGTGGACTGGACAGTTTTTGAAGTTTCGAGCGCAGAGACAGTGGCCGTTTCTCAATTCACGAGAACGCGAGTCCTCGTTCTCGTGAATTGAGAAACGGCCAGGGTCGAGCGAACGCAGGAACAGTCGAGCGAACGCACAGCTGGTGTTGAGCGTTCAATGAGCAGGTCCAGCGCACGCGCAAGCAGAGATGGAACTGAGCGTGAGGACAGAGCGTGGGTTGAGAAGAGTTTTTCAGAGTTGAGCGCGCGCCAGACCGGTTTTGAGCGGGCGCGTGTTGTCTCACTGTGCGCTTGGATTGGTTCCTGCGCACTCAAACAAAAGGCACAAATATCTTCTTCTCCAGCACATTCTTCGCGCCTCCCCTGTGACTCTTTGGTGCCCCCCAGGGGAGGCGCGCCTCACCTATTGAAAACCACTGACCTAACAGATTGTGTAACTGAAAAAGTGTGGTGGCAATGAATAATATTTGGTTTAAAAACAATCTCACCCAGAGCACCGCTGTGCATACCAGTGAGAGGCCTGTGCAATAAACCTGTCACCCCAGGAAGTCTGAAGCTGGAGTAACAACTCCCTTTTGTAAATTTATGACATGCAGTTGTTAACCAGATAGGCAGTTCCACCCAGTGAATCTCCTGCTCATAGTTGTACACTGTTTGCTGTTTAATGATGATCTACGCGGTCAAAACTCATGTTCAAAAGGGCATATCAGTTACATAACAGAAAAGTGAATAGACATGAGTACATTTTCAAAACCGCAAACCTGTGCACTGGGATACGCTCAATTGGCTGTCTCAAAAAATGTTTAACCACCTCCTGATCCATCTGCCTAGGAACTTAAAGATGGGGAGAAAGAAAAAATATGAGAAGACAGGCCATCCAGATCACATCCCATTAAATTTGGTCAGTGGTATATGGGTAGAAATAACTGTATGTGGTTTACCTTAAAGATGTTTGTTACCAGACTGTGTGGCACCTGAGATAAACTCGGATTGACATGGAACAGATCAGGCAAACATGAGATCGGAGTTAAGAATTCATATTCAAGGCTTCCAAGTGTGGAACTCTACATTTCTTTCCCCAGTGTTGCAGTAGAAGACCGCTGCAATGTCTCTGCGACGCACCTCAGTGACAAAGTCCCCTTTTCACAACTCAGATGCTGATGAATCAAGTGGCTCCAATATGTGCAGAAAGTTCATACAGTCATTTCCCTTGACAGCTTGGGATCTGCGCTGTTCATGAGCATTGGCCACTTTTCCAGGGTGCGTAAACATTGTTCATGGGAGCGTTATCCCCTTGCTGGGGTACTGACCTTCTGGATGTGAGGTCGTATTGGGACTTCATGCCAGGCTGACTTTCTGGTGCGAAACAATCCCTTGCCCAGTGCCCAGTGTGACCACAGCTGTAGCAGATGTCTGTAGATGTTTGAAAAGTTCTGACATGTCCACCCCCATGTCTGCGCTGATTGTCACAATGCTATCCACGTCCATGCGCAGGAACAACAAATCTGGAATCAAACGAAGAATAGAAAAGCGGAGGAGGTGGCCCCCCTCCTTGAATGAAATTAGACTGTGGTGGAACCGTCAGGGTTTGAGCACCATGTGATGTAACCACTGAGACATTTCTTTGTGCAATCTCCTGCTTTCTCTTACTCACTTTCCGCTTTGCTTCTAGTAACTGTAATTTAAGTAATTGAAGTTGCAAGTCCTCTAAGTCTCGCTTCACCTTTCTGTTCTCCCTTTGAGCCACATGCAAATAGTCTATCAAACGGGTTTCCCAGTGAGCATACGAATACCCAGGCATATCAGGATTTTGTTTCATAAGCAGGGACACTAAAGAAGGAACCCCATCCAAAACTGCCCCTCTAAATAATTCCCCTCAGATTGGAGCGATTTGTTTTAGGTTCCACACCTGTGTGTTTGATCCATTTCTCTGCAGCTTGAGTTATGTAATCTTCAGGACGCTGTTGTGGGTCCCAGTCGAATATAGGAAGCTCTACTGATGTGGATAATGGAAAGTGCTGTGTAATTGCATCTTCCAAGGAAGACATTACTGTAGACCATAAGGTTTCATCTGGCATATGGAACGTTTGAGCAACATTTTCAATGACAGCTATTACAGACGCAGACACAGAAAGTCTTAAAATGGCTCTAAAATCACCGAGAGCCAGTTTTAAGCCTTTGGTTAAATTTTGTAATTCAACCAGCCATGATCGACCACCAGCACCGATGCTGGGGAGTTTATTCACCATAAGTTGCATATTACCAAGTGAACTAGTAGAAAATTCCTCGGCTCCTAGATTACTGTGTGACAAGGGCTTCTGCATTTTGTGGGACTATGAAAATGTGGTTACATATAATGAATACTTTGGGGACCGTCCTGTGATTATCCTGTAATATTTTCCGTTTCTACTAATTTCTGCCGTTCTGCAATATCAGTACCTATAATAAAATGATGCCAGCCATTAACATTTGTCATAGATTCCTCAATTCTAGCTGCTTCATTTGAGGATAACTTCCAAACTGATTCATGACTAAATGCAGGGTTAACAAAATCTGTCAAATCAACCGCAATATCCTTTTGCCCACACCATTAAGCTTAATTTTAACCTTAACTTGTAACTTTTTTAGTTTTGCTTACTCGTGTTTTCCCAGGCTTGCAAATGAGCAAAAGATGATAGGGTGCTATTTTCTGCTCTCTATTAATCAGCTAGATTTAAGTCTGACGAATTATATCTATTTATTTATCAATTATGACTAGGGCTAAAAAACAATGAAAACCTTTTAATCACTACTTAATGTCATGGTTTTTAGGTGCTTAGCCCACATGCAGACCACACTCGGGAGACAAAGAGCAGCTCAGGACTTTTATTAAAGGATCCTCAGGTTTTAAATTTAGCAGAGCGGGAACACGCTGGCGCTGGGACGAGCTCGTGCGATCTGTGAGGATCGCACGAGGCAGAGGGTTAACTACGTAGGCGGGGAACGATATTTGGGGATCGTGGGTGAGACGCTTACCGCCGGGCTCCGCAACCTATCCGGGGGGAGTGGAGAGACAGACTGGTTCCGCTTGGGACCTCACAGGCAGGCAGCTGGTGACAGAGACCGGTGAGCGGGCAGTTGGAATCCGTGGGAGGGGCCCGAGCAGCGGCGTGGTAGATGGTGGGAGGACTGGTGGAACCAGAGAATTAACAACGCAGCCGAGGAGATGGGATCTGTGAGAGAAAGGCACTGAGGGATTGACCCGGGACGTCAACGTAAGAGTGGGCGCTCCAAGCGCGGACAGGACGAGAGACGATCTAGGAAACACAGAAGGCGAGAATTAGCGCAGGGATAGTTTAGCTGTCTGGAGACAGTGGCCACTGAGGCATACCACATCTAGGTTAACACTCTGGCATCCAGCAGTCGTCCGAATGCCGCTTTTATGCTCAGCCCCAAACAGCTGAACAAGCTGCCGGTATGTGGGCCCCGCCCACCTGTCAGCTGCAGTCACCTGTGAAGGGAGCAGAAGAAGCAGCGCCGGCAGAAACTGCACGGTGCTACCTGCTAAATGCTGACACTTAATCGCAAATTATATTTTATTTCTGAAAGTGTATAGGTTCATTAGGCATTTTTAAAATGCTATTTTGCAATAGATAACGCTAATTAAAATTATACTCTTACAAAAGGTATCTTCCCTTTTTTGTTTTCTCCCAATTTTTAATGCCTCAAACAGATGTTTAATGTTCTCCCAAGTTTCCAACAACTTTTCCAAACTTCTAACCTCTTTCTAACTTTTAGGCTACAGTTTAAAATAAAAATTTTCTCCAAAACTCACCAAGATGCAGCCGGCCGTGCGCTTTCCAATGCAACTCACCCAATCAGCTTGCAGCCAATACCTCAAATCGCTCTTCTCCGTTCAAACTTCTCCTGCACTTCAACAAACATCATTAATGCATCGACCTTTTTTCCCAATGATTTCCAAATTCCCCTTAGTTTTTTACCCATATCTTAGCCAGATTCTTGCTCCATAATAAACACTTTTAACTTAACCAAATTAAGTCTGCTCCACAGTACTTCTCTTATCTTGAGGCCCACGCAGTGGGAATTTCACACTATCATGAAGACACACACACACCCAAGCAGAAATACACACAGAGACACCCACACTTTGCAGATCTGCAGGCCCCATCAGTTTCTCTTACGTTCTCTCACACAGCATGGATCCCATTCACAACCGAGACATACAAAATGTTGGACAAGACAGAACATATAAACACAGACAGCCTAGCGCGCAAAGAGGGTCCGGTCCTTTCTGCAACCCTTCCTTTCGACAGAACTTTCTCACTTATTTTAATACCTCCTTAGTCTAACTGTCGTACTCCAGAATCCCATTCTGGAGCTAGGGAACAATCCAAATTGTCCCCCTGGGGCCCCTTATTTCATCTCTATTCTTCTTATAACAGTTTCACCATTCAGGGTCTTAACTGTTCTTAGCCTCAACTTTTAAAGATGTTACGTATTCTTGGCCGTTCTCTATTCCCTGTTTCTTTATGAGCGTCCCGAATTCTCAAGAGATAGCGCAGCCCCTCAGCCCTAAAATCACCAGTTTGTCAGTCTGGTTTCCGTGTGGCCAATCCTCCGGACATATTTTTTGTCTTTGTTTTTTTATCTTTTTTATTTTGTTTTATTTTATTTTTCGACAGCCTCACCATTTAAGGTTTCTTGGCTTTTATTCTCTTTTATCGTTTCTATCTTATTTTATGTTTTTCTGATGTGAACAAACACATAAATCCCATTCAGTCTTGTCTCGGTTTCAACATAAATTCCATTCAATCCTCTCATACTAGTCGTTCTGTTCAACCTCTGATATTTTAAGAAGAAAGCTTCTCACTTACAGCAACACTTGATTTAGCCTACATCTAATCTTTAGCCAATAGGAGAACCAAAATCTCCTTACTTTTCTTCGGGTCGACCCTGTTTTGCTGTAAGTGATTACTTCTTCGTACCCAAATTCAAAAGGTTCCTCCACTTAATGTCAAATCCGGGTCACAGCTAACCATAGTGTTAAAGTAGTATATTGGCCTAATCCTGCTTCGCTAATAAAGGCCCATTTTTACCCCGGTTTAAGATTTGACAATAAATGAGAAAAGCATTGATCAGAGGTAAAACATTGTAATTTGCATATTTAATACATAGAAATTAAATATGGAGACAGAGTTTACATTACCATTTTAAGATGATTTCACAGCGCGATGCAGAAGTCTGTCTAAAGTAAGTTTTGGAAAAACATTCTTTTTATCAACTTAGAGCTCCTCCTGCGTTGCTCAGGGGGAGGCTAAGTAGCCCCTCTTTTGGAACAAAGAAACTCCTGTCCTTCTGACCACCTTCCTCGGGGGCAATAAAATGCCATGTTATGTTTATCTTACCCTGGAGAGACAGACACCACTCTGCTTTCCTCAGTAACCTCAACTAAGATATATTTTTTATTCTCAACACTGGTCAGTCCACTAAAGAAATACATGGGGCAAAACATACAAAAGCCAAACTAAACAAAATAAAGCAAAACCCTAATCCCCCCCCCCTCATAGCACTGATGTGGTATGGTCCAAATCAACTCAGCCCCTTGGCCACCTGCTGGTTCCTCAGCCAAGGGACTGGAGCAACGGCATAACTCAAACAGAATATAAATTAAACAGAGCCATAACAAAAACAGGGTAAACCAAAATGTGCACACTAAGTTTCAAATACAGTACAATGGTGATAAATAAATTCTGAATAATGAAATGGCTCTGTAAATTAAACCCGATATGAAAACTAAATTACATAATTGTTATTTGTTACCACATCTGTGTGGCTGTAAATGCAGCCATCACACAATGTAAGAAAGAAACTATCAAGAGAACCTAAAAGCTAACTAATTTAAACATTTATGTACCTTCTCGTGTCCTTTCAGCTGTCTGCGGCAGAAAAGGTTCAACTATGGCTTGTCTGAATCAAAGCAGTGGGAGCCTACAGTAACAAAATGATCAGGGTGCTGTGGTTCACTTTAGGAGGATCTGAAAATTCTAGCATTTTCACTTATTTTTAATACTTAGTGCCACTGTCTCTAAACTAGAAAACATCACCGGTCTCACCACCGTCTTGTACACCTTTCCTTTAATTTTCTCTGATAATCTTTTATCTCACAACATACCTATCACTTTTCTCCACCCGTTCCAACCTGCTTGGCCACGTTTCTTCAAATCAGCTATAAAAGCTGAAACAATAATTTACACATTCTTATGTAAGGATCTGCAATATTATTTTTGTACATGTCGTAAGACTGATGTTTTTCTTGCAACATGACAGCTCATTCAGTTGGAAATTTTAGACCAAACAGAGCGCACTCCCCGGACCCATCAGTATGTGCACTTCAGTACTTATTATGTATGGCTTTCATTTTAGTAGAATCATTTACTGCAGGGGTTTTCAAATTCGTTGAAGGTGAGCCTCCCCTAGGAATAGGTAAAGATAACCACGACCCCCCCCCAACCACAAACCTACCCCAAACAAATCCCTGCAGTAAATGCATCTTTCTTTCGTGTTCCTGGAATGCTGTGTTTCAAAAACAACTGATAGCCCAACACATAATTTTTATTGTATTTCTTTTAACAATGTACATTCATTAACAAAAGGCCTATTAATAAAATATCCATCCAAATATTTCCATCTTACAGGCTACTTTTACTGAAACATCACGGACAGAGGGCCTACTTTTAAAATTGAACTGTCATTAGAGCAAATTCATAAACTATTGTTTTCAACAGCAGACAAACTGAACTAAACAGACGCCAATGATAAACTGAACTCACGTCAACAGGAGACGTCAACTGAAATAATAATAATAAAAAAGATAACCTGAATTTAACAGGCGTCAACATATTACATATTCCGATTTACATATTTAGGCTAATTATACACAATTTAAACCTATTGCTATTTTAACAACCAAGCATTTTATTAGATATTATTTCTTATCTGATGTATTTCTGATGTTTGGCACTTTGTTTTACCTTTTGTTAAAGTGCTCTTTAAATAATGATGACAATGATAATGATTATGATCAGAATAAACTTTTGGATCACCTCCCAGAAGCTGGAAAGAAGAGACAGCTGGTGTTAAGCGTTCAATGAGCAGGTCCAGCGCGCGAGGTGAGCAGGTCCAGCGCGCGAGGTGAGCAGGTCCAGCGCGCGAGGTGCGCAGGTCCAGCGCGCGAGCAAAGTCGCGTGCGCGTGCAGAGATGGAACTGAGCGCGAGGACAGAGCGTGGGTTGAGAAGAGTTTTTCAGAGTTGAGTGCGCGCCAGACCAGTTTTGAGCGGGCGCGTGTTGTCTCACTGCGCGCTTGGATTGGTTTCTGCGCGCTCAAACAAAAGGCACAAATATCTTCTTCTCCAGCACATTCTTCGCGCCTCCCCTGTGACTCTTTGGCGCCCCCCAGGGGAGGTGCGCCTCACCTATTGAAAACCCCTGATTTACTGTATGTTATGTTGCTTTTGCCATGATGTCACCATCTCGTATATCAGCTGTATTTAATGATCACCTGAATATGTAGGGCTAATAGTTCTATAGTCTGTAAAGGCCAGGGTACCATCAATTAGAGCTCCTACAAAGATTCAGCATGCCAGGGTGAAAAAATTGTCATTGGTGCAATCAGAATGCCTGCATTAGATTAAATAATGGGTCATCGCTAAAATATTTGAGCAGTGGATCCAAAGAGCAACAGGTGCTGTGTCTCACAGTTGTGGCAATTCCTTGTCCGCTCTGTCTTTCATTGCACAATGTGCTGCCCAGCAATCCAAACTGGATCCATGTAGAATCCTTCATGCATCCAGACAGCCCCACCCCCACCCCTCCTTTATTTTGAAATGATACCGGATCCGCTTTACACTTCCTGTGTCTGACTTCCTGTCTGGCTTACCTGGCTTTCAGAAATTGACACATTTCGCTCCGGTATATAAAAGGCCTCACTTTACTAGTAAAATCTACACAAAATGTTATCTCTTAGCAGCAAGTGCAAGTACACGCACATGCATTTCTACCCATGTTAGGACTTTGTACTGACTTCAATTCATTTTAGTAACATAATGCCTAACCTTAACACATCCTGATCATTGCTAGGATATTTCTAACCGTAACCTTAACCAACTCTTATTCACATCATCCTTCTACCTAACCCCTAAGCCTAAAAAAGGGTCTGCTACTTTAGTTCCATGATTTCGTCAACATAAGGGATATCAGTTTTCAGAACCATAGGTAATATCAACGATTAGACGCATGATGAATGTGTTGGTGAAATATTTTAATGATACGTAGTTGGTCTGACTAAACTGGTTCCTGTCTGGCTTACCTGGCTTTCAGAAATTGACACATTTCGCTCCGGTATATAAAAGGCCTCACTTTACTAGTAAAATGTACACAAAATGTTATCTCTTAGCAGCAAGTGCAAGTACACGCACTTGCATTTCTACCCGGCTGCACTCTAGGGCAGCGGCTAGGCGTACAGCTCCGACTACTAGGGACATTTTTCATAAATAAATGCCGCCATACTCGCTACAAACTATTCATCTATCCAGCCAATTGGTACATGACCGCCAGCGCCTGCTGGAGTTACGGCCATGTAGTGTTTTTGGACTCGTAACCACTACTACGCTCGATTGTTTACGCGGCTTTAAAGTCCTCCGGGAACAAGTCCCAGGGGCCTACGGCGCCGTGGACTCGCCGAGCAGCTCACGCCGGAGGAGGGCCAAGCGGAAGCAGTGCAGCTGGCCGAAGAAACGTGGCTGTCGCGGGGGTTTAGCAGCTAGGCTAAAGGTTAACCCCTTCAGATCGCGGCTCCAATCCATCCTGCTCTCCAACGTCCACTCACTGGGCAACAAAATTGACCATCTACAACTCAAACTCTCTGCAAAGAGGGAGTTTAGAGAATGCTGCGCTCTGATCCTGATGGAGACATGGCTTAACTCATCAATCCCGGACCACGCCTTTAGCCTGGAGGGGCTAGCTACTTTCCGCGCCGACAGAAACAAAGAACTCAGCGGTAAGACCCGAGGAGGTGGACTCTGCGTTTATACCAATAACACCTGGTGTAAAAATGCTAGAATAGTCACAAGCTTTTGCTCTCCGGACATCGAGCTCCTGATTGTTAGCTGCAGACTGTTTTATCTGCCTAGAGAGTTTACTGTTGTTATCATCACAGCGGTTTATGTTCCTCCGAGTGCTAATACAAAAGAGGCTATGAGTGTTCTCAATCGGACTATCTCTGAGCTGCAATCTGCACACACAGAGGGTGTTTTCATCATTGCTGGGGATTTTAACCAGGCAAATATGAAAACTGTTCCCCCTCAGTTATACCAACATTTTGCAACCCAGGGAGAGAACACTCTAGACTTAGTTTACACAAATATTAAAGGCGCATTCAGGGCAGCCCCCCGCCCCCACCTCGGCTCTTCAGACCACCTTTCGGTGATGCTATTTCCTGCATACAGGCCCCTGCTGATCAGAGCTAAACCTACAGTCAGGCAGGTGAGGGTGTGGACTGAGGGAGCAATGGAGGCGCTCCAGGACTGTTTTGAGTGCTCTGACTGGGACATGTTCAAAGCTGCAGCAACATATGACAACAAGATCAACATTGATAGTACGCCATGACTGTGTCAGCCTACATCAACAAATGCATTGAGGACGTCAGCACCACTAAGACCATCATCACCCGAGCCAACCAACGACCCTGGATTACTGAGGAGGTCCGTCAAGCGCTAAAAGCACGGAACTCAGCCTTCAAGTCTGGTGACAAGGAGGCACTGAGGACAGCGAGAGCCAACCTGAACCGTTCCATCAGGTTAGTGAAGCGGAACCACACTAAGAAAATCCAGGAGCTTTTCCATGACGCCAGCAACACCAGGAGCATGTGGAAAGGCATACGGGCGATCACAGAATACAACACGCCCTCACCCCCGGTGGGTGAAGTTGATGCTGACTTCCTCAATGGACTAAATAACTTCTTTGGGAGGTTTGAGGCACTAAACAGCACTCCAGCAGTGGAGGCTGTTCCCCATCAGGAAGAGGAGGTGCTCTGCCTTGACACCGCCGACGTGTGGAAGACTCTGAGGAGAGTCAACCCGCGGAAGGCCCCAGGTCCCGACAACATACCTGGGCGGGTGCTCAAGGAGTGTGCAGGTCAGCTGGCTGGTGTCCTCACAGACATTTTTAACACCTCGCTGGACCAAGCCATAGTGCCTGCATGCTTTAAGTCGGCCTCCATCATTCCGGTGCCGAAGAAACCTCAAGTCACCTGTTTCAACGACTACCGGCCTGTTGCACTGACTCCCATCATGATTAAGTGCTTTGAAAGGCTGGTGAAACAACACATCGTCTCCAGTCTTCCCCCAAAACTCGACCCGTTCCAGTTTGCCTACCGGCGGAACCACTCCACTGAGGACGCCATCTCCTCTGCTCTTCACCTGAGCCTGGCACACCTGGAGGAGAAGAACACCCACGTGCGGATGCTGTTCCTGGACTTCAGTTCAGCGTTTAGCACCATCATCCCACAGCACCTGGTAGGAAAACTAGAACATCTGGGCTTCAGCACACCTCTTCGCAACTGGCTGCTGAACTTCCTCACCAACAGACCTCAGTCAGTCCGGGTCAGACAGAACACCTCTGATGTCATCACCCTCAGCACGGGCTCCCCTCAGGGCTGCGTCCTGAGCCCCCTGCTGTTCACCCTGATGACACACGACTGCGTCCCCAGGTTCACCACCAATCACATCGTGAAGTTTGCTGACGACACAACGGTGGTGGGCCTGATCAGAGACGACAACGACCAGGACTACAGAGAGGAGGTGGAGCAACTGGTGGACTGGTGCAGAGAAAACAGCCTGATCCTGAACGTGGAGAAGACGAAGCAGATCATCGTCGACATCAGGAAGAACCGGCCTCACCACGCTCCACTGCTCATCAACAGCTCAGCTGTGGAGGTGGTCAGCAGCACCAAGTTCCTGGGGGTGCACATCACGGACAACCTCACCTAGTCTGTGAACACCACGTCACTGGTGAAGAGGGCACAGAAACGACTGTACTTCCTGCGGAGGATGAGGAGAGCCCACCTGCCCCCGCCCATCCTCACGACCTTCTACAGAAGCACCATAGAGAGCATTCTGACCAGCTGTCTCTCTGTGTAGTGTGGAGACTGCAATGCCTCCGACTGGAAGAACGTGAGGAGAGTGGTGAGGACAGCAGAAGGGATCATTGGGGCTCCTCTCCTCTCCATTAAGGACATTTCGTCCCAGTGCTGTGTGTCCCGAGCCCGTAACATCATAAAAGACCCCTCACACCCCCACCATAGACTGTTCTCCCTGCTACCTTCTGGGAAGAGGTTCCGCAGCGTCCGCTGCAGGTCCACCAGGTTCTGCAAAAGATTTTTCCCTGTTGCTATCAGACTGTTGAACTGCTGAACTCTAAACTGGACTCTGCACCACATTTGCATCACTGCATCTCTATCTAGCATTACAAATGCTGCCGAACTTGTAGTTTCTAAATACATTTTTGCACAAATGCCTATTTGCACCATCATTTCTGTACATGCAAATGGTTTTAAATATTCTCCTGTACATCGTGATCGCACACTGTTTCTTTCTCCTGCATTGCTTACATCTCAATTGTTTACTTTTTAATCAGTGCTGCACTTTATACTGTAATTTACAAGCTGTATGCAACGAAATTTCGTTCTGTATGCACTCTATACATACAAAATGACAAATAAAGATGTCTAAGTCTGTCTAAAGTCTCTAAAAGAGTAGTTCACTTGAAAAATTATGGATATACTTTGTGAAATGTGAATATAATGTGAATTTAGAACAACAAAGAACTGGAGAATTGTCTCCTTTAGAAACTGGCTGACATGACCCTGAGCTATTTATGTGATAATAATGAGAAGAGTTGTTCAAATTCTTTATATGTAGAAGGAAGAAAGCTCCTTCATAGCTTTTTCTCCATTTGCCCAGACAGTAAACATACTCAATATTACTTTATGAAATAAAACAAAATGAGTTGACAGGATTCATTTTTACATTTCTAACACATTTTAAAAAGGTCAGCAAGTAAACAATTCATGTGGGTCAGCTTTTTACAAGACTCATGAGCTGAAGATTTGGCAGGCCTTGATAGCTCTGGTTGTCACGTATAAAGCCCTTAATAATCAAGCTCCATCATATATCAGAGATCTGATTACCCCGTATGTTCCTAACAGAGCACTTCACTCTCAGACTGCAGGTCTACTGGTGGTTCCTAGAGTCTCTAAAAGTAGAATGGGAGGCAGATCATTTAGTTATCAGAGTCCTCTCCTGTGGAACCAACTCCCAGTTTTGGTCCATGAGGCAGACACCCTGTCTACTTTTAAGACTAGGCTTAAAACCTTCCTTTTTGACAAAGCTTATAACTAGAGTGGCTCATGTTACTCTGAGCTACCTTTATAGTTTTACTGCTATAGGCTTAGGCTACTGGAGGACATCAGGATTTAATTTTCTCACTCTATCCACCTTATTTTTGACGGAAAGATGGAGGCAGCGAGTTGACGTTTGTGTGTGCGAGACATCCGCTCGCTTACTTCCTGTTAGTGTTTAGCTAGCTGAGAAGCGGCTCATGCAGCTACTGTGTCTCAAATTACTCAGCATTATGACTTCGAGGAAGACCGGGATCATTTGTCCGGTTAGAGGCTGTCATAATAACGAGTGTAAAAGAAAGGTTTACGTGGAGCAGGAGAGTTTTAATCATCGACCGTGTACAAGAGCTGTAGATACGAGGCGCCCTACTTCATTCACCCTCAGCCGAAGAAGGAGGAATCCCTTCGCCTGTGGTTAAAAGCTTTAAATCTGAAGAAACCACCGAAGCGACCGTATGTTTCTTGTTTTCATTTTGTGGACAAAAGACTGACAGAGGAGCACATGATTTAAACTATTAATTTAAATTTAAAATTTCAAGCCAAAACATGAAGCGGGCAGAATGTTTAGATGTCCATTTATAACAATCAGTTTAATCCCAAACATTACAAAATGAACTGACCAGCAATCTAATCACAACGAGCCAACAGCCAGTATGTTTCTGAATGAGATGATTCATCAGCCTACCTTCCATAAGGTCGCCGCTGCATGACTGAAGAACTTCCCCTGGAGCCGCAGCACCAGAGCGCTCCGGTCGTCTCAGTGGAGCCGGTTGATGCAGTCAGAATCCAGCAGAGTGAACGTCGGACTAGTTTTGGCTTGAACGGACATCACCCTCCATGAATACCAGGTTATCCTTGTTGATATTTATTAACACTGATCCAACTTTTTCACTGCGGAGGTTCGCTTTGGTAAAGTCGCACTGCAGAGCCGTCCACACCAAGTGACACAAAACAGGTTAAAATATCCTCGTACGTTAGATGAGGCCACTTCTTCATGTTATCCTCTCAGTCATGAATAGTTTGAAGCTGTGGCCCTGACCTGCCACTTCGATTGCTCTGCAATTTTTGACAGTGTTGCCGCGATAGTTGATCATTTCAGTCAAACTAATGTTATTTGGCCGAGGGAAGCGCTGAAACGTAAGTGCGGCACTAACAAACGGAAGTTGGACCCAGAGTTTCTTCCGCGTTCGAACATAAGGTGGATAGAGTTCTACTGTTCTTCAATTATGCATTACGTGTTTTCATTTCTGCTTTAACTTTCTGTTCTCTCTCTTTTATCTTCATAGTAGGTACACCTGGTCTGGCGTTCTGTTAAATGTGACATCATCCAAAGAAGACGGCTCACCCGCTATTACCTTCTAATGTAGAAAAGATTACTGGATCAATATGTGCTTCTGTGCTTTTTTGTCTCTCTTGTTGTGTCTCTGCTCTGTCTTCTGTAACCCCTAGTCGGTCGAGGCAGATGACCGTTCATACTGAGCCCGGTTCTGCCGGAGGTTTTCCTTCCCGTTAATGGGGAGTTTTTCTTCCCACTGTCGCTTCATGCTTGCTCAGTATGAGGGATTGCAGCAAAGCCATGTACAATGCAGACGACGCTCCCTGTGGCTCTACGCTTCTCCAGGAGTGAATGCTGCTTGTCGGGACTTTGATGCAATCAACTGGTTTCCTTATATAGGAACATTTTTGACCAATCTGTATAATCTGACCCAATCTGTATATGATTGAACTTAACTTTGTAAAGTGCCTTGAGATGACATGTTTCATGAATTGGCGCTATATAAATAAAATTTAATTGAAAAAATTGAATTGAATAATTCACTCAACCTTTTATTTTGGAGGCCTGTGATTTACAAAGCATTTCAGCACAAAGTCTGATCTGCAAGGGTATTTACAACTTGGAGAAAACACAAACGAAAGATTTGTACACCTTTTCATCTTTCTAAAGCTCAAACATATTTGAAGACAGAGCTTTCATTTATTAACTATGTGGTGTTGTTTTTCACACTGTTGTTTTTAACAAAGCTTCAATCAATAAATCAAAAGATTTTTCTGCAATAATAACTTGTCCTAATTATGCTAAAAGTTTCAATTGGATTTTGTATCAACATCTCTTTCCTTCTTTGTTGCCATTTTCTTTAACCATTACTAAGTATGAGAGTACATGATGTTTCAGTGATTGACATGATCATGAACAGTACAAAAGTTCCCCGCCTTGTCAATTCTACTCCTATAAAAAGAAAAATAAGGTAAAATGTTGATTTCATTTAATAATGACCTGGTGTTTTCTATGGTTAAAAATTGATGCAAGCTCATTATTTGCATATTTGACTCCTTTTAAGCATTTTCTGTTGTTGGTTTCAAATATAGTCAGGGATGGAAAGACTGGGATGTAATTACCATATTTTCCAGACTATAAGTTGCACTTTTTCATAGTTTGGCTGATCCTTTTCAAGTTGAAAAATGTAATAACAGAAATAAAATGAACATCCAGAGAACATCACGTAATACTGTTTATCTGAATTAACACAATATTTCGATTAACAAATCCTCTCTACTAGGCTAGTGAAACTTAACTAAACTACTAAGCAAAATGAAGATAAAGAAGCTAAGCTAAGAAACTATTTACATGCAAAAACAAACAAAAGACAAAACAAAGTGGTTGGTCATAATCAGAATAATTCGGTGAATCTTTGTTCACTGCAGATCTGATTAAAAAAAACATGGAATGGAGTTAAAAACATTTCGCATGTGTTTCAATCAATTCACAATGCAAAGCCCAAGTTAAACAAAACATTATTGGATGAAATAATATTTTGTTTAAGTTAAAGAACCAAAGTTCACCTTAAAGAATGTGAATCGTGGTTAAATTAGCTTAACTAATTCAGAACAACATTTGACATGTATTTCAACCCATTCACAATCCAAAGCACAAGTTAACCAGAACATTATTTTGAGAAAATAACATTCTGGTTACTGATTTGCCCAGTAAAATCATTTAAACCCATATGACCGAGTTTGTTAATGCGATTCTCCCTCCGGGCGTCTGGGGTCGCTGTAGCAAATCAGTGGCTAAAAGGTTACAGCATAAAGTTATCAAAATTGCCTCTACACCAACATTAATATTCAATATTAATGCGGGGATAAGGCTCATAGCACCATCGAAGGATGGCGGAGCCGAACGATTAAGCTTTGTGCTTTAAAACAAACTCCTTTTGAAATGTCCGGGACCGGATGTTAGCGAGGCTAATAGCATTAATGCTAGCATGAGCTACCTCTGTCAGCCCTTTGTTCTAAAGCACCATGTGTCCAAACGAGTTACAAACATCTCCCAATAAACCTTTTAACTTCTCCCACAGCTCTTCCTGCCAAAACCTGTGTTTTGCCTCGTGTGAGTTTTGTTCAGTTTGGCCATTCCAAGGAAGAAGCATTGGAAGGAGGGAAGTTGTTGGCTTGTTGTTGGCGGGCTAGCACTTAGCTCTCCAGCTATGAGCTAACCAACAGCGTGTGGAGGGAATGGAGGCCTGTAGGTCCTCCAGATAGCCTCTGACCCCGTTGCAGTCTCCATTGAGCAGGTTTTCCTCATTCGAAAGCAGGCCCCAATTTGTCGGCTTTTCCGCTCCAGCTGGGGTTTGCTTCCTTGTACAGGCTGAGGAGAAATACAACAAGGCTGTTTTTGGCATGCAGGATCCTTCCTCCTGCATCTGATTATGAGGTTAAGACAGCAGACTTATCTCTGATTTGCCCGGACATGTTCTCCGGGCGACGAGAGTCCTCTCCAGATGCGGCCTGTGTGTTCTTTCAGGCCCGTGCAGGGCCCATGGCCCGAAGTAGTTTCCTGGTCTGCTCCAGGACGAGGTGGTCTCAAGAGAAGAGGCTGAAGAGGGTCTGCAGAAGTGTGCTCTCACTTTTATCTGTGGGGAGTGGTCCCCAGCTGGCATCCTGCTGAGAGAGAAGGGGCCGTCCTTTGTGCATGTGGGGGTCTCATGTTTGCAGCAGGAGTTGAATTCCTTTTGTCATCTCTTCCACTGTTCAGAATTCAATCTTACATCGATTATTCTTCATGGCGGTAATATAGCATAACAAGAGCATTCGGCGCTGTGAACGCTGTCAGTCTGGGGGATCTCATGCCGCCCTAGACAACAAGCCGCTGTGGGCGGCTGCCCACGACACCCAAATAAGAAACTGCCACTGCTTGTAATAGTTTCTGTACCATTATATAATATTATTACTAGGGCTGTCAGTTTTAACGCATTATTAACGCATAAACTTTGTTAGACCAAAAAAAAAAAACAACTTTGTTAGACCATAACACCGACAATTTTTTTGTTGCGCGTTAATCGCGCTTCAAAACACACCCACCCTTCCATAGTGTTTTTTTTCCCAGCAGCGCTCTCCGGACTGTGTTTCTTTTACCCTCGGCGCTTTCCATAGTTCCAAGATGCTAGAGACTGTACCATAACAGACCCGCGCTCACTGTTGCCAAGTTATTTCATGCGACTTTGGGCTTCTTTTTTCTAAAGTCGCTTGTAAGTTTCATGAGTCGCGTGTTGGGCTTGTTTCTGAAAGTGAAATCGCTTATTTGGGCTCTAACATAAGTGACGATAAACAGGAGTTATAAAGAGACCCGCTTGCAATACAGACACTTTGAGTATAACCAGCTGAAATATCCCTCCGCCTCATTACGCCTCCTATGTCCGTCTCCTTTGTCATCCTCCTCTAGACTGACATAGGAGCTGAGGGAGTAAAGGCAGAGAGAGCAACTCTGCCCGTATTTTCTGCAGTTTACAGTTGCAACAACCGGGGATAATTGCTGAAAGTAAATTACGCGGTGCAGATCACCATCTCCAGAGATTGGTTCTGAAGATGAGTTTTTACACGCTGATTTGCAGAAACTCAACCCATAAACCGTACTTTAATGCTTATTAATCTGTTGTCTTTGTATTTGACAAACTAAGGCTGAAACACATTGCCAAATGAAGTACCTTGGAGTTACAGTGTCAGCACATGCAAACTGTGCTAAACAGTTCTCTTTCAAGGGTATTAAGCTGCTGCCCCAGTTGCAAGCAAAATGTAAGACTCTGGAATGATCTGGAAATTTTAAACCCTTTTACAGGCTTTAAAAAAACTGTGTATGAACATGGATATAAACAGCATGCAAAAATATACAAATAAATTATTGTTGTTGGTGTGAAAGCTCAGAATTAGATGTGTGAAAGAATTTACAATAAAACTTGTGACTTTATTGAAATGTAAAATTAGTATTAATTTATATGTATATGCATAATACCATGTCTATCTTTGTTTAAGAGGCAAAAAATTAATTCGGCATAAAAACAGGTATTTATATTAAAATGCCCAAATAGGCTTTTAAACTTTAAGAAATAAGAGGATAAAATATGCGAATAATTTGCGATTAATCTTGAGTTAACTATTGACATTATGCGATTAATCGCCATTAAAATTTTTAATCGTTTGACAGCCCTAATTATTACATTTTGCCATGGTTATTACAAAATATGACAGCGCCTCTTTTTCAACAAAGATAATTTAATAATATGGTGCATTATTTAATAAGAAACCATAAACCAGTCTGTGTTCATCCTAATCAATATACATTTAATAGCTCCATCCATTTTCTAACACGTCTATCCCTTGTGTGGTCGCGAGGGGTGCTGGTGCCTATGTTGAGCTGTCAACGGGCGCCCTGGACAGGTCGCCAGTCTATCGCAGATGCTATGAATCATAAACCTTTAAATCTTTGAAACTCTGTTCAATAAATGCCAAACCTTTGGTCATTTAGGGCCTGATCTTCAATAGGTTTGTGTGTATAAAAACATGTGATCTAGCAACCAGGTGCAACCAGGATTGCGTCAACAAAATTAGCAGAATAGCAGGCACAATATATAGTTGGCTGACTTTATAAATATTCAGACCATATGCTGATCAATGGAATGTTCACAATATTGCAGATTTTGTGGCGATTTATTTTTCTTTAATTTCATTTTATTACATTTTGAAGTCAAAACTTACCACATAATGTGGCAATATTAAATAGTGTGGCATTAAATAATAACTCTTTTTTAATTAAATTTTAAAGTTTTGTGTCAGGTAGCCTTTATTTGTGCATAAAAAAGTCTATATGCCTTTCTTTAGATGCATAGACTTAATTTATAAGGTCGGTCCTATGCTGACTGTATGTTTTTCGTCTTTTCAATGCAGAGAAAACAAATGGAAATGAAATTTGAAAATAAAAGCCACAGAAAGCAGAAATAGGCTTTGTCTTATAGCAGAGCCAGCCTTTTTTGGTGTAACACTGTGGTTGAAAACAGTGGATTACCATTCTCTCATTTGTTTAAAGGAGATGTTGGCTGTCCTGTCTCCAATGCTTTCTGTTTCCACTAAAAATTCCATTTACAAAATTCTTTAGTTTGGAGATGCATTATTCCATTCTGTCAGAACTTAATTTAAATGAGTGCACTGACTGTTAGACTTGTCGGTGCAACACCCATGCCCTCTGCGTAGAAGAAGAGCATGCAGTGATGTGCACCTGTTACCCTTTCCTATTAACGTCAGCACTGCCCCCATTGCTACACCACGGTACTTTCTGCCTCACTCAGCAAATTTTCAGTTGCGCTTTTATGGCCAATTACAAAGACTAAATAAGTCACACACATTCATTATATATTTTAGACAGACAGCGGAAGCATGTGTATTACATGTGTCATCTAACGTATATTGGTGAAATAAAGAGAAACAGCAAGGGCCGACTGCCTGTTAGTCTCAGTGTTTGTGGCTCGGCACATCAGAGTTGAGGCAGCTCGTCACTGCCTCGCCTCGACAGTCTCTTGTGTATCAACAATTTTGACCATTAAACATTGAAATCATACTGAAAATTATTAAATACATCTATTGACATTACATACATTTATTTTTTCAGTGTTAGTATTTTACTTGATGATGGGTTAACGACTGCCTCACCTGCCTCCTTAAACTGCATGTCACTGTGTAAAACCTATATCAAATGGTTTTCAACAGCCACGGTGAACAGACTAGCCATGAACACTAACTGACACTGTGTGTCAAGTGGTTCCCACTTTTTTGTTTGGGATTTAAACTGCAGGTTTCCCCCACTTGAAAAGGTAGCTTGCTTCCAGAAATTTCACAGGATTTCACTCAGAACACCAATGTTGATTCTTTCCTTTTTTTTCTCTTTTATTTGAAAGTTGAGTCAACATTAGTAGTGGTAATAGTAGTAGTAGTAGTAGTAGTAGGTGAAAAACCTTTAAACATAAACACAGAAAATAATGATTAACACCCTTGAAATTACTAAAAATTATCCCCGAATCAAAATATACCATAGGATTTAAACCCAAAACCAGACATAAAGTATTATTCAGTGATAATTTACATGCTAATGTTCATTTACTTTTCTCAAACACACATTTTTAAATAATTGCTTTTTTAACATTTCCTAGCATTATAACATTTCAATCTGAATGCACCATAAATTAATCTATAATCTTATACTCCACATTCAAACAATTTGTGGCTCACCGGCTCCTTCTCTTCGGAACAAACTTTCCTGCAGTGTCTTCACCCAGCCAGCCACCCTCACAGTGCTCTTTGCTGCCCAGTGAATGAACATCTCCCAACTAATCCCTTAATTATCTTCACCTGGAGTCTGCCATCTCCAGGTTGGGAGACACCCTCAGTAAGAGAAGGGCGGGGCATGAATTCAACTCAACACCTCCCACTCGATCTTCCCACAGAAACTGCTGGAAAGATCGCATATATCAATCAATTTACAGTTAGACTCCCTTGTGGGTTTCCTGCTTGCTCCTCTGCTGTCAACAGAACAACCAGTCGTCTGACATCTCTGTGAAGGATTGTAAACTGAGTGTCCCTCAGAATGCTGGATGCAGGAAGCTTGGATGCAGGATGCTTGGATGCAGGATGCTTGGATGCGGGCCGCACCTCTGAAACGCACAAACTTGTTACAACTCTAACATTCACATCCCGTACAATGCCTCTGGAGTCTGGATTAACGCTGATGACCCTCCCAAGCTTAAAATGACCCCTCAATGCATTCTGGTCACACAGCCAAACAATGTCTCCGACTGCAACATTTCTTTGCATAGTGTGCCATTTACTTCTGACAAAAAGATTAGGTCCAGCAAGCTGGCTCCATGACCTCCAGAACTTATTAACCTGGTGCTGCATTTCTTGAAGTCTCTTATAGGGATAACTTGTGAAATCAAAAGTTTTCCAGTCACCACTTGATGATGCACGTCCCAGCAGAAGTGAATTTGGTGTGACATACTGTACAGTGTCTTCTAGGCTTTGTACCCTGGCATCAATGGGACGTTCATTTGCAAGGTTGGCAGCAATCTGAAGTGTTGTTTGAAACTCACTGAAGCTTAGTCCCGACTCTCTTCCCAGGCTCTGGAATGCCCGTTTCACAATCCGGACGGCAGCTTCAGCAGAGCCATTGCGATGAGGGGAATCCGCTGGCTGGATTTTCCACTGCCATTCAGTTCCATTCTGAGCTGAAGTTTCTTCCACAGCAGACCTGTTCATCGCATCTAGAAATTGATACAACTCCTCCAGAACAGGTTTAGCACCAATGAAATTGGTCCCTGGATCAGACCAGATCTTTTTAGGATGACCTCGAATAGCTGTAAATCTTTGATAAGCCATTAGAAAACTTTCAGTTGACATAGTACTAGCAACCTCTGTGTGAATTGCTCTGCTGGCCATGCAGCAGAATGCCAACCCCCAAACCTTCATCTTGACTCTCCTCTTCACATCATCTTTAACGTGATATGGTCCAAACAGGTCAACTGTTGTAAATTCAAATGGGGCGGCAGGCCGAGTTCTTTCTTGAGGTAAATCACTCATTACTTGCTGACATAATTTGGCTCTGGTTTTCTTGCAGATCACACAACTGTTAATGACTTTTTGAGCAATTCTTCGTCCCTTGATGATCCATGCTTTCACCCTCACCTTCAAAAGAGTTGCAGCGACTCCCTCATGACCTCTGTTGTGAGCTTCACAAACCAACAGCATTGAGACCCAGGCGTTGTATGGTAACAGGGGAACACCAACCCTGTCTTCTTTAAAAGCCTGGATTCTCCCACCACAAACCAGAAGCCCAGATTCTTCCTCTTTATAGACCACCAAACGGTCTATTGTAGTGGCTGGAAAGGTGACACCCTCCTGTGCAGCAAGAAAAAGATCCCTTAAGGCATCTTGGCGCTCCATGACAGTAATGACCCCAGTTAATGGCACTGCCTCCCACTTTGAGGTTCTCATGATCCTCTTTTGACCTAGAAAGCGTTTTGCAGCCCGCCAGACCTGGGCAATTACTCGGATGAGCAAACCCAAATTGCTAAAACGTTGTACATCCACCAAGTTCTTGACTGCAGTGTTGGTAGGTGGCCTCCGAGGCTCTGGATCTGGTGGTTCTCTCTTTACCTGTGCTCTTGTAAGTACAGCAGCAAACGATTTTTTCTGCATCTTCCCAACGGTTTCTCTTACAGTTAATGAAACATCCTTTGGAGATTTGATTGGCCACTTACCAGTTGGTAGACTCAGAAAGTTTGGGCCTTGCTGCCATGCAGAATTTTCCTCCAAATCCTTTGAACCAGACCCACGAGTGATGATATCAGCAATGTTCAGGGGACCAGGGACCCACCACCAATCCTGAAGTTGTGTACTATTTTGGATTTCTCCAATCCTATTAGCAAAAAAGGACTGGAAACCATAACTTTCACGTTGAATCGCACAAAGGACAGTTTGGCTGTCAACAAAGTGGTACCATTGTTTTACTTGAATTTTACAATGTTGCACAAAGTACATCTTCAAGCGGGCAGCAAATACTGCTCCACACAGCTCAGCCTTGACTGCTTCCCCCTTGTGGTCTAAGGGCGTTAGTTTAGCCTTAGATTCTACCAGCCTTACAACAGGACCTTGATCACATGCCCAACGCAGGTAAAGAACAGCACCATAAGCCTGCTCACTGCCATCAGAAAAGGTAATTGCATCAGGCTCAGCAGATGCACCCACTGGTGTCAAAGCTCTTGGAAACTTAACCTGGTTCAGCTTGGCATATTCTTCAAAGAGATCGATGGCATCTGCTCTAAGTTTTTCTGAGAGTGCAAGATCCCAAGTGTCTTTGATAGTTCTAAGCTTAGCTTCCTGAAATGCTCTGCGGACAAGAATGGCCCCTTTCTGCTTAACAGGTGTTGTCAGACCAATCGGATCATATAATGCAGAAACTTGGCTGAGTAATTGTCGTCGTGTTAGTGGGTTTGGCGTCTGGGCTCTCACCTCTTCCAATTGAAGATTTCTCCCTAGTCTCATTTTCCTCTTTCTCTTTGAGAAGTTTATTCCAACCATGACATGGAGCCTGTCATCTTCCACTGTATAGCCAAGACCAAGAGCTTTGTTGTCCTCCTCTTTGAGTTGATTTGGCAGAATCATAATCTTTGTAGTAGCCTCCTGTTCCGGTTTCTCAATAGGCTGGTTTCCACTTTGACCAGAGAAGATCCATGGTTTTAACTCGAACCCACCTGCATTCAGAATCTGCTCCACATTTCCTGTGATAATTTTGAGCTGGTTCAAGTTGTTATGAGAGGTCAAAAGGTCATCAACATAACTATGCTCTTCGATTACTCTCCGCTCCTCCACCAAATGGCTGAACTGGGGGAGATTAGCTGTCTCTCTTAAAGCAAGTTGAGCAATACATCCTGCTAGCTTATCACCAATGTTGACTCTAGTGATTGCAAATTCACCCAGCTCCTCCTCTTCAGAGTCACGCCACAGGAACCTATGCAGATGTACCTCTCGGTCTTCAAGCCACACTGAATTATACATCTTTCGTATGTCCCCCAGGGCAGCAAATCTTCCACTTCGGAACCTAAGAAGCACAGCTCGGATTGAATTTAGCACATCTGGGCCCTTCAGCAGAAGATCATTCAAACTCACCCCTTTACACTTTTGACTACTGTTCCAGACCAACCTGACTGGAGTTGTGACAGAGTGTGGGTTTGGTGCAATGAGATGACTGATGTACCATACTGGACCAGTCCATGTATTCAAGATGTCTTTAGACAACTTCATTGCAGCTCGCCGCTTAACCATCTCATGAATCTGAGCTGCATATGCGGCCTTCCACTCTGGGTCCTTGGCTAGTTTCCTCTCAGTCCTCATGAATGTAGCTTCAACGGCACTCCTGTTACAAGGTAATGTGGCTGGATCTTCTACCCAGGGATAGCTGGCATGCCAATGAGGCTTCCCACTATGGTCATCAGAAAGGACATATGTTAGTCCACTTTTTACCACTTCCAGTTCCCTTTCTTCAGAGAGGGTCATCTCTTTGCCACCTGGCTGGCAGTTTCCACAGCGGCAACTTCCACATTTTGGGATGCAACCAGCACCAATGCTGTCCCATTTCCACCACTCTAGAAACCTGGAAGTAGAAGCTACACAATTTGATTTGTGAGGTTGGATGGCAGTCAAAAGCTGTTGGCTCTGTATACTTGGGGCTACACGAACATGTTCTTCATACCTTACAGCAGCAGCTCTCATAGATCTGGCGAAGTGTGTTCGTGATGTGTGAGCTGTCATAGTGACCTCTTCAAACAGCTCAGGATGGGTGCCAGCAACTGTTTTTCCCATTGGTCCATCCCACAGCACAAGATCTCCAATGGTGCATATTTTCTGTGGAGCTAGCTGACCCTCTTTGTGGCTTACAAGGAGATGGATCTCTTTTGGCCTTACCAGTTCACTGAGTGGAATGTCCGGAAAGAACTTTTGCAGCTTCTTTGGAGACACATGTTTGTGGATGTCCGCAATACTGTCTAGGCCATAACAAACAAGCTGATGGGACTTGAAAGTGCCTCTTGAGCTGTGGACACGGATTTTCAGGAGGTATCGCTTTGTTTTGACGAAGACTTTCATGCCTCCTACACCATGAACCACAAGCGTGATGTCTTCACTCCTGAGATTTAGTCGACCTGCTGCCTCATGAGTGATATAATTTGTGTCGGAAGCTAGATCAATCAGGGTCCCAATTTTTTGTCCATCATTAGCTGTGACTTCCAGAATCATCATTAACACAGGCCACTCTGTTAGCCCATTCTCTGCTAGAAGACTTGAGTGACTTTTCGCAGCATGGGACACCCTTGATGCTGTGTTACAAAATACATTTTGACATTGTTGGGCTAGTTCCGGTGAGAGTTTTTTCACAAATTCTTCTTGGGCTTCAGTGTAATTTCTCGTATTTCTACCTCCCACTGTTCCACTTCTGCTTCTCCTTTGAGTTGTGCTGCCTCTAGATGTTTCAGCATTTGGACACAGATGAAAATGATGGTCTGTGTCCCTCCTTTTCTCACACACAGAATTTTTGCACAAGAAAAAGGTTTTGCAATGATCATCTGCATCATGGACGTCCAGACATCTCCAACATGCTCCCAACTTCCGTACTGCATCCTTCTTCTCTGTAAGATCAAGCGCACAGAATTTCTTACAGAAATAGAGCTTTTTCCTGTGCTTGAAATCCCCACAGACAACACACCCTGAGGGAGGGCTACTTGCTTGGTTTGAGATTCTAGTCCTTGCTTGCCTCTGCTCTGGTCGAGTTTCCTTCCTCACTGGATCCTCATTCTTTAGTTGGTCAAGCTGTTCATAGATGCTTTCCTGACTCTTGAGGAAGTCCAGAAGATCTTCAAAGCGCTTCTCTGATTTAGTACTTCTTCCTGCAGCATGGAGAAGCCATTCTTTCTTCAACGCATCAGGAAGTTTGCTCTCAATTGACTTTGTCACAAGAGGATTTTTTAAAGCGCCACTGTCACCAAGGTCATTAAGGTCATCAAGGGCTCTTTCAATAGTTTGGATCAGCTCAACAATTTTCTTAGGCTGGTGACTTTTAACAGGAGGAAGTCTCTGAAGCTCTTCAATTATTTCAATAGCGATAGCTGATTGGCATCCAAACCTGTTTTCTAGTACACGGAAAATGTCACCTGCCGATTTGTAGGTTACCAGTCGAAGCTCTCTTATTATTTTTTCATCTAAACTGTCAATGAGCTGAAACTTTTTTACTTCTTTTGACCCCGTGGGTTCTCCTTGACTCTGAAGAGCCTCCCAGTCTTTTCTCCAGCGATGAAAATCTCGCCTGATGCCGGTAAATCTGGGGAGCGAGGTTGGCTTCAATTTGATAACTGATGTTGGGTAGATGATGGAAGAAGTACTTTCAATTTTTCCAGCATTTTCTTTAGCCTTGGCTTCAATAAAATCTGCCTTTCTGGACATCAACTTTGGAACTCTCTGTTCAAGCTCTCTTACACGCAGGTGAAAGTCTTTTCGTTCAGCTGGAGGGGCCCAGCACTTCCACTGTGTGTACAACTCCTTTGACTTCTTCACCAATCTTTCCATGCAGTCAAACATAAAGTCAAAAGCCTCTTTATTTCCACCAGAGTCAAAAGAAATTACACTCTCTACTTTTCCCTCTGCAGCTTTAACTGCCATTGTCAGTTCCTCTTCTCCAAAGTTTGCCCAAAGCGTCTTCTGGACCAGATCTTTAAGCTCCTTCAGTTTCATTTCACATTCACTTGCAGTTTTATCAATGTCAGCGCTTTGCAACTCACTTAACCGTGGATCTTCTTCAGAGTCTTCTTGCAAGTTTGCCTCTACAAGATACTGAGCTTCCACATCTTCATTTGCTTCCATAACTTTATTAGACTCAATTATGAGTTCCTTGAAACTGTCTTTGAGCTCCTCTTCTGACATTATGGCATGCATTCGAACAATGTTGTTGGCCAGCCGGGAAAATAGCCGTTTAGCAGATGTCCTATTTCTCTTCAGCTGCTCTAAAGACTTTGAGTCAGCCATTTTGAGTTTCACCAGGGTTTCTGACTGTGCCAATCCTCTGAGCGGTTTTTCACTGTCAAGTGGTTCCCACTTTTTTGTTTGGGATTTAAACTGCAGGTTTCCCCCACTTGAAAAGGTAGCTTGCTTCCAGAAATTTCACAGGATTTCACTCAGAACACCAATGTTGATTCTTTCCTTTTTTTTCTCTTTTATTTGAAAGTTGAGTCAACATTAGTAGTGGTAATAGTAGTAGTAGTAGTAGTAGTAGTAGGTGAAAAACCTTTAAACATAAACACAGAAAATAATGATTAACACCCTTGAAATTACTAAAAATTATCCCCGAATCAAAATATACCATAGGATTTAAACCCAAAACCAGACATAAAGTATTATTCAGTGATAATTTACATGCTAATGTTCATTTACTTTTCTCAAACACACATTTTTAAATAATTGCTTTTTTAACATTTCCTAGCATTATAACATTTCAATCTGAATGCACCATAAATTAATCTATAATCTTATACTCCACATTCAAACAATTTGTGGCTCACCGGCTCCTTCTCTTCGGAACAAACTTTCCTGCAGTGTCTTCACCCAGCCAGCCACCCTCACAGTGCTCTTTGCTGCCCAGTGAATGAACATCTCCCAACTAATCCCTTAATTATCTTCACCTGGAGTCTGCCATCTCCAGGTTGGGAGACACCCTCAGTAAGAGAAGGGCGGGGCATGAATTCAACTCAACACTGTGTTAAAGGAATTTCAGCTCCACCACCATATAACTTCAGCCAGAAATAAACTAATTAACACACCCTCCAATATGTAATGTGAGATGAATTACTAATACTTGTGTCTGGATGCTTGACAAGCATTCCTGTGGGTTTGTGGCCACAGAAAGAGTTTTTGTAATGCTTGCTTTGTGGTTCTGTGAGTTTCAGGCAAAGTTTACATCAGATTAGTGAGCCTAAGTGTTGGAAATCATGGAGTTGCTAATGAAACAGTGTACTTTATATTGTACATTGAGGAAATAAAGCACCTAAAGAAAGATCTAGAAAGGAGGGGGCTTGGGTGTTTTCAGTATTCCATTGTTGAAAATTAAGTTGAGAGGCATGGTGAAAAGGAAACTACTTTATATGTTTTATTCTATTCAATCCAATTTCATTAATATAGCCAATTCATGATACATGTGATCTTAAGGCACTTTCCAAAGTGAAATTCAATCAGATCATACAGATTGGTCAAAAAGTTCCCTATCTAAGGAAACCCAGTAGATTGCATCAAGTCTTGACAAGCAGCGTTCACTCCTCATGAAAGAGCGTAGAGCCACACGGACAGTCGTCTGCATTGTCCATGGCTTTGCAGCAATCCTTCATACTGAGCAAGCATGAAGCAACAGTGGAGAGGAAAACTCCCCTTTACGGTAAGGAAAAACCTCCTACAGGACCAGGCTCAGTGTGAATGGTCATCTGCCTCGACCGACTGGGGGTTAGAGAAGACAAAGCAGAGACAAAAAGAGACACAAAAGTACTGAAGCACACATTGATCCAGCAATCTTTTCTACGTTATATCGTAATAGCAGATGATCTGCCTCCCGTGGATGATGTCACAGCTAACAGAACACCAGACCAGGTGTACCTACTATGAAGAGAAAAATGATAAGTTAAAAGTTGAAATAACAACAAACAATGCAAATTGGAGAACAGTAGGAGAACTCAGCAGTGTGAGAAAAATAGGCCCTGATGTCCTCCAGCAGCCTAATCCTATAGTAGCATAACTATAGAGATAGTTCAGGCTAACCTAAGCCACTCTAACTATAAGCTTTGTCAAAAAGGAAAGTTTAAAGCCTCACGGACCAAAACAGGGAGTTGGTTCCACTTTTAGAGACTCCAGGAACCACCAATAGACCTGCAGTCTGAGAGCCAAGTGCTCTGTTAGGAACATACTGGTAATCAAAGCTCTGATATATGATGGAGCTTGATTATTAAGGGCTTTATATGTGAGAAGGAGAATTTTAAATTCTGTTCTTGATTTAACAGGAAGCCAATGAAGGGAGGCTAAAATTGGAGAAATATGATCCCCCTTGTTGATTTTTATCAGAACTCTTGCAGCAGCATTTTGGATCAGCTAAAGGCTTCGAATTGCATTTTGTGGACTTCCTGAAAGTAAAGAATTAAAATAGTCCAGCCTCGAAGTAACAGATGCATGGACTAGTTTTTCAGCATCACCCCTTGACAACATATTTCTAATTTTGGCAATATTCCGGGGGTGAAAAAAAAGAAACCTGTTCAACATGGGATTTAAATGACATGTCTTGGTCAAAAATAACACCAAGATTTTTTACTTTATTACCAGAGGCCAATTTAATAGCATCTAGATTAAGTGATTGATTAAGAATCTTATTTTTTGAGGACTCTGGTCCAAAGATTACAACTTCTGTCTTGTCAGAATTTAAAAGCAGGACATTTAAAGTCATTGATTGGATTCATCAGGATTTGTGGAGAAATAGATCTGAGTGTTATCAGCATAACAGTGGAAATTAATCCCATGTTTTCTAATAATTTTGCCAATTGGAAGCATATATATAGTAAAGAAAATTGTCCCTAGGACTGAACCCTGTGTTACTCCACAAGTGACCCTAGAGTTTGAAGAAGATTCATTATTAACATGAACAAATTGGAATTTGTCAGACAGATAAGATTTAAACAAGCCTAATGCTTTTCCGTTAATCCCTACAGTATGTTCAAGTCTTTCTAGAAGAATATTGTGATCAACTGTATCAAATGCAGCACTGAGATCTAACAGGACAAGTACAGACACAGTCCATTATCTGAGGCCATAAGAATATGATTACTGACCTTCACCAGAGCTGTTTCAGTGCTATGTAAATCTTTGTAAATCTTCACATACTTGATTAGCAACTACTTTCTCAAGAATTCTAGATAGGAAAAGAAGATTATATATAGGTAGGTACATATCCATTTACTAAGGATAGATTAATCATGTCTAAAATAGGGACATTAATCAAAGGGAATACCTCCTTAAATAATGTGGTTGGGATTGGGTCTAACATACAAGTAGAAGGTTTAGATGAAGCTAAAATTTTAGATTACTCAGAAAGCGCTGCTGCTGCTAAACAGTTCAAACATCGATCAGATTCTAAACATTCCTCCAACACTGCCTCACTTACTGAAGACGAGGTAATCATGTTTAGGATTCTCATGCTAATAGCTGTAATTTTACTGGCATATTTTATTTTACAGCCATGCCACAAATAGGTTACACAACGCCAACCACTAGGATCTGTTTATTCTCCTCTGCCAACAGACATCAACAAGACATTAGCTGGCTGTGTGTAAATAGTTTTGTTAAACCCCATACGGTATCAACAGCCATGCGACATTCAAAGTAAATTTAATTCCCTTTCATTTCCACATCTAAATTTAAGAAATATAACAACAACAAAAAAACAGCTCTGACTCAAGCAGCTGGAACACCCACACCTAGACACCAGCTCCAGTCTTCTTTCAACTCACCTCATTAGCATCCCCATGCAACCTTTGTCAGAACCATCCTCACCTGACCACCTAAATTAGAGCCATTCTCATCTTTTACCATAATCATGACTATCCTCATATTTATTTAAGCCCAATTCATCAATGATGTGCAAGCCTCTATGTCATTGTGTTCCCCCAAGCAAGGCCATCATCATCTTCTCCAACCGAGCTCTCAGCTTCATTATCAGGGCCATGTTTCGAGTTGTTAGCTGTCATCACTTGCACCCAGCCTAATCTCAAGGTACTGGGACATCTCTCCAGAGGGTCTTGAGCCTCATGTTAATCCCTTTAAAGCATTTACATTCATCTGCACAGCTATCTGGCCAGCCTCCATGGCTTCTTTGCTGGATCCTGCAGCCTCTGGCCTATCCTACTGAGTTTATTGGTTTAGACCTCAAATCTTATGGCCTCTGTGTCACTCCATTGAACTGCCTTGTGATGTTTTTTTTTTTTTTGTGTGTTTTTTGTATTTTGAACATTCTCAACTTGGTTTATGTTGATAGTTTTTCTAACTTGGTCTATAGTGAGAAATAATCTTGTTCTTGTTCTCAGATCTGACCCCAAGCCTCAGGAAGCATTTTGCAGCTGTACTACCTTCCCAACTGTGACAGCAGCTCTGAATGGGAGGATTTCCTGCTTTAACTTCCCCTGAGAAGCTTTGTCAGAGGTCAGCACCCCGGCAAGGTTCACAAGTAACAGGAAGGATGAGCTGGACCACATAGCAGAATGGATAAACATGCATTTATTACTGTCTAAATTTCCAAGCAAATTAACAATATTCCAACACATGTTTGGCACCAAATTGGTAGCCAGAGAGGTTCACTGAATAATGGAGTCACACATGCATATTCTGTTTTATCCAATCTGGAATATCGCATGTATTACCATCTTTAGAGGCTGAAAGGTGACATTTCTGATTTAAGGCTTTAAATATAGAAATGTATGCTCTTTGTAACTGAAAAAGCTGCCTTTTGCATAAGCTATACAGAGTCTCCCCCAGCCCCACCACCAACCCAGCAAAGCAAATCTAGCATTTCTGGGTTTTGTTTGAGAGATCCAGTTTGACTGATCCTAACAAAGTTTTTGCTACCATGGTTCTACAAAGCCGGTTAACAACTCATTAATTAAGTCAATCCAGCATTGTTGACTCTGATTATCTGTGCACTCATGTAAAACTGACTGTATTGGAATCAACAAGACTAATCCCAGTGATGATGAAAGCTAGCTACAAGAGGGTAAAATAAAAATCTGACAAATGAGCAAAATCATGCATTTCAATTTCAGTCAGATCAACACAAATTCAATTGCATTAAATACTGCAGGTTTCACTCGGTGGACATCAGAGAAATGTTCAGCTATAATCTTTTGAACAATTCAGCTGTTTTTAATCCCCTTTGCACCAGAAAATACATAATCCATTTAGAATGGATTATAATATCTATAATTAGATATTATAAATTTATATTTTGCAACACAAATTATATATAAACAGTTGCTTAAACTGTTATAATTGTCTAATGACTGTAAAGTTCTTTTATTAAGTTATAAAAGTCATATAAATGTACTGATAGCAATAAGTATCACTTTGGAGAGACTGGTGCACTCTGCATTCAGCCTCTTAATAAATTATGAAAAAGTCTTTTCAGAGGAAGTCATTTCATGTTTCTGATATTCACATTGCAAAAGCAACAGTAAAATCAGATATTTTTCAATTCAATTTAATTTTTGTTTATATAGCACCAATTCACAACACATGTCATCTCAACGCACTTTACAAAGTTAAAATCAAAGATTTGCTGACATCTGTAAAAATGGAGGTGTTTCTCAGTGAGGAGTAAAAAAAAAAAACCATAGTATGTGTAGTATGTGAGGCAAAATGTTGAAATGTAATGATTACATCTGGGAACCTGATATTCAAGCCAAAACACAGAGTACGTTTTAAAAGGTTTATTGAGAAGAATATTGTAGATGACAGGCAGGAGATGGCAACATCAACAGGATGGCAGGCTGGACAACTGAAGAGGACAGAAACCGGCTGACAGGTGGTAAAGGGTGAAATTGACTGTCCAGGTGATGGTAGTGAACAAGCATGAGAGAACAGTCCAGACCTGACCAGAATATGCAGTCCAACAGCTCACCTGAGTGGGCAGAGCTCACAGGATCACACAGGAACACAGAGCAGACTTGACAAGCACACAGGCACTGGAAATCATTTTTACAGTGAGGGCTGGTCACTTGCAGAAAACCCAGGGTCTGGCAAGCTGAGCACATGAGAACTGGTAGCAGCTTACAGCCATATCAAACAAGAAGTTCTGGCAGGGAATGACTGTGGGAGGCAGGCAGGGGTGAAAGTAGATTGAATTCTTGCCGGCACTATTACTAATCCCACCCCCATTTCCCCACCCACTACCTTTGATGAATATCCAGCGTATTCAGTGCAAAGTGGCCAAATTCTGCTAAAAGTGGATAAAATTTGTATTATTTAAGATACAGTGTGGTTCACTATAGTTGTAAATATTTGCACACATTTTTGGTCTTTATTTTGGGTGTCCCAAAGGTGGAACTTGGATTAGCACTGCCCACAAATGGCAGGTTTAATCATTACGAAGAAGTTACAGGCCAAGGGGACGGATAAACTACCTTCTCTGTTCATGTGAACATCTCTAGACTTAAAGAAGAGCAAAATATTAATCCGAACCTTTTTCCCTCTAATATACCTTAGGGTCATGAGCACAGCGGAGGACCTTCTGGTTAATTCCAGTAAACAATGGCAGCATGTCAAAGTCATCATCCATCAGAGAGCCAGGACACACCAGACCGTGTTTTTTAAAGAGTGGAGAACTGCTTTTTTATTCTATTTTATTAAAGAGTCCGACTCATGCGGAGTGACTCAAGGCTCCATTCTTGGCCTCTTCCTCTTCTCTCTTTACCCTGTCCCATTGGGGTCAGTCATAAGAAAACATGGTTTAACACAGTCAAAAGGATGAATGAGAGGTTTGGGCTGAAGCCCTAAATGTTAAAAGTCCCTCAAAATGCCCCTTAAAAGTACCTAAATTACGTGTGACTAAATTATGCGCACCTGAATCAAGTGCAAGGCGACGCAGCAACCCACTGAAGCACCACTCTATGTCGTTAAAATTGAAAAAAAATGGCAGGAAACACCACTACTAACTAATTTGGGACATTTTGTTCTGAGGGAAAGGATAGGAGAGGAGAAGTAGGTAAAATCAGTGTGGCACAGACACACAGCACATATAGTTCAGAAACAAATCAGAATTAATGTAAACGAAACTTATAAACAGATTGGGGCATTTCAGACTGCATTAGCGGATCTATTTTCAGATCCAACGTGAAGCCGTGACTATTTCTGAATGAAGGCTTTATAGGTGGCAGCTGCTCTCTCCTCTTACCGGTACTGCGCTCCGGCTTAAATTATCTTAGCGGTACGCAGTACAGGACAGTACCGACTTACTTTCACCCCTGGAGGCAGGTATAAATAGTAGTCACAGGTGCAAAGACATGGGCAAATTAGCAGCAGCAGGTGGAACTAATTAGCAGTGGCTGAGGAGAGTGAAGCAGACAGTGGAGGGAAACAGTCAATCAGTCCAAAAACATAAACAAAAACCCAAATCATTACATAAAAGGGAGAGAAGGTAACAAAAAGAGAGTAGAGGAAAAAGAATGAAGACTCAAGAACGTTTATTTGTCATTATGTGATACCATAACACAGTCTTAATGAGATAGACACCAGCTCAAAATGCATGTAAATACACATAACACACAGACACAACAAGACATGATCTCTCTATTCCATTTTTTTAACTGATTGTACTAGCCAACAACAACTCTCCATGAGGGGCTTAAGTGTGCATATAGTCCTTAGCAGCGTATATTCCTTAGCAGCTAATGGACTTATTTTCAAGTCAAAAAGGTCTATAATATTGTGCAATGAATTTAGTTGCAGAATTATGCAATTTGTATGGATGTTTAAACAGACAGACCCTGAGAGATTTGGGTGTGCGAATACTCATTAGCTATTAAGAGACAGTATAAAGGATTTTCATCAGATCAGAAACCTGTGGAACCAGTAGTGTAGGTCCCATCATATGGCATCCTACAATCCCCTGTGCTGTCCTCACCACTTGTGCAAAATCTGTCCTCTCCTGCACTGTGCAGCTCCCATACCACACTGTCACACTGAGAAACAAAATGCTTTCGACTGTAGCTCTGTAGAAGTTTTTTAACCGCTGAATGGAAAGTTCAATCCGTTTCAGTTTCCTGAGAAAGATGAGCCGTTAATGGGCCTTCTTTATCAGGTAGGAGGTGTTCAGAGTCCAGGAGAGCACAGAGGAGATGTGAATGCCCATGAACTTTATGCTTTACAATGCTCCATGGTCCCATGTATGCAAAGAGGAGCATGTTCAGTCTTCCTGGGCCTCATGTAGTCTACTATGACCTCCTTGGTCTTGCTGGTGTCAGGATGAGATTGTTCTTGGACCACCACTGTGTCAGATTCTGGACCTCCTCTCTGTTGTGGGTATCATCATCTTTGGAAATGAGACCCACCACAGTGGTATCATCGACAAACTTCACAAGTATGTTTGTGGGGTGGATAGCAGAACAGTCATGGGTGAAGAGGGTGAAGAGAGCAGGGCTGAGGACACAACCCTGCGGCGTTCCAGTGTTGAGGATCAATGGGGCAGATGTAAGTTTCCTGATCTTCACCACCTACGGCCTGTTGGGGAGGAAGTCACTGATCCTGCAGAAACAGAGATAGAAAGAACAACAAAACAAACAGAAAAAGTATGACAGGTACAAAAAAAAACAAAGGCTACGATAACATCACTGAAAAAATATGTATTTATTAGCTGCCAAACAATAGGCGTAAGCGTCATTTTATAAAGCCTATACATACATAAATTTATGTATTAATCTTTTGTGTTCATACTTTGTTTAAATCAGTTAAAACAAATTCATTTTATTTGTAATGTTTTAGATTTAAAACATTTCTGAAGAAAATGTTATTGTATGCATGTTAGTTATAGAGGGGACAGTTTTGTTGTATTGCCCACGAAGAAGAAATTGTACTTGCCTTGAAAAGAAAAAGAAAACAATTATGGCTGATGGAGCAACACAGTAGTTTTACTGTGCTGCGATGGAAAAAAGTTGTCAAACACGTAAAGCACTGTCAGTCATTCAAATGAGGTGGTTAAATGGAGAATAAAGAAGAAACAACAAAATTAAAGATTATACTCCATAATAGGGTTTATCTGTATAAGTGTATCTGTAAGCAACTGGATCCAAACACCTGGGGGGTGTCAACTTTATGATGAATGCTAAGATCACCCGTTCAATTGGTAAAATAGCCAACTTCACACAGTTACATTGCAATGTTTAATGTGGTTTCTTGTTCAGCCACTAGATGGCAACAGAACACATGCATTTTTCATACTGTAGAGTACTTTTGCACAACTAATAATCAATAAATAATTAAATTTGCAAATACGATAAATTTGGTTCCACAATAGAACAGTTACACTGTGGCCATAGAACATATAATTGTTATCTACTATTTTGGCCTTGAAATCATTGTTAGCACAGTCTGTAACATATTGCTATCATGGAAACCATGGCGATATTCAGATAATTTAGTAAAGTTTTCACGCGTTGTGCGTATCGGCCAAGCATGCGTGTGATGAAATTATGTTGGGGCAAGTCCTCCCAGAGGCCATAGAAATGAATGGCTGTATCCAAAATTTGAAAAAAGACTCTTATCATAATTGTGTATGGGAGCACCTTGGGCGATATTTAACTTGACTGAAATCGCCCCAAGGGCTTCTGGTTGGAAGTGGCTGCTGAATGTCACAGCAATATTCAGGCTGCTGAGTGGACAATATTATTAAGATTTAGAATGGCAAAATAAACTCCTTTCCCTCAATTTTTTTCATATGGTATAGGGAGGGCGGTGCACTATCGCCCACTATGGGCTGGCCGCCCCTGCAATGAATGGTTGATATAACAGCCCCATGGTTCCTTGGTGTTTGTAAAGTCAACCCACATTTAGGGGATGGGTACCTTTCACATTTGAACCGATACTGTACCGATACACGGTACCTGGGAATTGGTAGTGATACTCAATGGTAATGGTAATAAATGTTAGTTTAATAATAACAACATCTCAACATTTTTCAATTTAACTTATTTATTTCTCAATATATAAACTAGTTTGAATCTACAAATTAACTTTATGTAATAATTTATGAATTTTAATACGTTGCCTGAATCCACACCACGTAAAACACATTTTTACCAAAACGAGTTATCAGAGGCACACAGTGAATGAGGGGATTAAGGGATTGAAGCTGTGTGTGAATCAAATTCAGGGAATTATTTCAGTGGTAGTTTCAGAGAAAAAAAAGAGTACATAGAAGCATGATATTTTATCCCGCATTGTGATCCAGGGCGGGGTACATTTGCAAAGTGGAAAAGGAGAGATAAATTCTCTGTTTTCTTTGCTCTGACTGCAGGCGGGGGTTTCAGGACGAGGCAGCTGTCTTTGAGACAGTGCTTGGAGAAGGGGCTCACAGCAGCACCTGCTGCTCCATCAAGACAGTGACTGCAGAACGATTGGTGTTTTCACAGGAAGTTACCAATTTTTTGCTAGTTGCCTTTGTGAAAAAAGGTTGCTGGATGGGTCTGAAAAGTCACTAAACATAGCAACAAAGTCACTAAATTGCTCAGATTAGGAATATACCCACCACTGGCATTGGACTTCACCTCACAAATATTGCAGTGAGCATAATCTGTATCGCATTTTGAAAAGTAGAGCCATACTTTCAATTGCTTTCTGTCAGCCATGCTTGCTACGTTGGCTAGACCAGCGGCTCCAGACATCATTATGCTATTGTGCGTTCCCTCAGTGTCATATTGATGTGTTTAAGTACTGATACATGGTACCATTTGATTTTACATGAATCGGTACTCGGCAGTACTGACAGATTTCGGTTCGCACCTATAGAAGTACTGAATTCGGTACCTATCCCTACTCACATTGACTTGACTAAATGTGGGTTTAAATACAAGCCAGTGCAAGCAATTAGTGTTAAGACACCGATACAAGTTTTTCTCTACAAGGTTAATGACATGCATTGACAGTTTTTCTCCTTTGCCTTGGACATACTCCTTTATTCATTTTGTTTAATGCCTTTCAGTGGATGGTATCAGTTGATGCAGGAAGTGTGAAAAACTTGGTTTTCCTGAACACCATCCTGCCTTGGAGGAATTATTTTTACTCCACCTATCACCTCCTGAGTGAAGGTCACATTTACTTGGTGCTTAGTCACCTTGTGAGTGATTTCTCACCAGTAGGTTCTCATGGCCCTAAACAAGTTTTTTCCCCCCCTCTCTGATGTATGCCAGGATTGTTAGCCAGTCAGATGACAAGGCTCGTTAGAGCTGTTTGGCACTGCAGCCTGTGAGGCGACTCATCAGGATGACACCATGACTCCATCCCAACAGAATGTCAATGCCCCCTGCCCAGCTGAGTTCAGCTCACATCCTGTGGATCAGGGCTTTCTCTCATGCTCCTCTGAATGAGGATGGTGTCACAGCGCTGAATTAGGTTCCTGTTTTTGCCTTTAAGCCACAAGGGATCTGCTGGCCAAAGTTCTGCCCACTTTCAACTTTTTACCCACTAGAGCTTAAACAAAAAGAGAAATGAAAGTGACAGCACCAAGGAAAAAACATTGAGTCTGGGGAATTTCCTCACTGAGTAGAGAAGGTTAGGAATGTTTTTACAATAAAAGGTCCCTGAAGTCAATGGACAGAGTTTCCCGTTAGGGATTAATTTCTTAGAACATTTCATATCAGAAACTGTTTTGATAAATGAGTTAACATTTGCAAAAATTAACTTCCAATTAAAGTCTCTGCAAAAGTGTCAGGCCAATAACTGCAGGCCAAATAACTCCATCTGAATTAAGGATTAGGTTGATTTTACCATCATTTTGCGTGAAAATGTGACATTCTTCAACAAACATTCATTTTCTAGATCGCTAATATCATGCTGAGGGGACTAGTACCTTTCTCCAACAGGGCACACTCTTGACAGGTGGCTCAGAATGCTTAAAAATGCTCCTTCCAACTAGTTGTTGTACTGGTACCCCTAGATTATTGATTTGTAACGTTTGTATCTGATTCTTAGAATTTTTACAAATCCTTTACCTAATCACTGCTCTTCAGGGAACTACACTTTGCCCTGAACTTAGTTAGATTTTCTGTGTTACTAGCACAAACTATTGCATATGTATAAAAGATCATATGACATTGTATAAACCATTTCATCCATTCATCTTCATCCACTTATCCTCTTGATGTGGAGAAGCAGTGGCTCTACTCTGAGTCCCCTCCAGATGATGAGCTTCTCACCCTATTCGCCACAGTTACATTACGCAGCTGTGTGCCAGCCCTCCACCGCGGTCACAGTGACCGTAGTGGTGGTCGTCAGTCAGATGGATTTTTCAGTTACTAACACACCTTTCTTACTTTTGACAGCATTTAGAAATGTAATACATTTATGGGTAATCCATTTGTTGGAAAACCCCGATTTGAATTCCTTCACAGGAAACAGTCTTCAGTAAAGTCCCCATAAAACTCTCCTGTGATTCTCTCATCTTTCGTGAGTAAGTTGAAACTTCATGCATGTTTGAGCACCCTCGGATACATCAGCTCCCCTTTTTAGTAACTGCTGTGAAGTTAGTTTCAGGTTGAATATGGGATTATTTGCGCTCCGCGGCTTCAGCAGCGAATACCTCCTGTTCGAGCCGGTACAGGGAGGCTGATCTGGGGCTGCCGTCTGCTCGTTGCTCCGCCTTCCTCCTTTCAAGTCAGACAGTGCATCAGCTGGGGGATGGGGTGGAGGGAAGAGGAGGGGGAAAGCCGTTTGCTTGATGACGTGCTCTAATTGGAGAATATGAATTACGTTGAAAGACAACCTACGTAGAACGAAAACCCGTTTTCTGATCTGACTGTTTTTGAGCTAATTAACAAAGCTGATCTCCCCATAGCAGGTCATTTGGTATTCACTTTTGAAATTCACACAGCCTCATCAGTGCACAACAGACCATATTACACTCCCTAAACTTCAGAAAAATTTAATTTGTTCTCTAATGATCTATGGGATTCTTCTATTTTGAAAACTAAAATGTGAAAAGGTTAGCATGTATTTACATTCACTCCCTTTACTCTGATACCCTCAAACAAAAACAAGCACAACCAGTTGCCTTTGAGGTCCCTTCAGAGGGACTACAGGAACGATTCCATCATCTGAACATGGAGAGGATGTACCAACTGCAGACCGACAT